>BLSH010131926.1:22225-55070 GCA_018402905.1 Glandirana rugosa | reverse complement strand
GGGTGGTCCACTGTATCAAAGGCAGCAGAAAGGTCCAGGAGTAGTAATACAGAATAGTGTCCATTGGTTTTAGAAGTTGTTAGGTCATTAGTGAGTTTAAGGAGAGCAGTTTCTGTAGAGTGCTGAGGGCGAAATCCAGACTGAAGGGGATCAAGAAGTTTGTTCATGGTCAGATGGTCACTCAGTCGGTTGTAGACCAGTCTTTCGAGGAGTTTGGAGGCGAAGGGGAGTAAGGAGATGGGGCGTAGGTTGTTAATATTGGTGGGGTCCAGTGAGGGCTTTTTAAGGATAGGCGTGACTAGGGCATGTTTTAGAGAGTTTGGGAAAATGCCTGAGGAGAGGGAAAGGTTGAAAATGTGGGTTAGAGAATGTAGAATTGAGTCGGAGGGTGAGCGTAGCATTTGCGAGGGAGCAGGATCCAAGGGGCAGGTGGTTAGATGGGTGTTCAATAAAAGTTTCGCAACTTCGCTAATACTTGCAGGGTTGAATATGGAAAGTAGTGATTGTATCTGTGGACATGGGGTGTTGAGTGGGGGTGGTTTGTGCGCATTGGAGATTTCCTCATGAATGTTATCAATCTTAGTTTTGAAGTGATTGGCAATCTCCTGGGCAGTGAGAGAATTAGAGGGTGGAGGTAGCGGAGGACAGAGAAGAGTGTTAAAAGTCGAGAAGAGTTGACGGGGACTGGATGATAATGTGTTAATGAGTGTGACAAAGTAGGTCTGTTTGGCAGTGTGGAGGCAGGAATAGTATTTTAGGAGGGCAGATTTGTAATGTTTGAAGTCTTCTTGGAGCTTAGTCTTACGCCACAGACGCTCAAGAGCACAGCTATGTTTTCTAAGACTTCTGGTGTTGTCCGTCTGCCAGGGTTGTAGGGACCGGGGCCTGAGTCTGCGTGTAGTAAGGGGGGCAAGCTTGTCTAGGGAGGATGACAGGGAGTTGTTGTAGACAAGTGTGGCTAGGTTGGGGCAAGACAAGGGTGAGATTGTGTCATAGAGGTGGTCATTAGTAGAGTAGAGAAGAGAAGTGTTGAGGTGGCGAAGGTTTCTGCGGGTAACTGTTAGGTGGCTGGAGGGAGAGGAGGTGGAAGACAGTGAAAGAGTGAAACTGATAAGGTGGTGATCAGAGAGTGGGAGAGGATTGTTGGAAAGGTTGCATGGAGTGCACAGATAGGAGAAGACAAGATCTAGGGTGTTGCCGTTGGAGTGGGTAGGAGTCTGTATGCATTGCTTCAGGTCAAAAGATGAGGTTAGACTGAGAAGTTTAGAGGTAAGAGTAGTGATAGCGTTAACAGGGATGTTGAAGTCACCAAGAATGATTGTGGGGATTTCAGAAGAGAGAAAGTGGGGTAGCCAGGCAGAGAAGTCATCTAGGAAAGTTGATGCCGGCCCAGGGGGCCGGTAGATGGCGGCGACTCTTAGGGGAATAGGAGAAAATAAACGGATGCAATGTGCTTCAAAAGAGGAGAGTGTCAGAGAGGGAGGAGGGTGGAGTACCTGATAGGTGCTGCGTGGTGCAAGAAGGATTCCCACTCCACCTCCCTTCCGTCCACTTGGTCAAGGGGAGTGTGTCCAGAGAAGGCCGCCATGGGAGAGAGTAGCATGAGCTGTATTGTCAGATCCATGAAGCCAAGTTTCAGTAATGGCAAGGAGGTTGAAGGAATTAGTGATAAAGAGGTCGTGGAGGGCAGTGAGTTTGTTGCAGACAGAGCGGGCATTCCAGAGGCCACAGGAGAAGGGGAGGCTGGTATATGGAATAAGAGGAATAGAGACCAAATTCTGTGGGTTGCGGCTGTAGGCAGAGGGTGTTGGGAGATGGGAGCGCCGGGCAAAGATGGATGATGGAGGCCCAGGGTTTGGGGATATATCACCAGACGTTAGGAGAAGCAGGAGGGTGAGTGAGGTAATGTGGGAGTGCGATTTATATGGAGGGGCATGTCTCAGAGTACTGGTGGCTCTTTCAATACATGGATGTAGAATGAGAAAGAGTTGGTGGGAGCAGTGATAGGGAGAGGACAGAAGGTGGGGCGAAATATAAAGGCTGAGTGGTGGAGAAGAGGGGTGAAGGTAAGAGAGTTTGAGGAGAGAGGACACAAGTGCCAGAAGGAGTGGTAGAGAATGCATGTTGTAGAGTGGAAGGAGAGCTAAGTAGAGAGACGGGGTCACCTGCAGGCTGTTGGGTGTTTGCAGTGTAGTTTCCTATGTATATTCGCTTTGTGCAATCGCTGAAGTGCAGAGATTGAAGTGCTGATCACTTGTAGAAAGCATCACTTCGAGAAAGCAGCCCCTGCAATGTGCTACCCCCCAGCTATGTGCTTATCTCCACAACCCTGGCAGATTGTTGTGAAGGTCTGCATGTGAGAACTTATTGGGATCTGGAAGGGCCTCACTGATACCAGTTTTTCCCCCACATGAATGAGTATAGGGTACATAGTACTCTTACTCACTCACCAAAAAAAAAAGTTGTAACCTAGAAATAAAGTCAAACAAACATTTGACAAGTCCTTTAATAAAAAAACAAAAATCCACAAAAAATGTCCCTCATTGTTACTCCATTATCAGTCGCTATGTCAGTCACCTTTGGACTTGCTGGAACAAAAATGATGCCCAGGACTGACAGTGGTCCTGACGGCACCACTAGCTGAATGAGAGTTTCCCGAACTATACAGTTCGGGGGCAGGAATAATGGTGCCATCATTGACCAAATATGGCCATGGCCATGGCCATATTTGGACAGTGATGTCACTGCTATCCCCTCCCTCTTGCTAAAAAGGAGAGCAAATTACCATTGACTTCAGTGGTTCCTAGGAATGCTGCAGGTGTGAACATCTGAACAGTCAAGTGGTCGGTTCATTCCTACTCACTGTCTTACTCACAGCACATCCAAACCACCGCACTTGCTCAGCCACAGCACCTCCCTCCCATATTATAGTGCCTCTCTAACAGCTCCTGGCAATCCTCCATCCATCATGGACAATATTCACCTCAATCCCTGGATCCCATTTCACTCTGCTGATAGTACACTGACGAATCATACAGTATTAACTTTCTGCTGACAGTCACACCTCCTAGGTCATTACCAACTCATCTTCTCCATTAGTGCAATCAGCTTCAACACTCTACAAGTGTTCCCTCTACTGCCTTTGTATACAGCCACCTGCACACTACACTCACAAACGTACCCATTCTGGAACAGAAATACTTTTGTGAGTACTTCAAAAAAGACAAAATAAATATTGATTTGGATGGCCTGTAATTTTGCAAATGAGATTGAATTACATTTAAAGGAAACCTCTGCTAAAAAAATGAGTAGACTTTTCAGTTCAAATCCAATGGCAAACTCTTATATGTGAATTATATTTTTATATACAGTAATTGTTAATAATATTATATTTGTATAATCTCACCTTTTAAGCATTAATGAATATGTTACTACAACATTTCCTAATCCTGAAATTTGCATCCTATACCACGTGCTTGTATGAAAAAGTATCCTGTTCTCTTTGAATTGCTTCCCTTGTGTGAAGTACCTGGTGTTCCTGCCAGCCCCCCTGCTTTCCTATTATTATTATTATTATTATACAGGATTTATATAGCGCTGACAGTTTGCGCAGCGCTTTACAATATTAGGGCAGACAGTACAATTACAATACAATTCGATACAGGAGGAATCAGAGGGCCCTGCTCGTTAGAGCTTACAATCTAGGAGGGAGGGTTAAATGATACAAAAGGGCAGTAAACTGCGGGGGATGAGCTGATTGAGAAAATAAGGAGTGTAGTTAGGTGGTGGCAGGATAGGCTTCCCTGAAGAGAAAAGTTTTCAGGGATCGCTTGAAGGTGGATAGATTTGGGGACATTCTGACTGATTGGGGTAGGGAGTTCCAGAGGATGGGAGAGGCTCGGGAGAAGTCTTGGAGGCGAGTATGAGAGGAGGTGATGAGGGAGCTGGAGAGCAGGAGGTCTTGGGAGGAGCAAAGAGGACGGTTAGGTTGGTATTTTGAGACAAGGTTGGTGATGTAGCTGGGAGCAGAGTTGTGAATGGCTTTGTAGCTGATTGTTAGTATTTTGAATTTAATTCGTTGGGCGAGTGGCAGCCAATGGAGGGATTGGCAGAGGGGGGTGCCAGACGTTGAACGGTTTGTAAGGTGGATGAGTCTGGCAGCGGCATTCACGATGGACTGGAGAGGGGATAGTCTATTTAAAGGTAGACCAGTGAGGAGGGAGTTGCAGTAGTCGAGACGAGAGATGACCAGGGAGTGAATCAGGAGCTTTGTGGTTTCATTGGTTAGGAAGGGACGTATTTTAGAGATGTTGTGGAGATTGAGGCGGCAAGCCTTAGAAAGTGATTGGATGTGGGGCCAAAAGGAGAGTTCAGAGTCCAGGATAACACCAAGCACCCTGACATGTGGGGATGGGTGGATGGTTGTGTCATTGCTCTTGACAGAGTAGTCTGGGGAACTGGAATGTGTGGGAGGAAATATTATGAGTTCAGTTTTGGACAAGTTGAGTTTAAGAAAGTGGTGTGACTTCCAGGCAGATATGTCTGTTAATAAGCTAGTGATACGTGAGGAGACTGATGGGGTGAGTTGGGGGGTGGAGAGGTAAATTTGGGTATCGTCAGCGTAGAAATGATATTGAAAGGCTATGTGGGAGGCTATCAGCCGACCCAGGGAAGAGGTGTATATTGAAAATAAGAGGGATCCAAGAACAGAACCTTGGGGGACCCCAACAGAGAAGGGAAGAGGAGAGGAGGAGGTAGAAATGTAGGTTACGCTGAAAGTGCGATGGGATAGGTAAGACGAGAGCCACTGAAGAGCACAGTCACGAAGACCGAGGGAATAAAGTTTTTTGAGGAGGAGGGGGTGGTCGACAGTATCAAAGGCAGCCGAAAGATCCAGGAGTAGGAGTATAGAGAAGTGTCCATTGGTTTTTGCAGTTAGTAGGTCATTTGTGAGTTTAAGAAGGGCAGTTTCTGTGGAATGTTGAGGGCGAAATCCACTATTAAAAACTGACCACACCAGGCATGAAAGCACATCCTGGTCTGTTTTCTGGCTGTGCTGGGAACTGCTCTTCTCCAGTGATAGCACTTGTGTTAACACGTGTACTGCTGTTTCTACTCCCCCAGCTCTCTGAGCTCCTTATGCATCTGAGAACAGAGGGTAAGTGATAACGTATAAAAAGGGAAAAATATATTTATACTCTTTTTTTTAATACTGCATGTGTACACATGTTTTGTCTTTCATTTCTTTTTTTACATTTTTACATTAACTATGGAGAGGTTGTTTATTTTTATCATATTGATAACTGATCTTAGAATCCTATTTCCTATTAAAACACTGAGGGATTGATTTATAAAAGGCAAATTACTGTGCAGTTGCTCTAGAGCTTAGTAAATGAGGTAACGTTTCACTTTACATAGAGCACCCAATCACATGTGTAGCCGGGAGCGGACTGCGGTAATATGAAGTAGCAGACTTTATCTCCACCACTGCAGTCTACTCTCATTTCCCTCTAATGCTGGGCTCAGATTATCTGCATTACGCTCGTGAGCTCTGAAGGAGAGCATTGTGGGATTTGTAGTCTCTTGCATAGCCATTACTGCATTTCTGAATCCTTTGCAAACTACGTCTCCCAGTAAGCCACCTTCTCAATGGGAGAATTATGGGGAACGATATAAAAGTAGTTTTCCAGCAGTGCTGTCTTTGTCCCGGGATCTATCGAGTGAGCACCAGCCTCGCTGGCCAGCTGTGGGAGCTGCAGCCTTCCGCGGCACCAGGAGTTACTGCTGTTTCTGCCTAAGAGGACCTGCTGTGCATCTCTGCGCCAAAAACCCCCTGTGATGCTCCATTCCCCATTTACAGACTGGGGCCGCTGTCTCATCACGAAATCAAAAATGTCATATTACAAATACATATATAGTGTGCACCAACTTTGGCAGAAGTGGGTAAGCTTTCTCTCTCCCCCCTTTTATATAAATAACCTCGTACCTTTTGATTTATGTGCAGTGTTTATACACCAAAATTCTTTTAATTTCATAAATAGGCATACCTACAAACTAGCCCGGAGTACCCAAACTACTACCCGTACATGGCATATAGGAAGGGTTTCTTCTTCCTTCCGGTAGTTCATTTCAGATCATTTTTATGATAGAGGCTTGTGTATATATATATATATATATATATATATATATATATATATATATATATATATATATATATGACGAAATAGCCCTATACATGTTTTTGTTGTAGAAATTTTATTAGGATGATAATGTATTGTCACAGTGTCTCCCAGTGTCGGTCTACCAGTATTCGCTGTGTATAGCGAATATGGCTTTAACCGACAATGACCACTAGCAGTGAAAATCTTCCATTAATTGGTAACTGCACACTACCCGCCTGACTATCCCAGCCGGCAGGAGCTCTAAGCGGTCAATGCTGGAGCGAATGCCAGTCCGGATCTTTGGGGGTGCGATGCGCATTCCGCGATGCAGGTGTATGACCGGTCAACCAGGGGGGGGGCACTGTATTATTGTGTAGATAAATCCACTTGATGGGGATGTACTTGTGGTGTGGAATCAGTATCGCCTTTTATGTAAGGATAATGGTCTGTAAGCATTTCTGTCATGTTTGATCCACATGACAGAAACACGCAGCTATATTCCTTTGTGCATAATTTAACCTCTAATGGAACAGTAGTAAAATCTCTATCAAATATGGTCCAAAGAATCATATTTGATAGGATTCACGCTAATGGTTAATGGCGGCAAAAGCATGCACATGAATTCGCGAAACAGCCATCATGAGTTAACATGCTGGTCTTTGGTGCAAATACACCATATGTGGGATTCATTGTATAGGGTTTGGCACGGTTTTGAGCTCCACGTGTGTTTCATTGTTAACTAGGGAGCGTGCATCTTAGCACACCTTTCAGTGGGAACTCATGCATGCTGCCTTCACTCGTTCATGAACATACACGCCCCTTTCTATTGTATCATTTGAATATAAACAAGTGTGTCATTGGTTGTTATTTTGTATTGAGCTCATGTCATGTGACTGTGCCTTGAAGGCTGATTGGCTGATTGTCAAGCCACCAAGTCCCTTTGTTATCCCTGTCTCATCCCTATAAATAAAATCCGTAAGCTTGGCTACTCAGGACTGACGGGCGAGCTTGCAATGCGAAAACAGCTATTGTGTCTGTTTTACTTGCTTTAACACGAGTGCACTCAAATGCTTTATGCAAAAGAGCTGAAAAGTGCGCTTATTAACGCAAGCGAAATATAATGCACACATCGTATTATAATTTTCATTAACCACACGCTGTGAATCCAAATGTTCAAGCTTAAGCGGTGCTGTCACAAACCATTAAATCAATGTCCAACAGATGAAAAAGAAGAGCTTAAGCTTAAACATTTGGATTCACAGAGTGTGGTTAATGACATCAGTAATAATATAGTGGCAGCTGAGTGTGTGTGTTTGCTATACAAATATTTGTCTGTGGCGCGGTGGATAGACGCGTTTGCTCTATCGTTTGTTTGTGCCTTATTTTTTACTGTGGTTTGTGCATCTCAATGCAGCCATTTTGTTCCCCTCACGTGTTTGGCGTAATTTTCTCCTGATACTGAGGGCCACGAGGTTGTAATATTACTTCACTTGCCGCCATTTTGTGTTGTGGTGTTGAAATCCACGTGGTGTAGTCGCCATCTTGTGTCTTGTCGCCATCTTGGTGTAGTAACAAAGAACCACGTGGCTGAGACGCCATTTTGAATTCCGTCACATCATCATTTTTGTATTTTTTTAGTTTTTTATGTTTAACTGTTTTTGCACATTTGTGTAAAATGGCAACTTTTTTATAAGAGTCATTACGTGATTTTGTGTACTGAAGGTCAGTTTTGAACAGAGTCTCTCAATATTTAGTTGAAACCCAGTATTGGGAGATGTTTTTACAAGATTTTTCCATTTGTTTCTAGCCAGCCTTGTTAAACTTGTGCAGATTTAGCGTCTTTATACAATTCATCTGTTTTCGTGTTTTATCCTTGTTTTTGGATATAGCTGTTCTGTTTTTATAACTTTTTCAGTTTTATGTAGGCATTTATGTTTAAGCAGCTTTTTCATAGAGTTTTGTCCCATTTTTGTTGAATAACCATTGCTTTTCAATGATAGACTACAGTGTGGAGTATAACTGATCCATTCTTGTATTGGGTTCAGTTTTGATTAAAAACAGTTTTTTTTTGTGCTAATTTGCGGTTTGTGTTACAGGAATAGTGTTTTCTACGTAGTTTGTATCCCTATACTTTTCAGTCTGTAATCGGTAACCGGCATCTCCATTTTTTTAGTATAACATCAAGAAATAGACTGAAGCCAAGGTTTGCATAGTGAGGATTTAATTGTACGTCCGTGGCTGTTTGGCTGCACGGGTTAGGTCGAAGCGAACGTGTACTTTGGGCCCGTCTACGTGAAACGGGAGAAAGTGACACTCTTGTTTCAGCCTTCAACGCGTGAGGAGCAGATTCTGAAACCTGCCCCACATGTAACCGTGTCAGTACCGGGGGTGGGGGGCGAGTGGTAGTTGCTGAACTGTATAGTCGTACAAATCCACCAGGTTGAGGTTTCTAGCTAACTGGCGGGGAATTCGTGTATACTAATCGGAGTCGGAAGCAAGCTAGAACTGTGAAAGAAGGCACCCGGCAGTGTTCTTCCTAAACTTGGTGCAAAAGTCGATTCGAATCGTCATGGACAATGTGCGGTCCATGTCTGAGGAGGGAAGTGAGGCCTCTCAATCTAGCCAAACAGCTTTGCGGTACATAAAGTCTGTGTTTGGGGCTTGGGCCATGTGACCCCTCAAAAAGGGGAATAACTGGTCCAAGGGTACTAGATGTGTATCCCGTTGGAAGGTTCCTTTGATGTTTGGAGGTGGGAGAAGTTCATTACTGAATTAGGACCAGGCTCCAGGCAACAAAGCCGCTAGATATAGTGAAATTGTGGCTTCAGAAATCCATTATGGTGTACCAACAGGATATACAGGAGGCAGTTTCAGTCCGGGTGAAGCGCATTATGTATACCTGGCCAGAGGGGATAGCCGTAGGTACGTGACCCAGCAAGGGAAGCAGGGGAAGGATTGGATGTGTATTACATAATTTTCTGGTCATTGTGGAATATATTGTTTTAGCCCCTGGAAAGAACGTTGCTGGGTAAAGCCTAACCTAACCAATTGTGTGTTTACTCCGCCTGGTTTTCGTCTCTGTTTGGCTTAGTTTTTTTAAGTAGCATGGTAACTATGAAATATCTCCCTTGCATTTGTATCTAAATGTTTGTCTTATGCCTTATTTTCATTGTTTGTATGTAATAATACGTTATTTTTGTAGGAACGTGAAAGTAAGCGTTACAGAGGTTTGTTATTGGTTTTAGGAAATGTATAAATTGTGATATTCTTATTTTGGTCAAAGTGGAACTTTAACTTGCAAGTAGCCCACAAGAGTTGTGTTCAAGACTAGTAGACCCCCCTGTGGATAATTCAATTAGATACACGCCCAGCCATCCCTTTCTTTTCAAATCTAGCTCATCGCCCCAGGCTAAGGTATGATACTGTCCTTAGCAGACTATCTGGGAGTCTCCAAGTGTATTTCACACCTGCTTCCTGCCCAGTGTCACTGTGCATTTCTATTTTCTCCCAGGGATTCCTGTTTTTTTTACGTGACTAATGTGTCTTCTATGTCCCTGAGTAAATTAATTTTTGAGGGTCACTTAATGGTGTAAAGGGTAGGGCCTGGCTAGACATACTTGGATTGGGAGTTCCAGAGGTTCTGGGGGAGTCCTGATGGTGAGCCTGAGAGAAGGAAACAGGGCAGCTGGAAATTAGGAAAATGGCATTTTTGTTTCATTAGATCAAAGTGGGAATCTCAGTGGCCATTATTTTGTTTTGTGTTTTGTGCTATTCTAAACAGTGCATCTTTTCTTCCTCTTTGTAATGAGGAAGAAAAGGGGGGAGATAATTTTGGTGAGAATGACAATTTTCAAACGAACAATACTAACCTCTCTGATTCTAGTAGGACGACATGGGCCATACCAGGTTGAGCTGACGACACCAACCTCCCTAAAGCTTGAGGAATGAGACAACTGTATCCATGCCAGCCACTGCAAGAAGCTGCTCAACCACATCAGACTGAGGAGTATCGTTTTATTTATAATTTTTAGCTTAGTGTATTTTAGCAGGGGTAACGATAAAACATCCCAACTTGTTTTTTTAAAAATGCACCTCCAACTAGCTAAAACAGTGCACAGGACCCACTGCTGGGTACGCTTTAGGCCTCCACTGAGCCTTAATACCCCAGCAGCGGCAGCAGTACATGATATGGATATATATGTGTGTATATATATATATATGGGTATATATGATGTTCATATTGGCAAAAGCATACATAAAAAAACTAGCAAAGGTCTCAAAAAGACACAAACTAACTTAACGATACATTTCTAGAAGATAAAATTAGTTACAGTTTCAACATTAGCTCTGGTTCTTGCCACTCCCTCACAAAACCAGTATGGGTATCCGGGCAACTAAGTGGCCCACAAGTGTGACATACAGACTGAGGGAGGAATCCCCCAGACTGTCCTGTTATTGTGCAATGCACAAGACTGTTAGAGTCCCCCTGTGCGACTCTAACAGGCCCCTACTACTTCTTATGCAATTCTACAGCTTACAAGTTAATACCCCCTAATGCGAGCATGGTGAAACTCATTCCAGCATCTTACGTTGTGGCCGATCGTTATGATCTGATTGCGCGAGAGAAGGTAACAATGGCAAGGACAGCTCAAAGGGAATTGTTAACCAACTCCAACAAGGCCTGGGCATGATTTCCTGCTTGGACAGGGTGGGGGATTGAACGTAGGAAACGATTGAACAATTTCTCATCCATTGTGGATGGGGTGTTCAATGAAACCGTTGAAGCTGTGAGGGAGATCTCACAGGAACAGCGACAGAGTCTATTACAGGAAAAGATGACATTTGATTATCCTTTAGCGCAAAAGGGCGGTTTTCTGTGAGTTCATAGCAGAATACTGTTGTACCTGGATGACAGGCAATAGTGACAAGGTCCAAGTCCATATGGATAAAGTTAGGTCCCTGCTAGGGAGAGCCAGAGCTATAGCCAGTGAAGGTTGGAATCCTTCCTAAAGGGGTTGGGAGGTTTTGGGGAGTTCTTGTTTTCCATCGGATCCTGGCTGAAGGAAGTAGGAGTTTTTGTTTCTATTCCTTCTATATGCCATGATAAGATGTTCCTGCTGCCTGATCGATCAAGTCACCAAAGCCCGAGCAGATGACCACATCTTGCTAGCCAAGACAAGAGGCTCCCCGAAGACCAGCCCATGTACCAGAGGCAGAGGATTCCACACCGACCAGCGATCGCTACATCCCCCAGCTCATGCTTTCCTTCTGAGTCATCCCTCCCGAAGAATAGAGTCTACGTGTCAACCATGGTTTTCTTTTGTTCATACTCTTTTTTACTTTATTTTTTGGACTGGAGCGAATGCCGGTCCGGATCTTTGGGGGTGCGATGCGCATTCAGCTCCGCAGGTGTATGGCCCGTCAACCGGGGGAGCCCCTGTATTATTGTGTAGATAAATCCACTTGGTGGGGATATACTTGTGGTGTGAAATCAGTATCGCCTTTTATGTAAGGATAATGGTCTGTAAGCATTTCTGTCATGTTTGATCCACATGACAGAAACACGCAGCTATATTCCTTTGTGCATAATTTAACCTCTAATGGAACAGTAGTATAATCTCTATCAAATATGGTCCAAAGAATCATATTTAATAGCTTCTTCAGGACCTTTCACATCATGGACTGAAGTTACTTAAGCAAGAATGAAAAGTATATCCATCAATACATCAATTCAATTATAATGTATTTGCAAAACAAAATAAACTTATCTGAAGAGCTTACATGTGGCCATCTGCGCTCCAAAGGAGATACTCAGAGGGGTTTACACAGGGAGCAATAGGACCAGGGAAGAGCACGCTAGATGTTGGTAGTGGTACTTCTAGTAACATAGATATGTATATTATTATTACTCTAAAATGTAATAGCAATTATAATACGCTATGTGCATTATATTTTGCTTGCGCTAATAAGCGCACTTTTCAGCTCTTTTGCATAATGCATTTGAGTGCACTCGTGTTAAAGCAAGTAAAACAGACACAATAGCTGTTCTCACATTGCAAGCTCGCCCATCAGTCCTGCATAGCCGAGCTTACAGATTTTATTTATAGGGATGAGACAGGGATAACAAAGGGACTTGGTGGCTTGACAATCAGCCAATCAGCCTCCAAGGCACAGTCACATGACATGAGCTCAATACAAAATAAGAACCAATGACACACTTGTTTATATTCAAATGATACAATAGAAAGGGGCGTGTAAGTTCATGAACGAGCAAAGGCAGCATGCATGAGTTCCCACCGAAAGGTGTGCTAAGACGCACGCTCCCCAGTTAACAATGAAACACACGTGGAGCTCAAAACCGTGCCAAACCCTATACAATGAATCCCACACGTGGTGTATCCCGTACCAAAGACCAGCATGTTAACTCATGATGGCTGTTTCGCAAATTCATGTGCATGCTTTTGCCGCCATTAACCATTAGCGTGAATCCTATTAAATATGATTCTTTGGACCATATTTGATAGAGATTATACTACTGTTCCATTAGAGGTTAAATTATGCACAAAGGAATATAGCTGCGTGTTTCTGTCATGTGGATCAAACATGACAGAAATGCTTACAGACCATTATCCTTACATAAAAGGCGATACTGATTCCACACCACAAGTACATCCCCACCAAGTGGCTTTATCTACACAATAATACAGGGGGCTCCCCCGGTTGACGGGCCATACACCTGCGACGCTGAATGCGCATCGCACCCCCAAAGATCCGGACCAGCATTCGCTCCAGCGTTAACCGCTCAGAGCGCCTGCCGGCCGGGATGATCAGACGGGTAGTGTGCGGTTACCAATTAATGGAAGATTTTCACTTCTAGTGGTCATTGTCGGTTAAAGCCATATTCGCTATACAGTATGCAGCGAATACTGGTAAACCGACACTGGGAGACACTGTGATAATACATTATCAACACATCCTAATAAAATTTCTACAACAGTTCCTCCTCTTGTCATATGCTCCCATGTGTCCCTTGATGAATCTTGATCTTCGTAACATTAACATTAGTCCATTCAAAAAAGCATTCAGTCCATCCATTGAGTCCAAAAAGTAAAGTAAAAAATAGTATGAACAAAAGAAAACCATGGTTCACACGTAGACTCTATTCTTCGGGAGGGATGACTCAGAAGGAAAGCATGAGCTGGGGGATGTAGCGATCGCTGTTCGGTGTGGAATCCTCTGCCTCTGGTACATGGGCTGGTCTTCGGGGAGCTTCTTGTCTTGGCTAGGAAGATGTGGTCATCTGCTCGGGCTTTGGTGACTTGATCGATCAGGCAGCAGGAACATCTCATCATGGCATATAGAAGGAATAGAAACAAAAACCCCTACTTCCTTCAGCCAGGATCCGATGGAAAACAAGAACTCCCCAAAACCTCCCAACCCCTTTAGGAAGGATTCCAACCTTCACTGGCTATAGCTCTGGCTCTCCCTAGCAGGGACCTAACTTTATCCATATGGACTTGGACCTTGTCACTATTGCCTGTCATCCAGGTACAACAGTATTCTGCTATGAACTCACAGAAAACCGCCCTTTTGCGCTAAAGGATAATCAAATGTCATCTTTTCCTGTAATAGACTCTGTCGCTGTTCCTGTGAGATCTCACTCACAGCTTCAACGGTTTCATTGAACACCCCATCCACAATGCATGAGAAATTGTTCAATCGTTTCCTATGTTCAATCCCCCACCCTGTCCAAGCAGGAAATCATGCCCAGGCCTTGTTGGAGTTGGTTAACAATTCCCTTTGAGCTGTCCTTGCCATTGTTACCTTCTCTCGCGCCATCAGATCATAACGATCGGCCACAACGTAAGATGCTGGAATGAGTTTCACCATGCTCGCATTAGGGGGTATTAACTTGTAAGCTGTAGAATTGCATAAGAAGTAGTAGGGGCCTGTTAGAGTCGCACAGGGGGACTCTAACGGTCTTGTGCATTGCGCAATAACAGGACAGTCTGGGGGATTCCTCCCTCAGTCTGTATGTCACACTCTTCCTTCCAACAGATATAATCTAGTCTATTAGTACTACTAGAAAATTCTGAGGGGTCTAATTCATAAGTTTGACTGTTATACCTTTCTCACAAACCGTGGATCCTACAAAACTATTCCTTTTACCAAAACTTAAAGTGAAAGAACACTTGTGGGCCACTTAGTTGCCCGGATACCCATACTGGTTTTGTGAGGGAGTGGCAAGAACCAGAGCTAATATTGAAACAGTAACTAATTTTATCTTCTAGAAATGTATCGTTAAGTTAGTTTGTGTCTTTTTGAGATCTTTGCTAGTTTTTTTATGTATGCTTTTGCCAATATGAATATCATATATACCCACATATATACACACATATATATCCATATCATGTACTGCTGCCGCTGCTGGGGTATTAAGGCTCGGTGGAGGCCTAAAGCGTACCCAGCAGTGGGTCCTGTTCACTGTTTTAGCTAGTTGGAGATGCATTTTTAAAAAAACAAGTTGGGATGTTTTATCGTTACCCCTGCTAAAATACACCAAGCTAAATAATATAAATAAAAAGATACTCCTCAGTCTTTGATGTGGTTGAGCAGCTTCTTGCAGTGGCTGGCATGGATACAGTTGTCTCATTCCTCAAGCTTTAGGGAGGTTGGTGTCGTCAGCTCAACCTGGTATGGCCCATGTCGTCCTACTAGGTCATAAACTTGGTTAGAATTAGAGAGGTTGGTATTGTTAGCTTGAAAATTGTCATTCTTACCAAAATTATCTCCCCCCTTTTCTTCCTCATTACAAAGAGGAAGAAAAGATGCACTGTTTAGAATAGCACAAAAAAAAAAAAAAAAAATAAGGGCCACTGAGATTCCCACTTTGATCTAATGAAACAAAAATGCCATTTTCCTCATTTCCAGCTCCCCTGTTGCCTTCTCTCAGGCTCTCAGGCTGAAGAAGCTCAACGCGCGAAACACGTCGACCTACCACACATCAATGTCTTACTATTGTTAGCGGTTTGGTACAAATGTATCATTCTTGTTGTATGTCACATTATTAGAAGCTATTGACTGTGTTGTCTACCCAGGGAAATTTTTTCTCCAAGATGGAATAGACATATATATTTTATGTCATAATCTAATTTTATACATTTTTCAATAAACTGTGTATTTTATTATGAATTATTCCTTCTCTGTTTGAGTCTTGTGGTGTGCCCATAAAGTACATTATTTCTTGGGGGATATCTCCCGTGTTTTTGGTTTACCCTAAACTGTGTTCGGGTGCTGATGGAATGGCAGGAAGACATACCCGCCTGATTCTGAGAAGAAGAGGTACACCTGGCAGAGGGGATAAATGCCCGGGTAATTCTGTTACAGTCAAAAGAAGACACAGCAGAAGGGAAGCCACAGGCCAGTGCAGGGAACTCATGACTGACTAGCACAGAGCCCTGTGGGGCCAGGACTCCCTCTTATTTATTCTATGCTAATGTGACTGGCTAGTAGAGAGGTTGGTGAAGAATGGCTCCACAATTGCCAACCAATGGTATAGAAAACTCTGTTTCTTTTCAGGGCAATTGGAGAGGAAGAGTTTGAGACATGGATGAGTCAGACCATTTAGGCAGACAGTAGAAGAGTGGGGTGTTCCGGAAGCTGTAAAGAGGCAGCAGCTTAGTGTAAGTCTTGGAGGCGCGGCACCAGAAGTAATCCACAGCTTGCGAATATGAAAGAAGTACGGTGTAGCTATGGACTACATAGAGGCCCTGTACGCTGTATTCGGAAGGGTAGAAAGACTTCTGTACAAGTTTAATCACTCTCACCAGCGAAAGGGAGTGAGACTTTCAGAATACATTTCCAGAGTGGACAGGATGTTGCACCAGATCATCCTAAAAAGGGGCATAGATTCTAAGGATGCTGACCGAGCCCATCTGGACCGAGTCCTACAGGGGGCATGTCCAAATCATACAATTGTTTTGAAGCTGCTCTTGAAGGGAGCTCGGGGCAGTCCCTACTTACACAGAATTGGTGAGGGAAGTGAAGGAAGAAGAAGCTTTACTAGGGGAGAAGAGTCAAAAGGTGAGAGAGCCGGCTATGGCTGGGGAAAGAAGGGAGAAAGTATCTGCCCATGCAGTTCAGATCGAACCCAGTTTCTCAGATGAGACAGTGAGGCAGCAATGGATCGAGAGGGGCATAACAGCCTTGAAGGTCAAAAGTCAGTTAGCGAACCAAAGCAAGTGGAGCTGCTGACCCAAATCTCTCAGGTTCAGACTCAAATACAACAAGCTCTGATGTGAGTGATGGAAACTCATGGGAAGATGCAGGAGTCAAGGCTTGACCCAGGAGGGTCAAAGTCTCCTCAAGTCAAAGGAAAGAGATGCTTCGGATGTGGGGAAGTTGGGCATTTCAGGGCTAAGTGTCCCAAAGAAGGAATTGGGCCAGAATTGTTGGCTGACGTGCTAAAGGCATTGCAGAAACTGCTCTTCACAATGAAAGGAGGAAACTTCAAGGGACCTCGGTGAAGGAGCCAACTGAGGGTACCAAGAAAAGCCAGAGCTCCAAAGTTCGGAGAGAACTGAAGCAGCAAGCAAGGTCCCTCACCTGTCCTTCTTCTCCTTTATCTGTACCTACGGATAAGCCACACAGGCTAGGGGGAAGGGCACAGAAAGTCAATGCACCGCCTTCCACTCGAACCATCAATAGGCCCATGCCACAGCGGAGGAAGCTAGCAAAGGTCCAGATGACTGAACCTAAAGCAAAGAATCTGCCAAAAAATCTGGTAGGCCCATCTCCAATGTCCTGCTCCAAGTAGAGGTGATATATATCAGAGTTTTGTTAGACACTAGGGCTCAAGTACCCCTACTGTACAGAGATTTCTACGATAGACATTTGAAGCCAGAAGAGCTAGAAATCAGGGGCATCAGCACTCAAAAGTTTCCTTATGACATCCTCCTCTTCTATGCCCGTAAGACTATTGGTATGCAGAGGAAAGACCCCCCCGGCACAGTGGAAACATTTTGTGAATGGCTGCCCTCCTCTTCATAGGGACACATAAATATCGAGAGGCTGCCCTCTGAAATACGACAAAGTATGGCGGGCATGGCTTGCAGAGCCCTCAACGGCATAAGCTTTAGTTACTGCGGCATACCCCTACTGCCTCCCTCATGGCTCTAAGTTCTGCAGGAGAAGTTATGTGAGGTTGCCCAGGAGTGGTTTGGGTGGGTCCGTGTTGGAGGCGTTTTGTGGGAGCGGCACCTTCTCATGGCTGGGGTAATCCGGATAAGATGCATCGATACTGATAAGCTTGGACTTGCACTGGCCTATGTAACTGCATGAGACAGCTTTTTGTTGTTATGTGTATGTGTTGTGGCTGTTGCCACCATCTGTATATGCTTTTAAAACTCAAACAGTAATATAAAAAAAAAACTGTCCATTGCCCTTAACGAGCAAGCGCCCTCTCCTTTTAGTGCGCCAGCGCTGTGTGTTTGTGTTTTTTTTTTTTTTTGAATGTATATGGACTAGGCCTGCTCTATGCCCTCCTATTTTTTTATTTCTTCTCTTAGGATGGCATTAGATACAGGCAGGGTGGGCGTTTTAACGCCCATTGGGTATGCTTTATTTGTTATATATTTGTACACATTGTGCCTTTTCAATGTCCTTGTGATACGGTCTCTCAGATATTTGTTGACTTTGAGATGCATTCTTTATACTATAACTCCATGCTTTAGCATTACGTTCCTCATCTTTTTTAATGGCTGGACATGATCAATCAGTTTTTTCCATTTTATCAAGGAACGTTCGTGGTCTCAATTCAAAATTCAAGAGAGCATTGCTTCTTCGGTATTTGAAAACCCACTCCCCACAAATAGTACTACTCCAAGAAACGCATCTCATGGACAGCAAAATATCAACGCTCAAGAAGCCTTGGGTCCAGAAGGCTTTCCATGCCTCATATTCTACCTTCTCTAGAGGGGTATCGATATTAATTAGCAAATCATTGCCTTGTGTAGTGGAACATGTCTACTCAGATATCCAGGGTAAATATGTTATAGTTATATTTCAGTTGTGGGGTCAGATATATATTGCCGCTTATGTATATATTCCCCCTCCTTTTTATGGAGCTTTACTATATAGTTTGTTGGAGAGAATTGCCCCTCACTGCCTGGTTAAATTACTGTTTATGGGAGATTTCTATGCTATAATAGACCCTGCTGTGGACAGACCAATTTCCTCTGAGAAATCTCCCTCCACCGACCTTCCTGCTTGAGCTCAGACGGCAAGCCTGCTGGAAGTTTGGCGATGGAAAAACACTTTTTAATTTTTAATGAGTTTTTCAGAAAAGAATAGAAAAATATGTGTACATCTAGAGCAGGGTTTCTCAACCAGGGTTCCGTGGAACCCTAGGGTTCCTCCAGAGGTTGCTAGGGGTTCCTTAAGCAATGGTCAATTTCTACCTCTCAGATAAATTCCCAATGATACCATTGATCTTTTTAGCTATCTGTAAGGGTTAAGTCTTCCGAATGACCACAAGTGTAAGGAGCATTCTTCCCATTGACCATCACACTAATGTATCATGAGTTGTAGATCTTTCATATTTAGCAGGGGTTCCCCGAGACCGGCGAATTATTTCAAGGGTTCCTCTGTGTTGAAAAGGCTGATCTAGAGTATAAAACAGAGAGCCTCAAGCTCCAATTCGTCTACAAAAATACAAAGATAAAGGAACAATCTGGGTGTAAGCCAAGTTAGTTGCGGGGGGGGGGGGGTAATGAAGGGGATAGGGGAGGGGGTGGTGGCTGAACAACATATTTACCTGTAAACAATGGGATGATGTGATAATCCTGAATAATATAATACATTAAAAATTGGTACTCTCAGGAGTGGAAGCAGTGCTCTGTTATTTAGGGGGTGATCTCAGAGTGGCATGAAAGTAAAGGAACAAAATATTCAGGTGAAGTTGCTACCTGACTCAATTTAAATTCCTGAATCGCCAAGGAGCTTCGTATAAGGAGATCTTTTGTAGGAGGGCAAGGGGATGGACAAGTCAGAGGCAGAAGGTATTTTAAGTTTACCCAATTTGTTGGTGAGGTCTCTTTTAAAGCACCCTGCTATAAAGCGGAATGGTTGCATACATTTTTGAAGATCCTTTTCGTGGTTTCCATGTATTTATGTGCCATTTCACAAAGCATGTGGTAGGTTTTGAAGTTCATTACTTTGGTGTCAAGTCTCTCAAGGTGGAAGAGGGACAGCATTGCAGATTGGGAGGAGTGTGTTGAATCCATTGGGACATGATAGTCCTACGGGCAACCAGGAGAAATAGGTGAGTCCAGTGAGTAAGAGTGGGTGTTGGTGCCATTGAGGATGAGGGAGTACTTTGCTCACAGCCGAATAGGCACATTAGAGGGTTCCTTGGTAACTCATTCTTGGTTAACTTGAAATATATAAGTTAGTATTGAGTCCCAGTAAGTAGTGATGTGTGAGCATTCCCAAAGGCGGTGTAGCAGCGTGGGGCATTGTAGAGAACACCAAGGGCATTATGCCTGGGTGGGGTCTTCCACATTGTTGTGAAACGGGTAGTATGCTCTATGAATTATTTTAAACTGTGTTTCCTGCCAGGTCTCCGAGATAGTAAGTTTGCAGATATGCCGGTACCCCTCTAAGATTTTTTCAGGAAGTTCACTGTCTTTGAAGACGGTTGACCATTTCTGAAACAGGGCAAGGTTATATTTAGCAGATTGGTGATTAATGAGGTGGGAATATAAATTTTTGACGGAGTAGTCGTCTCGTTGAATTGCTGTGTCAATAAAAGATCATTGCAAGGGATCAGTCCCTTGGCGGTGGCATGAACGTAGTTAGTCTATTAGTTGGTAGTAGTAAAATATATGTGATGGAGGTACATCCAGCACACTCCGGGTGCTGTTGGGCTTGCTGGAAATACTCCTTTATGTCAGGGTTCTGTGGGGTTTGTGTTTCAGGAATATTACAGTCCTTGGGGCCAATAGACAGTTTTTTAGCCTTCTGTGTTTGAGAATTTTTAGGGGGCATGATTCTTTCTTCCTTGATCTTTAATTTATAATAAGCCTTATGTAGTTCCAATAATGTTTTCAGCCCCTACTTTTCCCTTTTAGTTTTTTAAAGAGGGAAATATCCTACTTTGAAATCGATAGCAAACAGACGTTACTATTCCGCGATTATCGGGACAAACGGGGAGAAGGGCACGAAAAGAAAGTCATTAAAGAGGAGTCCACTGACCTTGACCTCTACAGTAGGGTGACTGATCCTCCTTTATTTGCCTTCTCCTTTTTGTAGGTTGTGTATTTGGTTCCCCTCCGGATCCCAATTGGGAGATTGGATTAGCCTTCAATCCTATGCTGCACCATCACCGTTCCCTTGGATGCCTAGGGGGGGCCCCATAGGTAGAATATCATCCGAGGGCCGCAAGAGCAGCCCTTCTAAAGCCCTGCTCTCCTTTGAAGAGACCGCAGTGCTCGGAGGGAATCCTGCTGGCTGCTAAATGGAAAACGTCCAACCTAAAAGGTAATGGCAGCCTTCGCTGCGGTCTCTATATTCAGCTGTTATGTTCTTAGGGCAGTAGCTGCTCCCTACTATCCCATCAAGGTGTCAGACTGTGTCAGACTGTGCCCAGGGCTAGATCCTGTATAGTCATTGGGGTAATAAGCAACCCAAAAACAGGATCCAGGACCGTGGCCGTCTGGAGGGGTTGGTAGAAATTTATAGGAGAGGAAGACGGCTTCCCTTGTACTTCACCGTCTATTTTGGACTCCCTGTATCTTCCCTGCAGGTGGGAAGAAAAGAAAATCACTGGTGGCACTAGTGGTAGGATACTAGGCTTTCACCTGACTTTGGGATTCAAAGGTGAAGCCACCAAACCAGTCCCGCCGTCCACTGCCTCTCCTGCCGGTCCTAACCCCCCCGGTGGTGCAAGAATGTCCAACCCCGGTCCTCGTCTCGTCCACCGAAGAGAGGGGGATCTCGGGGGAAACACGGGGAGGATGGCAACTGAGGAGGGAGCCGAGAAACAAGAGCCGGGTAAGCCAGAGAACTATCCCTGCTTCCCGCCCGGAGCTCCAGTCCTGCTCGTGCCCGGCCAGCAAGGACAGCTAAGGGCTCAGGTATCAGGTCCACGGCCACCCACCGATCAGTGTGCTGATTCGTCCCGGCGTCCCTACTAGGCTGCGGTCTCTTGTCCCGGCTAGGATAGATGTTACCCTCCCTGCATGCTCGGTGTGGAGGAGCGCGGCTCCTATGCGACCATCTCAGTCAGTCTCCGCCCTCCAGATTCGATTTTTGATGGTTTATCAGCCAACCTAACTTGCTCAGATGGTTCTGTGTTATGCATAAATTCTGCTGTAACTCTTGCTCTGAGTCTGCAAAAAGCAGCAGGTCGTCCAGGTAGGGAATGATGGCAACTCCCCTCAGCCTTAGGGGCTCTAGTGCTTCCGCCAGCACCTTCGTGAATATCCTCGGTGATGAGGAAAGGCCAAATGGTAGGGCCTTGAATTGAAGGTGAACTACCCCTGCTCCATTGTCTACTGCTAGTCGCAAAAATTTCTGAGAATTCTCCGCTATGGGGATATGTAAATATGCATCCCGGAGATCTATTGAACTCATGAAGCAATTGCAGGTGAGCAGATTCTTGACTGAGAAAATTGTGTCCATCCTGAACTTTTACTGCTTTGTTTAGGATCTTTAAATTTAGAATCAACCAAAATTTCCCCAATGGTTTCTTCACTGAGAAGATGTGGCAATAACATCCCTCTCCTATTTCTTCCTCTGGGACTTGGATGACTACTCCTTGCTGCATCAGTTCCTCCAAAAGGAACGTCATGGCCAGGGCTTTTTCTTGATCCCAGATCTTTGTCTAACGATGTGGAGGCCGTCGAAAAGAATTCCAGTTTGTATCCTTGTTTGATAATATTTAGCACAGACGAATTTACTATCGTCCTCCTACTGGGAGATGGTCGTCACTGGTTTTTGTCTCCTGGATCAGGAGCTCTGGACAGCACTCCCCCTTGACCCCTTAATCTTTGAGGGGTCCAAGCCCTCTTCTGCTTCTGATCCTTTTCCTTATAGGATTGCTGAAAAGGACGAAAATTCTTCCTTGTTTGGACTGCCTTTTTCTTTTGCAGAAAAGCCTTTTTCTTATCTGCGGTCCGATCCAGAACAGACTCTAATTCTGAACTGAACAAAAGGTCCCCTGTAAAGGGAATTCCACACAGCTTGATCTTTGAGGCTGCGTCCCCCGACCAAGTCTTGAGCCATACGGCCCTTCTGGCCGAATTGATCAGAGCCGAACATCTGGCCGTCATGCGTACAGACTCCGCCGAAGTGTCCGCCACATACCTCACCTCTTTGAGAAGGGTAGGAAAGGATTCTAATAAGTCGTTCCTGGACATACCTGCCTCCACATGCCTCTTCAGTAGGCTTGTGCAATTCGTTTCGTTCCGAATTTCGTTTTTACCGAATTTTGCAAAATTCAGCAATTCGGACGAATTCCGAATTCTGAATTTTCAATTTCCGAATTTTTGTTTTTCCGAATCGCGGTAATTCGGAAATTCGCGGTAATTCGGCAATTGCGGTAATTCTGAAATTCACGGTAATTTGGCAATTGCGGTAATTCCGAAATTCGGCAATTGGAACAGCCGAAAATCCGAAATTCGGAAATCCGAAAATCCGAAAATTGGAAAAAACTAAGAATATTTAAAATAATAACTAATAACTATTAAATTATAGGTATTGGAATTTCCTTGAAAGTTTGGTTGTTAATGAATTAAATATGACATTTAGCACTAATAGTCATACTTTCAAGAAAATTTCAATACCTATATTTAATAGTTATTTATTATTATTTCAAATATTCTTTTTTATTTAAGAATTTCGGAAAGTCGGAAATAAGGAAGAACATTTGAAATAATAATAGCTTATTATAATTCATAATAAGTTAAAATAATACATTAATAACTTATTATTTCAAATGATCTTCCTTATTTCCGAAATTCGGAAATAAGAAAAACGTTTGAAATAATAATAAATACCTATTAAATTATAGGGAATTTTCTTGAAAATATGGCTATTAGTGATAAATTTCATATTTCAGTGCACTAACAGCCAAACTTTCAAGGAAATTTCAATACCTATAATTTAATAGTTATTTATTATTATTTCAAACGTTCTTTCTTATTTCTGAATTTCGGTAATAAGGAAGGACACTTGAAATAATAAGTTATTCATTTATTATTTTAACTTATTATAAATTATAATAAGCTATTATTTCAAATGTTTTTCCTTATTTCCGACTTTTGCAGTGTGTGACTGTATATATGCATACTGTTTGTATGTGTGTGTGTGTGTGTGTGCATAGTGGGTGTGCATATATTGTGTGTATATTGGATGTATATTGTATGTATACTGTGTGTTTACATACAATATAAGCACAGTATATACACACCCAGTATGCACACACACACATACATACAGTAGGCATATATACAGTCACACACACTGCAAAAGTCGGAAATAAGGAAAACATTTGAAATAATAATAGCTTATTATCATTTATAATTTAAAATAATAAATCAATAACTTATTATTTCAAATGTTCTTCCTTATTTCCAAAATTCGGAAATTCGGAAATAAGAAAGAACATTTGAAATAATAATAGCTTATTATAATTTATAAGAAGTTAAAATAATAAATGAATAACTTATTATTTCAAATGTTCTTCCTTATTTCCGAAATTCAGAAATAAGAAAGAACGTTTGAAATAATAATAAATGACTATTAAATTATAGGTATTGAAATTTCCTTGAAATTTTGGCTGTTGGTGAACTGAAATATGAAATTTATTACTAATAGCCATATTTTCAAGAAAATTCCAATACCTATACTTTAATAGATCTTTATTATTATTTCAAACGTTTTTCTTATTTCCGAATTTCCGAATTTCGGAAATAAGGAAGATCATTTGAAATAAGTTATTGATGTATTATTTTAACTTATTATGAATTATAATAAGCTATTATTATTTCAAATGTTCTTCCTTATTTCTGACCTTTGCAGTGTGTGACTGTATATATGCATACTGTATGTATGTGTGTGTGCATACTGGGTGTGTATATACTGTGCTTATATTGTATGTAAACACACAGTATACATACAATATACATCCAATATACACACAGTATATACAGACCCAGTATGCACACACACATACATACAGTATGCATATATACAGTCACACACTGCAAAAGTCGTAAATAAGGAAAAACATTTGAAATAATAATAGCTTATTATAATTTATAACAAGTAAAAATAATAAATTAAGAACTTATTATTTCAAATGTTCTTCCTTATTTCCGAATTTCCGAAATTCAGGAATAAAAAAGAATATTTGAAATAATAATAAATAACTATTAAATATAGGTATTGAAATTTTATTGAAAGTATGACTATTAGTGCTAAATTTCATATTTAAGTTCATTAACAGCCAAACTTTCAAAGAAATTCCAATACCTATAATTTAATAGTTATTAGTTAGTTATTATTTCAAATATTCTTAGTTTTTTCCAATTTTCGGATTTCCGAATTTTGGATTTTCGTCTGCTCCGATTGCCGAATTACTGCAAATGCCGAATTACCGCGAATTTCCGAATTACTGCAACTGCTGAATTACCGCAAATTTTCGAATTACCGCAATTGCCGAATTACCGCGAATTTCCGAATTACCGCAATTGCCGAATTACAGCGAATTTCCGAAATTACGAATTACGAATTTTTTTAATTTCCGAATTCCGAATTTTTTGAATTTCCGAAAAAACTAAAAAAACAAATTTTTTAGCCATGCACAAGTCTACTCTTCAGTTTTTCCAGCTATGATTCCAAATTCCTGGCAACAACTGTTGAAGCCATAGCTGGTTTCAAATTGGATAGAGAGGAATCCCATGCCTTTTTCAAAAGGGAGTCCCCTCTCTTGTCCATCGTATCCTTGAGAACACCCATATCTTCGAAGGCCAGGTCCGTTTTTCTTGAAACCTGTGAAAGGCTGCATTTATCTTGGGTCTTTTATTCTAGATGCAGGCTTCTTCCTCCTCAAACGGAAACCTCCTCCTAAGAGGCCTGGAAAAAAATTGACTCTTCTACGGGTCTCTCCATTCTTTTTTGATGGTTTCCATGAGTACTTTGTGCACTGGAAAGACTCTTTGTTTTGTTTCTTCCAGGCCTTGGTACATCTTATCATGGATGGATAAAGGCGTTTTTTCCTCCTGAATCTCCAAGGTGGTATACACTGCCTTCAGAAGGTCTTCCACCTCCTCTAGGGAAAGCTTGTAGCATCACGCCTTAGCGTCCTCCTCAAACTTCTCCTCAGAATCTACCACTGAGGGTGGGACACTTTCCCTCTCTTCCTCCGACTCCTCTTCTTCCAACTGGGAAGTAGAAGGACGAGGTTTAGGATGGGAGCCCTTAGACCGGGAAGTCCCCTGCTTATGAATCATGGATCTTACTGATCCCAACGTTTCTGCCAGCTCTTTCCTGACAGAAGAAAGGAGCTCTCTGCATTCCTGAGAAGTTTCTTCCTTCACTAAACCTACAATGCAGGTTTTGCAGAGTGGTTTGGGCCATGAATCTTTTAGCAAGATCCTGCAAGAGGGGCATTTCTTCCTTGGCACTCTCTCAGACTTGGCAGGAAAAACACAAAAACACAAAAAACCCAACTCGATAAACCCCTCACTGAGATAAGGTACACAAAACAGGAGAGAGTCCCAGCACCACAAATGGCTTCCTCATCCTTGCTGAACTGTCCTAAGGATGTACACATGGGCAGACAGCTGCAGGCTTCCATAGGAACGATAAGTGAAACAAACAATAAAACCACCCAGTGAGTAAAGAAGAGACGCCTCTGCACCTCTCTTAGCTGGGTTTGACAAGGGTCTCAATGGAGGTGCAGACCATGGAGGCGGCGGATGCAGGTGTCCGAGACCCTTGTCAGACCCAGGTAAGAGGTGCAGAGGCATCTCTTCTTTACTCACTGGGTGGTTTTATTGTTTGTTTCAGTTATCCTTCCTATGGAAGCCTGCAGCTGTCTGTCTAGGCCCTTGTCAGGTGGCCCGCCTCCTTCCCCTGCGTCTCCAGTGGCCGGAACCACTTGCCACCACGCCCCCCGCCGGAAGTCCCGCCCCCGGACGCGACGTCACCCACCGGCCGGGATCCGGATCCAACATGCCGCTCCTGGCATGCACACTAAACCGCCCGCGGCCTCCAAACGCTTGGAGCGGGAACATCCGACCGGACCATCGCTCCTGTAAGCCGGCGAGGAAGGAGACACCGGAGTAGTCCTCCACTCGTGCTGGGAGGGTGCTGGGCTGGCCAGAAAATTAGCAGAAGGTAACTACACTCCCTCACCCAGGACAGGTCCTGAGAGAGTGCAGCTCTTTTTGGTCCCCCAAGTAGAGCTTCCACCATGTCGGAGGAAACACTAAGACTGACGGCATGGTGGAAGCTGACGCTTTTAAAGGGGCATGACACAGCAGTGTTTCCTGTGAAGAGGTGGAGCTGCGCTCTCCCCATGGTGCTGTCCTGAAAGGCGAGGGAGAAATCACAGATATAAGCTGACCACTCTCACATGTCCTTGCAATCAGGGTGGTTTAGCTTTCCCAGACTTACATAAGTATTTTCTAGCTACCCAGCTTGTTACAGCAGCATGGTGGCTATCTCCAGATCCATCTAATCATCTAATCCCTTTATATGGATGGAGGCCGCAGTGGTAGAATCCACAGAAGCTCTCAAGTTCCTTATATTCAGAGGTCACCAGGCAACATATTATTTAACTGCTCCAATGCTTACCACCATTCGAACCTGCGAGGCGGGTCTTAAATGCGAGCATTATCCTAGAGTGGTAATCTCTCCAAACGCCCCCCTATGGTTAAATCCTACTCTTTCTCAGGTCCATAAACAACCAGATCCCATTGCATGGACTAGGTATGGTGTTAGGTTGGCCTCTCAAGTGATCACAGAATAGATGCGGTCTACAACGTTTGATATACCTAGTTGCCATTTGTTAAGATATTTTTAGCTTTCCCATGCCTTTCATGCGCAGTTTCCTCAAGTTGACTCAATGATTCTGCAATCTACTTTGGAAGTAGTGCTCCAGTCGGATTGTTCGGAGAGGCCCACTTCTAGATTGTATTCTCACTTCATTTCAGTCTCTCTTCCGGGTTTGGGACATCTTAGGGCTAGATGGTTATGGGATATACCAGAGCTTGAGAATGATGATTGGGGCGATGTGTGGGACTTACCCTTCAGATGTTTGGTGTCTTTGAGAGACCATTTGATTCAATTTAAATTGGTGCACAAATGTTACCTTACGCCATACCGACTACATATGATAAACCCTATGTCTTCTTCTGAATGCTGGCGGTGTGGTGTGCCCTTGGGGGACTTCCCGCACATCTTCTGGACTTGCTCACACATAGCTGGCTTCAGGGCAGAGGTGGTGGCGTTGTTAAACTCCATCATCTCTGCCCCCTTGCTGGTCTCAATGCCCATGTGTCTGTTGGGTTTGGTGAGGGGTTTTCTCTCTACCTAGGTAGAACGGACGTTTGCCAATATCGCATTATTTTATGCCAGGAAAGCTATTGCTATGCATTGGAAGAAATCTTCCGCTCCTACCCTATTATACTAGAAACAATTGGTTAACAGTAACATACCATTGTATAAAGATACATACAGTACATGAACAGGGGACATTTCCACAAACATGATAAAATTTGGGCTAAGTGGTTGGCTGAGCCTTGTACGGCTACAGCTATATCCACTGATGCCCATGCCACTTTCTGAGCACCTGCATCATTAAAATTGAAACCATGATTATAATTTTTTTTTTTTTGGGGTGATTGTTATGGAGGGTAGTTGGTGGGACTAAGGACAACTTTATGCCTGTATTTAAAACTGATTATGGATATGCATCTATTAGATGAATGGAAAGTGAGATGGCGAGGGACTCATGGAGGTATTAATACTTTGCTCAACATGTAATTGTGGCATTTACGTCTGTGTTTTGTTTTGTATGTTTTCTTATTTGTATTATTGTTGATTAAATAAATAAAAAGAGAAATATTGGGGTGACTAACCCCTAAAAAAGGGGACTTTAAAGGTGCTAGGTCAAAACCCTCTCTGAATGATCAGACATTAATAGATATTACTGAAAAAATACAAAATTTATTGACACAGTTAAAACATGAAATTGCCCACATAAGGGTAATAAACAGCAAAATATATAGATCTCAGACATAGAAACCAGCCACTAGGGTCTGAATGCTCCCTGTCGATGGTGATTACATAAATCCAAAACAGCTGGAAAGCACATGGTAAGTATGCTGGATAAGTTTCCCAATACGTTTTGCCTGATGGCTTCTTCAGGGGAAAAAGGCAACAACCCAATGCGGGTGTGCGTATCCTAGATGAATAAAAATACAGTCCGGTAAAATGTAGAAATATATATTGCATTCTATTAGCAATGTTCCGTTTGCGGGACACACATTATACAGATTATACATATCAGTCTGATCATTTAAATAATGCCTAGTCAGTACATAGCTAGGATATTAGAACATCATACCCAATGGTACAGTACTGCATAAAAATATTGTACATGGATTACCTTGAAATGTAGAATTGAAAAGAAACACTCCATGCGATAACACAACAAACCAAGTTGCAGATAGCTCAAACATATAAAACAAATTTTGACATGTAAGGCTGCTATGTCAGGAGCATTCCCAGACCACCAATATGGTCTGTATCTGAGGAGTTCCAAAATGATAAAAAGTGGTCTTGATAGGGCACCAATAGAAGACAGTATGCCTACAATTGATATGCTGGACCATGGGAGTAACGACCTGTCATGTGCAACACCCGCATCCGATTGACAAATCTATCATAAGATAAAAAATTAATAATGAATAAAGAACATTGTGAATATCCTAAACCAACAATTGCTTATTGATAAAAGGGTAATAGTGAATAGAAAAAAAATTGCAAAAAACATACCCTCAATCGAGGGCAGTACCTATACAGCCCAGGAGAAAAAGTCCGGAAGTAAAAAGACTGAAATATGACCTCCGGTCAAACGATAGAGGGTAATGGGGCCAAAGATACCTGAAACAACAATGGAACTAATAAATCTTGTGTCAATCCAGTGTGTCATGGTCTCAAAAAATATAGCCCCACATAAGTGTCTAAACAATCCGGTCCAATGTAGTGGAACTAAAAAAGCCCACAATCTAACTGTCCACAATAAGCATGAAGGCAAAAGATCGTTACCTTGGTCACAGTAATACCCGTTGACAGCACTTCGCCACGGCAATGGAGCGTCCGCCTTGATGTTCTGTATACTGCCGCTTAAATAGCAAGTGGTTTGGCGCCAAACAATAAACAGACCGGCGCTCCGGAAGTTCGCCACAGCGCTGGGCGGTGACCGCCCTGCAGTCAGACAAGCCGGCGCTCCGGAAGTTTGTCATAGTGCTGGGTGATGAGTGTGGTGCAGTCAGCAAAAAGCGTGATGAATCACTGCCCACACAGACAGTGTTAGCTAACCCCCATCAAGAGCAGCAGACCGGGTATCATTAGGGAGCGTGCATCGACCCAATTCGACACCTAACATTAGGAGGGTCAGATATTACGCTAGCTACCAAGTGGCGGGACATAGAGGGCCTGGAGAGGATCCACCCAAAAAAAATGGCAAAAAAAAGGGGGGGGGGGAAGGGGAAGGAAGGGAGGGGAAACAATGACCCGGAGTGAAAACCCGCCAGAGTAGCCCTCCTGTCCCGCCACGGTTACCAATAACACATTTGTATGTAAAAAAAACGTGAAATACATGTATATGAAAAATAAACATAATGGATATAAAAAAAACAAAAACAAAAAAAAAAACCTTTCAAAAATCAAAAGATGATTTAAATACATATAAAAATAAAAAATATAATAAAAATATATTTATAGAGGTCATGGACTCCGAGGAAACACCCACAGGGTATCCGCCCGTTAGGACCCCGGATATCCTAGACTCACTAAAAATCTTGTTATGTGATGGCAACCAACAAATACCCATGCATGTAAATAACATGCTGTGTGGCATGTCAGTGTTCCATCAGTACCCAAGGTAGCCAATAGGTATCTCCAAAATATAAATCACTCAAAGATACAGATGGCTAAAAACCATCTGTCTAAAAATAAACAAAAAAGGGGGCTCTGGTTATTCGCATGGAGTGTATCTACAGATATGCAGACCATTTTGTCTGAGGTTTGTTACAACCTTCATGTAATAACACTCATCCTGACTGATACATGAACCAAATAATATGGATATGAAAAGTATCTAGAGGAAAGGCTTAAAACGAATGTTTTCGCTGAGGCCAGGTGCTTTGGTAGCCTCTAACTGGAAAATCCATTTTGTTTCCAGTTGTAGGAGACGTTTGTCTACATTGCCTCCCCGTGGGGGGACTTCAACATGTTCAAGAGCGAAGAATCTCATATAACCCAAGTCATAGTTATGATAAAGGCCAATATGGTGACTTATAGCGGACTCCAATTTTCCATTCGAGATTTCATATACATACTCTCTGATTCTATTAAAGAAAGGGCGCTTGGTCTTCTCTAAATAGAATGCCTGACAACGGCATTCCATGTGGTAGACGACACTCACCGTTTTACAGTCTATGAGAAATCTAGGGGTCCAATTAGTACCATTGGGAAGGAGTACACTTTTGGCCTGCCATACCCACCTACAAAAATTGCAACTGCCACACTTTTTGGTACCTCTCCTTGGTTTGGCCCAGGGTATAGACTCCTTGGGGCTGACCAAATGACTGTGTGTCAGATGGTCCCAGAGATTCTTGGCCCGTCTAAATGTGACCGTTGGTTTATGTGCCACGTATTTACTGACCACAGGGTCATCAAGAAGTAGGTGCCAATGTTGCTCTAAAATATGTCTCGCTTGTTCCGAGTCAGCCAAGAACAGAGTGATGATATGAGTAGGTCCCTGTTCGTTGTTTTTTGGGCGAGAAAATTAAAGAGATTCAAGAGATCTCTCCTCTGTCTTGTTAAATGCTTTTTTGAGGCATTTCTTACTATACCCCCTTCTTAGAAGTCGTTGTAGTAATAGATCAGCCTGTATGAGAAAGGAATTAGGGTCACTGCAGTTACGTTTCAATCGCAAGTATTGCCCATAAGGGATACTGTTTTAATGTAAACGGAACATTGCTAATAGAATGCAATATATATTTCTACATTTTACCGGACTGTATTTTTATTCATCTAGGATACGCACACCCGCATTGGGTTGTTGCCTTTTTTCCCCTGAAGAAGCCACATCAGGCGAAACGCGTTGGAAAACATATCCAGCATACTTACCATCTGCTTTCCAGATGTTTTGGATTTATGTAATCACCATCGACAGGGAGCATTCAGACCCTAGTGGCTGGTTTCTATGTCCGAGATCTATATATTTTGCTGTTTATTACTCTTATGTGGGTAATTTCATGTTTTAAATGTGTCAATAAATTTTGTATTTTTTCAGTAATATCTGTTAATGTCTGATTATTCAGAGAGGGTTTTGACCTAGCACCTTTAAAGTCCCCTTTTTTTAGGGGTTAGTCACCCCAGTATTTCTCTTTTTCATATTCCAATAGGGATGTGGTGCTGGTCACAGGCAGTGGTCGATATCTTTTTTATGTAAATAAATAAAAAGATTTATGAAATAGAAAGTCCACTGAGGTTTTAATGGACTGCAAAGGAGGAGAACTCCCACTTCCTACCATTTCTCCCAAAGATCCGACCTCCAATTGCGCTACCCACAGAAGTAAACGCTGTAGCCAGCCTGCAGGCTGCTCCCGCCACTTTATACATTCTCTTCAAGTCTGTATCTATCCTACGGTCCATCAGATCTTTAAAGGACACCGAATCTTCCAGAGGCAATGTTATATGATGAGCCAGTCTTTGTAACGAGGTGTCCACCTTAGGATTAGAGTCCCATAATTCAGCATCTTTGGTGCAGAAAGGATACAAATTCAAGACCCTATTGCGGATGGTTAACCTCTTGTCGAGTCTGCCCATTCATCTTTCACTATCTCCTGTATTTCAAAAATGAGAGGGAAGGAAGGAATTGATTTACAGTTGTGTTCAAAATTATTCAACCCCCACTGAAATTGATTGTTTTGGTCGGTTTGACATTGATTATGATCATTCAGTCATCCTGCTTACAATTAAATCAAAGATAAAGTCACCCCCAACTTATTAAAACTTGTGTTGACATTTAGTTAAGGAAGGAAGGGAGAGTAAAAACTTTATGTCCTCTATCACTTTCTACTTACCCGTCTGAGCTGTTCTCCAATTGGTAGGCGTTATCCCAGAACTTAAACATAGGAAAGACGTGGTTTCTACGACTTAATACCCTGAGATTAGGATTCCACCTGTGGAGCAATGTTTCTGACCGAGTAGTATATTGTAACGGAGACCTTCTAAGCCACAGGAAATTTCTAGACTACCTGGCATCCTATCTATGTCTGAACTTCTCTTACATATTTCACCGCCCTCGTCGGACGTCCGACCGATGTCGCAAATGAAGACACCCATCGCGTTAACCTCCAGCCTAGAAACCCTCTTTACCA
>BLSH010131925.1:80575-94840 GCA_018402905.1 Glandirana rugosa | reverse complement strand
CCTCCCCCCTTCCCCTCCCTCCCCCTCTTTCCACCCTTTTCCTTTACCCTAGTATATTTATATCATACTATACTTGCTACGCAGCCTCTTCTCATAATCTCACAATTGTCCCCAATGTCCGCCGTAGGCGGTGCCCCTGTCCCGAATGCGACCACTGTATTGGTTTCTATTGGTAAGCGCCATGTTTCCTACCCTTTCCCCCACTTACTTAATTCCATTTGTCATATTTCACACACTTGTATGTATTTTCTGGTTTGGGTTATTATCTGTATTTCATTTTGTTATTGTATTTCAGACATTATCCAATTTGTTCCTCCTGAAGAAGTGGTATATATCAGCGAAACATGTAGAGGGGTACTTGTCCATTGAGGACCCACTGGCACGCCCCCCCCCTCAGTCTGCAGCCCAAGCCCTCCCTTTTTTATGAAGCCAATTAGAGTTTCTGGCTCTAATCACGTGCTTAACCCCCCCCCCCTCATTGGATTCCATGCGTCCGGCGCCCTGCATGTAGATCAGGGGGCCGGACGTATTGGATGGGGGGGACGGCACCCCTAATGGACGGGCCGCCTCTGGTGGTACTACTGTATAGACAAACTATATCTGAACACACTTTCTTTGAATTTTAAACAATGTTTTCCTTTGTGTACCTGGAAATCCTGTTTTTATCCATTTGTATGAATAAAAAAATGTTTTATTCTATCCAATGTGTATTGTGCTTGAGGTACAGAGAGTCCATTTGTCTCTTTTTGGAGATTGTTAGGGGAACTGTCTCCTTCCCAATTTCTCAACTGTGGAATGTCCACCAATGAGCACACAGTGATTGGAGGAGAAGGCGCGGAATGTCCACCAATGAGCACACAGTGATTGGAGGAGAAGGCGGGGAATGTCCACCAATGAGCACACAGCAATTGGAGGAGAAGGCGGGGAATGTCCATCAATGAGCACACAGTGGTTGGAGGAGAAGGCGGGGAATGTCCACCAATGAGCACAAAGTGGTTGGAGGAGAAGGCGGGGAATGTCCACCAATAAGCACAAAGTGGTTGGAGGAGAAGGCGAGGAATGTCCACCAATGAGCATACAGTGGTGGGAGGAGAAGGCGGGGAATGTCCACCAATGAGCTCACAGTGGTTGGAGTAGAAGATGGGGAATGTCCACCAATGAGCACACTGTGGTTGGAGGAGAAGGCGAGGAATGTCCACCAATGAGCATACAGTGGTGGGAGGAGAAGGCGGGGAATGTCCACCTATGAGCACACAGGGGTTGGAGTAGAAGATGGGGAATGTCCACCAATGAGCACACTGTGGTTGGAGGACAAGGCGGGGAATGTCCACCTATGAGCACACAGGGGTTGGAGTAGAAGGCGGGGAATGTCCACCAATGAACACACAGTGGTTGGAGGAGAAGATGGGGAATGTCCACCAATGAGCACACAGTGGTTGGAGGAGAAGGCGGGGAATATCCACCAATGAGCACACAGTGGTTGGAGGTGAAGGTGGGGAATGTCCACCAATGAGCACACAGTGGTTGGAGAAGAAGGCGGGGAATGTCCACCAATGAGCACACAGTGGTTGGAGGAGAAGGCGGGGAATGTCCACCAATGAGCACACAGTGGTTGGAGTAGAAGGCGGGGAATGTCCACCAATGAGCACACAGTGGTTGGAGGAGAAGGCAGGGAGTGTCCACCAATGACCACACAGTGGTTCGAGGAGAAGGCAGGGAATGTCCACCAATGAGCACACAGTGGTTGGAGGAAAAGACGGGGAATATCCCCCAATGAGCCACAACGGTTGGAGTAGAAGATGGGGAATGTCAACCAATGAGCACACGGTGATTGGAGGAGAAGGCGGAGAATGTCCACCAATGAGCACACAGTACACAGGGGTTGGAGTAGAAAGCGGGGAATGTCCACCAATGAGCACACAGTGGTTGGAGGTGAAGGCGGGGAATATCCACCAATGAGCACACAGTGGTTGGAGGAGAAGATGGGGAATGTCCACCAATGAGCACACAGTGGTTGGAGGAGAAGGTGGGGAATGTCCACCAATGAGCACACAGTGGTTGGAGGAGAAGGCGGGGAATGTCCACCAATGAGCGCACAGTGGTTGGAGGAGAAGGCAGGGAATGTCCACCAATGAGCACACAGTGGTTGGAGGAGAAGGTGGGGAATGTCTCCAATGAGCACACAATGGTTGGAGAAGAAGGCGGGGAATGTCCACCAATGAGCACACAGTGGTTGGAGGAGAAGGCGAGGAATGTCCTCCAGTGAGCACACAATGGTTGGAGGAGAAGGCGGGGAATGTCCACCAATGAGCACACAGTGGTTGGAGCAGAAGGCGAGGAATGTCCTCCAGTGAGCACACAGTGGTTGGAGGAGAAGGTGGGGAATGTCTCCAATGAGCACACAATGGTTGGAGAAGAAGGCGGGGAATGTCCACCAATGAGCACACAGTGGTTGGAGGAGAAGGCGGGGAATGTCCAGCAATGAGCCACAGCGGTTGGAGGAGAAGGCGAGGAATGTTAACCAATGAGCACACGGTGATTGGAGGAGAAGGCAGGGAATGTCCACCAATGAGCACACAGAGGTTGGATGAGAAGGCGGAGAATATCCACCAATGAGCACACAGTGGTTGGAGGAGAAGGCGGGGAATGTCCACCAATCAGCACACAGTGGTTGGAGGAGAAGGCGGGGAATGTCCACCAATGAGCACACAGTGGTTGGAGGAGAAGGCGGGGAATGTCCACCAATGAGCACACAGTGGTTAGAGGAGAAGGCGGGGAATGTCCAGCAATGAGCCACAGCGGTTGGAGGAGAAGGCGAGGAATGTTAACCAATGAGCACACGGTGATTGGAGGAGAAGGCAGGGAATGTCCACCAAAGAGCACACAGAGGTTGGATGAGAAGGCGGAGAATATCCACCAATGAGCACACAGTGGTTGGAGGAGAAGGCGGAGAATATCCACCAATGAGCACACAGTGGTTGGAGCAGAAGGCGAGGAATGTCCTCCAGTGAGCACACAATGGTTGGAGGAGAAGGCGGGGAATGTCCACCAATGAGCACACAGTGGTTGGAGGTGAAGGCGGGGAATGTCCACCAATGAGCACACAGTGGTTGGAGGAGAAGGGAGGAATGTCCACCAATGAGCACACAGTGGTTGAAGGAGACGGGGAATGTCCACCAATGAGCACACAGCGGTTGGAGGTGAAGGCGGGGAATGTCCACCAATGAGCATACAGTGGTTGGAGGAGAAGGCGGGGAATGTCCACAAATGAGCACACAGTGGTTGGAGCAGAAGGCGGGGAATGTCCACCAATGAGCACACAGTGGTTGGAGGAGAAGGCGGGGAATGTCCACCAATCAGCACACAGTGGTTGGAGGAGAAGGCGGGGAATGTCCACCAATGAGCACACAGTGATTGGAGGAGAAGGCGAGAAATGTTAACCAATGAGCACACAGTGATTGGAGGAGAAGGCAGGGAATGTCCACCAATGAGCACACAGAGGTTGGAGGAGAAGGCGGAGAATATCCACCAATGAGCACACAGTGATTGGAGAAGAAGGCGGGGAATGTCCACCAATGAGCACACAATGATTGGAGGAGAAGGCAGGGAATGTCCTTGCATTCCTAGTCAGGGCCCAGACTTAAACCCCATTGAAGATCTGTGGAATGATTGAAGGCTGCAGTCCAAAAACGCTCACCATCAAATGTAACTGAACCTGAGCCGTTCTGCAAAGAAGAGCGGGCAAATATTGCAAAGTGTAGATGTGTGAAGTTACCCGAGACATCCCAACTGACTAAAGACTGGAATTACAGCAAAAGGGGGTCCAAAAAAATACTGATAGAAGGGGGGGTCCTTTTTCCAACTCAGTGATTCTGTCTTTTCTGACATGTCGGTGATTTATCTTTCACTTGGATGTTATAAGTCGCACGGAGTAAATACAGCTGAATAAAGCAAAAACTGTGTCTGTCTTCATTTCAGGCTGCAAAGCAACAAAATGTGATTATTGTAAAGAGGGGGATTCTTTTATATGGGGGCTCTGAATGAGGTGGAGCTTCAGGTGAACATCCAATTGAGGGAGGAGACTTTTTGTGATGGGGGTCAGATTATTATTTGAGACTTCTTTTCACACTGAGAAGGTCGGGACATTTATTTACCTCCACAGGATCTCCCTTTGTAATTTTCCGTTTCTGGTGGAGTTTATATTTTTATACCGGCCCGTGGGTGGGGAGATTTTACACTGCATTCATCTAACATCAGCGCCTTATTATATATTTTTGGCCCAAAGAAAAATCCATTTTATAAATAAACAAACCCCCTTTACATCTGGGTCCCCATCAGAGTCCTCCCTTACATTAGGGTCCCCATCAGTGTCCTCCCTTACATCAGGGTCCCCATCAGAGTCCTCCCTTACATCTGGGTCCCCATCGGAGTCCTCCCTTACATCTGGGTCCCCAACAGAGTCCTCCCTTACATCAGGGTCCCCATCAGTGTCCTCCTTACATCAGGGTCCCCATCAGTGTCCTCCCTTTCATCAGGGTCCCCATCAGAGTCCTCCCTTACATCAGGGTTCTCATCAGAGTCCTCCCTTTGCATCAGGGTCCCAATCAGAGTCCTCGCTTACATCAAGGTCCCCATCAGAGTTCTCCCTTACATCAGGGTCCCCATCAGAGTATTCCTTTTGCATCAAGGTCCCCATCAGAGTCCCCCTTTATGTCAAGGTCCCCATCAGAGCCTCCCCTTTGCATCAAGGTCCCATCAGAGTCCTCCCTTTACATCAGGGTCCCCATCAGAGTCCCCCTTTACACCAAGATACCATCAGAGCCTCCCCTTCACATCAGGGTCCCCATCAGAGACCCCCTATACATCAGGGTCCCCATAGGAAACCCTCTTTACATCAGAGTCACCATCAGAGTCTCCCCTTTGCATCAAGGTCCCCATCAGAGTCCCCCTTTGCATCAAGGTCCTATCAGAGTCCCCCCCCCTTACATAAGGGTTCCCCTTAACATCAGGGTCCCCATCAGAGTCCCCCTTTACATTAGGGTCCCCATCAGAGCCCCCCTTAGATCAAGATCACCATCAGTGTTCCCCCTTATATCAGGGCCCCCCTTAGATCATGGTCCCCATCAGTGCCCCCCCCCCCCCCTTAGATCAGGATCCCTATCAGAGTCCTCCCATACATCAATGTCCGACTCCCCTCCCAAATAGAGTTCCCCTTTACACCAATGTCCCCCCTTTACACTAAGGTCCCCATCAGAGTCCCCCCCCCCTTAGATCAGGATCCCCATGAAAGTCTCCCCTTACATCAGGATCCCATCAGAGTCCCCCCTTACATCATGTGAAAGCAAAGACCATAGGAAGCCTCTGCTGACCAGAATCCTCAATCTGTGTACATTGAAGCCAATGACCCTAGCGGCGGGCCGGATAAAACCTTGTAGCGGGTCTGGATCTGGCCCATGGGCCATACTTTGGGGATCCCTGTTCTCAATGTTTAGCTGCAATAGTTATCTGCTGTGCCTGGGTACACCTGTGCCCTCTAGTGGACATCTTGCTAAATGCCTTTTACATCTGGCCCATTTATTTTGGTGTTTTAGAGATCCTTGATGTATATCGTCTAATTATGCACTGTATATATTTATTCCTATGTTCTGTCACCTTATCAGCTTGTATGCCCTGTACTAAAAAGAATATTTAAATCTGTTTTAGCACCAGAACAATTCCCCTGTTTTTACTATTAACTGTGACTTTTCTTTTCGTTGCATTCATATTTATCATAATTATTGATATGTTTGTTTCAGCCCTGATGAAGGGAGATTGTTGGCCCCCCGAAAGGCGTTGGATTTCTTCCTGTGATGTTGGTAATGTACAGTGTCTATGGAGGAGCAGGGCTGTCACCCTAGGTTGTTCTCCGATAATGGACTACAAACCTGGTAATGGTAACCTTACCCCCTAGTGCCAACCCTAATGGTAACCTTACCCCTAGTGCCAACCCTAATGGTAACCCTACCCCCAGTGCTAACCCTAATGGTAACCTTACCCCTAGCTCTCACCTCCCACTCTCCTTACGTGTCAGGATGGAGGGGGGGGGGGGGTTGTAGTTCACAGATGATAGCTGGCTAAGCTTATAGCATTGTTTGAGATATCATCTGTTCACAGGAAGCTACAAGGATACGGGATTTCTGGCAGGATCAACAGGTTATTTTCTTGAAAATATTCTTTGCCTAACAAAAGAAAACAAATGCAGCCACCACATCTAAAGTCTGGAAGGCTGCACTATGTCTCATTTCTGGTTTTGCATTTAGATGTCTTTCAAAGTGGTTTTTGGTGGTTTTTAAAAACAAAATAACATGCCGTGAAGGCTACAGAACCAATCCTGGGCCTGTTCTTGTGCTACACAAAATGTAAACCTCATAGTAGTCTTATCCCTAATGCTAAAACACTAACCCTACTGGTGACCCTACTGTTAGTGCTAACCTGAATGATAACCATATCCCTAATAGTCCCTAATGGTAACCCTACCTCTAGCACTAACCCTAATGGTAACCTTCCCCTAGTGCTAACCCTAATGGTAACCTTCCCCTAGTGCTAACCCTAATGGTAACCTTCCCCCTAGTGCTAACCCTAATGGTAACCTTCCCCTAGTGCTAACCCTAATGGTAACCTTACCCCTAGAGCTAACCCTAATGGTAACCTTACCCCTAGTGCTAACCCTAATGGTAACCTTCCCCCTAGTGCTAACCCTAATGGTAACCTTCCCCTAGAGCTAACCCTAATGGTAAACTTACCCCTAGAGCTAACCCTAATGGTAACCTTACCCCTAGAGCTAACCCTAATGGTAACCTTACCCCCAGTGCTAACCCTAATGGTAACCTTACCCCCAGTGCTAACCCTAATGGTAACCCTACCCCTAGAGCCAACCCTAATGGTAACCCTACCCCCAGTGCTAACCCTAATGGTAACCCTACCCCTAGAGCCAACCCTAATGGTAACCCTACACCCAGTGCTAACCCTAATGGTAACCCCACCCCTAGAGCCAACCCTAATGGTAACCCTACCCCCTAGTGCTAATCCTAATGGTCACCTTACCCCCAGTGCTAACCCTAATGGTAACCTTACCCCCAGTGCTAACCCTAATGGTAACCTTACCCCCAGTGATAACCCTAATGGTAACCTTACCCCCAGTGCTAACCCTAATGGTAACCTTACCCCCAGTGCTAACCCTAATTTACCCCTAGTTCCAACCCTAAAGGTAACCCTACCTCTAGTGCCAACTCTAATGGTAACCCTACCCCTAGTGCTAGCCCTAATGGTAACCTTACCCCTAGTGCCAACTCTAATGGTAACCCTACCCCCAGTGCCAACCCTAATGGTAACCCTACCCCTAGTGCCAACTCTAATGGTAACCCTACCCCTAGTGCCAACTCTAATGGTAACGCTACCCCTAGTGCTAACCCTAATGGTAACCCTACCCCTAGTGCTAACCCTAATAGTAACTCTACCCCTAGTGCCAACCCTAATAGTAACTCTACCCCTAGCTCTAACCCTAATGGTAACCCTACTCCTAGTGCTAACCCTAATGGTAACCTTACCACTAGTGCTAAAACATTCACCCCAATTTATCCTTACTCCTAACACTAACCCCAATGGTAACCTTACTCCTAGTGCTAACCCTAACCTTACCTCTAGTGCTAACCGTAATGGTAACCCTACCCCTAGTGCTAAAACACCTACCCTAATGGTAACCTTACTCCTAATGATAACACTAAGCCCAATGATAATCCTACCCCTAACACTAACCCTAATGGTAACCCTACCACTAACACTTATCATAATGGTAACACTAACACCATAATGATAACCCTACTGCTAACACTAAACCGAATGGTAACCCTACCCCTAACACTAACCCTAATAGACATGTGCAGAGCAAAAAAATGTGTTTAGTTTTGTTTCGATTCAATATTTGCATATTTTTTTTTGTTATATTTGTTTCATTCGTTTGATTCGTTTTCGGAATTTGTTTAATTTATTTGTTTTCAAAACGATTCGAATAGTTTTCAAATTCGAATGATTTTCAGATTCAAAACGTTTTCGAATTTGAACAGTTATCGAATGCAAATAGTTTTCCAATTTCCGAGGAGAATGGGGGTGGAGTGGAAAGTGGAGGAATAGAATGGAAAAAGATAGAATACAATAGAGGGGAATATAACAGAAAATTAAAGAATATAATGTGGGGGAGGGGAACAGAGCTGTTGTATTCTATTCTTTCGTTTTCTGTTATATTCTTTTCTGGTCTATTGTATTTTATTGTTCTATTCCTTTGTTTTCTATTCTATTTTGTTCTCTTTGGAAATTGGAAAATGTTTTAAATTCGAGGACTTTTCAAATTTAAAAACTATTCAAATTTGAAAACCTCTCTAATTCAAATTTGAAAACTATTCAAATCTGAAAACGATTCGAAAATGATTTGAAAATTATTTGAATTCGGATTTCGTCCAAATTTTCTTTCCGTTATTTTGGATTCATTTAAATTCGGTACTATTGTAATTCGGAAATTTGGATACATACCAGTTTCTTTCTAAACAAAGGGCCCGTTTACTGTCCTTCAGACTTTAGGAGGGCCAGACTATGGCCATTGGCAGTAGACATTAGTGGGTAAACAATAATGTCCTATTGTTTGTTTTAGTGAGAGTAATTGTGCCTCATCATTTGTGTCAGTGAGAGGAATTGTACCCCATTTTTGGTGTCACTGGGAAGAGTTGTGCCCCATCATTGGTGCCATTGGACCCTGTTATTTGTGCCATTGGGAGAAATTGTTCTTCATCATTGGCGTCATTGGGCTCCTTTGTTGGTCTAATTTGGAGGAATAATGCCCCATCATTGTGTGTCATTGGGTCCCATTGTTGGTCTACTAGGAGTAACAATGCCCCATCATTGGGCCCCATTGTTGGTCTACTGGGCATAACAATGCCCCATCATTGGGGGTCATTGGGCCCCATTGTTGGTCTACTGGGAGTAACAATGCCCCATCATTGGGTGTCATTGGGCCCCATTGTTGGTCTACTGGCAGTAACACTGCCCCATCATTGGGTGTCATTGGGCCCCATTGTTGGTCTCAGTGGAAGGAATAGTGCTCCATCATTGGGTGTCATTGGGTGTCATTGTTGGTCTTAGTGTAAGAAACCGTGCCCCATCATTGGGTGTCATTGGGTCACATTGTTGGTCTCAGTGGAAGGAACAGTGCCCCATCATTGGGTGTCATTGGGCCCCATTGTTGGTCTCAGTGGAAGGAACAGTGCCCCATCATTGGGTGTCATTGGGCCCCATTGTTGGTCTTAGTGGAAGAAACCGTGCCCCATCATTGGGTCCCATTGTTGGTCTACTGGGAGTAACAATGCCCCATCATTGGGTGTCATTGGGCCCCATTGTGGGTCTTCTGGGAGTAACAATGCCCCATCATTGGGTGTTATTGGGCCCCATTGTTGGTCTTAGTGGAAGGAATAGTGCCCCATCATTGGGTGTCATTGGGTGTCATTGTTGGTCTCAGTGTAAGAAACCATGTCCCATCATTGGGTGTCATTGGGTCACATTGTTGGTCTCAGTGGAAGGAACAGTGCCCCATCATTGGGTGTCATTGGGTCCCATTGTTGGTCTTAGTGGAAGAAACCGTGCCCCATCATTGGGTGTCATTGGGTCCCATTGTTGGTCTACTGGAAGTAACAATGCCCCATTAATGGGTGTCATTGTGCCCCATTGTTGGTCTACTGGGAGTATCAATGCCCCATCATTGGGTGTCATTGGGCCCCATTGTTGGTCTTAGTGGAAGGAATAGTGCCCCATCATTGGGTGTCATTGTTGGTCTCAGTGGAAGAAACCTTGCCCCATCATTGGGTGTCATTGGGTCACATTGTTGGTCTCAGTGTAAGGAACAGTGCCTTATCATTGGGTGTCATTGGGCCCCATTGTTGGTCTCAGTGGAAGGAACAGTGCCCCATCATTTGGTGTCATTGGGCCCCATTGTTGGTCTTAGTGGAAGAAACCGTGTCTCATCATTGGGTGTCATTGGGTCCCATTGTTGGTCTCAGTGGAAGAAACCGTGCCCCATCATTGGGTGTCATTGTGTCACATTGTTGGTGTCATTTAGAGAAATTGTCCCCCATCATTGTCATTAGTGGGAGGAATTGTGCCTCTTCATTGTTGTCAGTGGGGGGGGGGGGGGGATTATGGCCCCAAGGGCCAGATAATAGGAAGCATCTAGCCCCTGGGCCGCATTTTGGAGACCACTAGTCTAAACCATAATGTTAACCCTACCACTAACATTAACCCTAATGGTAACCCTATCCCTAATGCTAAAACACTCCCCCTAATTGTAACCCTATTTCTACTACTAACCCTAATTATAACCCTATTGCTAACAATAACTGTAATGGTAACTCTATGCTTAATGCTAACACTAACCCTAAGTTTATAAACAAAGCCATGTGATGGACCTGTCAGCACTGTGGATGAACCTTCTGATCCCTGAATATAATATCCAATGAAGGAATTGATGATCTCACAGAATCATATACGCTCTGTAAGGTAAACTGTGATTTCTGAGAATAATTTATAAGTTCAGGGATGGGATGAAAGTGGAATTTTCCATCGGGGGGTGGAATGTCAGGACAGCTTTGTGTTTTTGGCAGCCGCCTGTAATTCTTCATCTCAATTCCCTGAACAATGAGAAGTGTTTCCAGTGTAGAGTCTGCAGATCACACTGTCTGTGCAGAGATCCGTGGCGGGCAGACAGGATGAAGAACATTCTGAATATTGTCTCCATCTTCCTCTTCTCCCTCCTTATTGCTTCGTCTGTCCTGGGGGAGACCCTTCCTCAGGGGACGCACACCGGCCCGGCACAGGAGGACCCCGGCGTCCCCCAGCACAATGCTACCTCCAGGCTGAGGATCATCTCTATGGACTACGAACACGTCAAAATCCCACTGGAGATAACGCTATGGATTATGTTGGCATCACTCGCCAAGATAGGTGAGAGAACCAGAATGAGCACCAAGTCAACCCAACCTTTCATTTTTCGTATTCAAAATTGTTATTGAAGAGTTTAGGCTCTGTGACGTAACTGAGTGGGGATTGAGAGAGCAATGCGGTGGATAAGATTAGAGCGTGAAAGAGAGAGGAGATACAGAGAAGATAGGGTGAGGACAAATATTCCGGGGGGTCACCAAGCTTAAAGTGGAGGTATGGTATGACAGGTGGTAGGTCCTAGTTAAGGTTCCAGCACAGAAACATCAACGTTTGGTGGGAGGAAGTGATCTGCCCATGGTTGCCAAGTTTTGTATATTTAGGAATTTTAACCTGTAGGATAGCTTTGACCTTGGCGTGTATCTTCGTTTCTCAAAACCACCACTCACATCTACATTCTGCCAACATCCCTATAACAGTAGTTGCAAAAAGGTATTTCCCTAGGTACTCCCCCAGTACATGAATGGGACTTTTAACGTCTGTCCTGGGGGAGACCCTTCCTCAGGGGACGCACACCGGCCCGGCACAGGAGGACCCCGGCGTCCCCCAGCACAACGCTACCTCCAGGCTGAGGATCATCTCTATGGACTACCGGCACGTCAAAATCCCACTGGAGATAACGCTATGGATTATGTTGGCATCACTCGCCAAGATAGGTGAGAGAACCAGAATGAGCACCAAGTCAACCCAACCTTTCATTCTTCATATTCAAAATTGTTATTGAAGGGTTTAGGCTCCGTGACGTAACTGTGTGGGGATTGAGAGAGCAATGCGGTGGATAAGATTAGAGTGTGAAAGAGAGAGGAGATACAGAGAAGATAGGGTGAGGACATGGGCGTCCGCAGAACTTTTTCCAGGCGGGGGCATAATTTCAAGGTCATCCATGCTCTGCCCCTTTTTGACAATGTCATAATTACATTATCACGGTCAGAGACTGCAGACGTAGTACAGGAGATGGTCAGAGACTGCAGACATGATACAGGAGATGGTCAGAGACTGCAGACACGATCCAGGAGATGGTCAGAGACTGCAGACGTGATACAGGAGATAGTCAGAGACTGCTGACATGATCCAGGATATGGTCAGAGACTGCAGACGTGATACAGGAGACAGTCAGAGACTGCGGACATGATACAGGAGATGGTCAGAAACTGCAGACATGGTACAGGAGACAGTCAGAGACTGCAGACATAGTACAGGATACGGTCAGAGACTGCAGACATGGTACAGGAGACGGTCAGAGACTGCGGACATAGTACAGGATACGGTCAGAGACTGCGGACATAGTACAGGATACGGTCAGAGACTGCGGACATGGTACAGGATATGGTCAGAGACTGCGGACATGGTACAGGAGACAGACAGAGACTGCAGACATGGTACAGGAGATAGTCAGAGACTGCGGACATAGTACAGGATACGGTCAGAGAATGCGGACATAGTAGAGGATATGGTCAGAGACTGCGGACATGGAACAGGAGACAGTCAGAGACTGCATACATAGCACAGGAGACAGTCAGAGACTGTGGACATGGTACAGGAAACGGTCAGAGACTGCATACATGGCCCAAGAGACTGTCAGAAACTGCATACATGGCTCAAGAGGATAAGGACCTAGTGGGGAACCCCTGATCTGATTCCTGATTCCAGGGGGGGGCAATTGCCCCCCCTTGCCCCTACCTGCGGACGCCCATGGGATAGGACAAATATTCTGAGGGGTCACCAAGCTTAAAGTGGAGGTATGGTTTGACAGGTGGTAGGTCCTAGTTAAGGTTACAGCACAGAAACATCAAAGTTTGGTGGGAAGAAGTGATCTACCCATGGTTGCCAAGTTTTGTATATTTAGGAATTTTGACCTGTAGGGTAGCTTTGACCTTGGCGTGTATCTTGGCTTGGGTCACCAGCTGCTGTTCCTAGCTTTAGCATTTGCTCGCTTGGACGCAGCAGTGACCTGCAATAGGAATTTCAATTGGGCTGACGTGAACTCTGGTGGACGTTTATTCAGTTGGACAATCAATGGATCCGGTCGGATTATAGCCTGGAAAAGGGTGGAGAACATCAACCCCTTCAATGCCGGGAACTTTCACCCCTTTCCTGCCCAGGACAATTTTCAGCCGTCAGACTTTGAATGACAATTGCGCTGTCGTGTGACACTGCACCCAAAATACGTTTTTATCAGTTGTTTCACACAAATAGAGCTTTCTATCGGTGGTATTTAACCACTGCGGGGGTTTTATTTTTTTGCTAAATAAACGAAGAAGGACTGAAAAATTAAAAACAGGTTTTACTTAATTTCTGTTATAAAATTTTGCAAATAATCTTTCTTCATAAATTTAGGCCAAAATTGTATTCTGCTCCATTTGTTTGGTGAAAATATCCCAAATCAGTGAATATTATTTAGACTGTAGGAAAGCTATAGAGTCCACATACTATGGGATATACAGTATCTGACAAAAGTAAGTACACCCCTCCCATTTCTTCTATCTTTTCATGTGACAACACTGAAGAGCTGACACTTTGCTACAATGTAAAGTAGTGAGTGTACAGCTTGTATAGCAGTGTAAATTTACTGTCCCCTCAAAATAACTCAACACACAGCCATTAATGTCTAAACCGCTGGCAACAAAAGTCAGTACACCCCTAAGTGAAAATGTCCAAATTGGGCCCAAAGTGTCAATATTTTGTGTGGCCTCCATTATTTTCCAGCACTGCCTTAACCCTCTTGGGCATGGAGGTCACCAGAGCTTCACAGGTTGGCACTGGAGTTCTCTTCCCCTCCTCCATGACGACATCACAGAGCTGGTGGATGTTAGAGGCCTTGCGCTCCTCCACCTTCCGTTTGAGGAGCCCCACAGATGCTCAATAGGGTTTAGGTCTGGAGATGCTTGGCCAATCCATCACCTTTACCCTCAGCTTCTTTAGCAAGGCAGTGGTCGTCTTGGAGGTGTTTGGGGTCGTTATGTTGGAATACTGCCCTGCGGCCCAGTCTCTGAAGGGAGGGGATCATGCTCTGCTTCAGTATGGCACAGTACATGTTGGCATTCATGGTTCCCTCAATGAACTGTAGCTCCCCAGTGCTGGCAGCACTCATGCAGCCCCAGACCATGACCCTCCCACCACCATGCTTGACTGTAGGCAACACACTTGTCTTTGTACTCCTCACCTGGTTGCCGCCACACACGCTTGGCACCATCTGAACCAAATAAGTTTATCTTGGTCTCATCAGACCACAGGACATGGTTCCAGTAA
>BLSH010131925.1:51435-62420 GCA_018402905.1 Glandirana rugosa | reverse complement strand
ACACTGATCGTGTATGACAGGGAGAACCGCGGTAACAGCTCGTTACCGCGGTTTGTTTACATCACATGACCGGCTGTGATTGACACAGCCGGTCACGTGGTAAAGAGCCAAATCTATTGGCTCTTTACAGGGATCGGAGCTGGGCTTTGTCCGAGGGACAAGCCTCAGCTCCGATCGCCGCGCTGCGCGCCCCCAGGGGCGCGCACGAGCGGCGTGCACGTCAGGCTCGTTTGTGACCGGCTGTGATTGGACACAGCCGGTCACGGGGTAAAGAGCCAATTTTATTGGCTCTTTACCCCGATCTGGGGGGGACACAACCCCCCGGCAGACGAGCGATCCGCGATCGCCGCTGTGCGGGCCCCCAGCGAGAAGCGGAGGACGTCATATGACGTCCTCCCGGATCGACGGCCAGTCCCTGCCGACGTCATTTTACTATACGTCGGTAGGGAACTGGTTAACACAGGGCAAAAGGGGCAGCTGCCCCAGGCCCAGTCATTGTTGTGGGGCCCAATGCAAATTCCCCTTCAGCCCACACTGGCTGCAAATAGTTGATAAGTGGATAAGAAAATGTTTGCCCAGGGTCTAATCAATATTAAAGACGGCCCTGACCATGGTGGTCCCAAAAAGTGAGCGGCCGACCTTTAAACTTTTATGGGGTTATTTATGTTTCCTTCCCTGTAATATAATTCTATAACATAATATGATATAATATAGCACAATGTAATATAATGTGATCTCATGTATGATAAATATAATGACAGGACATCTTCCCGGCAGGTTCTATATAAGCTGTGTGAAGCGTTCAGTAAAATGTCGGACATTCGGCCATCGGACGTCTTCGCCGGCGTTGGGACGATCTTCCTGGTGGGGATTGGAGGAGTTCTGATTGGACTCGTGTTTGGTTTTGTGGCGGCGCTGACAACAAAATTCACAGAGCGCATCCGGGTCATCGAGCCGCTGTTCGTCTTCCTGTACAGTTACCTGGCGTACCTCACCGCCGAGATCTTCCACCTTTCCGGCATCATGGCGTAAGTCAGATCCCCATTACATCTGTGAGGGAGCACCCGTCGCCTCCTGCATTTTATATCTGTAGTTTGCACCCAATTCTACCAGAACCGATGCCAATGACCAAAGAACCAAGTATTTATTTTATTTATGTTTATTTCTACACAGTCCCTTTAATTTTTTTTTGTAGCACTTTTATTGGTATCATAAGAAATGCAAACATCCCTTGTGATAGAAATAAGGCACGGCAGGTCCTCTTTATGGAGAGCCCAGGCTGGTTGCCACCTGTGTGGGATTCCCCCGGGACAGTGAGGGTTTTGAATCATCTGTCCGGTTTTTAGCCTGAAACCCGGACACATTATTCAGACCGGAATGTGGCTCCCTAAGATAGCCGGAGAGAGGATTGGGTGTTCTCCTCCCTCCAGCCAGCAGGAGGTGATAGAGAGCCTGCGCAGCTCAGTGACAGCGCGGCACTGCAGGGGAGGGAAGATTGGAGGGAGGAAGGAGGAGCTACATTGTTTTCAGTTTTTGATCTGTGAGTACAGGGAAAGGGGGGACATCTTTGATGTGTGGAAGGACACCTGGGGGTATGTGATTTAACAGGAGGCTTTGATGGGGCACCTGTTGTAAGGACGGACTCTGATGGGGCACCTGATGTAAGGACGGACTCTGATGGGGCACCTGATGTAAGGATGCACTCTGATGGGGCACCTGATGTAAGGACGGACTTTGATGGGGCACCTGATTTAAGGACGGACTCTGATGGGGCACCTGATGTAAGGACGGGCTCTGATAGGGGCACCTGATGTAAGGGGAACTCTGATAGGGGCACCTGATGTAAGGACAGACTCTGATGGGGCACCTGATGTAAGGGGGACTCTGATGGGGCACCTGATGTAAGGGGGACACTGATGGGGCACCTGATGTAAGGGGGACTCGGATAGGGGCACCTGATGTAAGGGGGACTCTGATAGGGGCACCTGATGTAAGGGGGACTCTGATAGGGGCACCTGATGTAAGGATGGACTCTGATGGGGCACCTTTCGTAAGGGGGACTCTGACAGGGGCACCTGATGTAAGGACGGACTCTGATGGGGCACCTGATGTAAGGGGGACTCTGATGGGGCACCTGATGTAAGGAGGGCCTCTGATAGGGGCACCTGATTTAAGGAAGGACTCTGATAGGGGCACCTGATGTAAGGCGGTACTCTGATAGGGGTACCTGATGTAAGGACAGTATGATGGGGCACCTGATGTAAGGACAGACTCTGATGGGGCACCTGATGTAAGGGGGACTCTGATAGGGGCACCTGATGTAAGGGGGACTCTGATAGGGGCACCTGATGTAAGGAGGGACTCTGATGGAGACACCAGCTGTAGGGGGGTTTCTGATAGGGGCACCTGGGGTTGCCACCTTTGTTTTTCATGTGTTCTGAATACTGCAAAAAAAAATAGTTGTGTGACGCTGAAGTGTTTGAGTTTGGCTTTAAGAAAAGGTGGCAACCCTAGCCTAGAGAGTCACCGGCAAGTGATGGGAGAGGGGGGACCACTCCTCCCTCTGCCTGTAAAAGCAATCCAGTGGCTAATCATCTGCTAGGATCGCTTTCAGAAGAAAGAGTCCAGGCTGGCTGAAAAAAAAAATACTGGGGTTATGGCTGACAGCTGTAACCATCACCACATGAAGCCAATGATTCAGTGGCAGGCGATTAAATTGTGTCTGCTGCAATTGTAATTGACCAGAAGGTTCCAGAGGACCGTCCATCTTCAGGTGTGTGTAACCTCTGGAGTACAGAACAGGGGCGTAACTACAGGGGTTGCAGCCGGGACCCATGCTCCAGGGGGCCCATGTGCCTCCCTTGTACACCTGGATAGAAGGGATGGCGGGGGCGGCATTTAGAGGAACCAATTTCCTCCATTTTCCTCCTAATGGAGGAGATTGGTTCCTCTATATGCCGCCCCCGCCGCCTCTCCTATCCATGTTTATTTGTCCTCTGCTGTTCCCAGGGTCCCTGTGTCCCCCCCACAGAGCTGCTGTCTTCCCCCCTCCTGTAGTAGATGAGTCAGAGATGGAAACGGGTCGGTAAATTTGTAATTTACCAGCTCCTTCCTTTTCTGAATGGACACAGTCAGTGATTGGTACCAATTGGTTCATTCATAACTGAAGCATAGTAAACTGTTTTTACTATACTTCCCTTTCTGAATGAATGGGAGGCTCAGTGCACAGCTATTCATTTATTCGGTGCGACCGTAATAAAGGGCCCCACGACGGGAGGAAAGGGCCCCAGGATCAGTGGGAAGAGGGAAGGGCCCTGGCCAGGGGGCAGAGGGGCCCCTCATAATTTCTTGCACCGGGGCCCTGAAGGTTCTAGTTACGCCTCTGGATCAGAACACTGTCATAGGATCAGGACTGGCTCTGCACCAGGACGATATTCCACGTTCACTGTCATTTGCAGCAAATTGGAAGCAAAGTCCCCACTCAACACAATGATATTCATACCGATCCCTTTTTATGTTGTTCAAAAAAAAAAGGGGTAGCCCCCTGGAATTCGCACATCTAATGTGTCCTAGAGAAGTGAATGGAGTGGCAACGTCAACCTGGACTCCAACCAGGCCACGCTCCCGACGCGTTTCACTCTGCCCACCCGGACCTTAGTCGTTTATTTGTGGGCGGTCCCCTATGCCAGACGCAGGTGGTGATGTCTTTTAACCACTTGCCGACCGTCAACCGCAGGTTGACAGCGACAAAGTGGCTCGATATCGCAAACTGCCGTCATACGACGACGGCTGCGAGATCGCGCACTGTGAGCGCGCGCCGCCGGAGGCGCGCCCGCACGCTAACTGTGTTGGGGGGGCCAGGGAGCGGGTGCAGCAGACTCGATCGCTGCCGGCTACCCACGATGCCCCCCCTCCGGAGTGAAAGAACGGAGGTCTGTGTAAGTAAACACGGACCTCGGTTCTGTGAGAGGGGGAAGGGCTGTGATCACAGCCTTCCTCTATATGGAAGCTGTGATCACTTCCCTTCCCCTGCTAGGGCAGCCCCCATACAGTTAGAACACGCCCAGGGAACACAGTTAACCCTTAGGGCGCCCCCTGCAGCTTAGCCCCTTCACTGCCAATGTCATTTACACAGTAATCAGTGCATTTTTATAGCACTGATCGCTGTATAAATGCCAATGGTCCCAAAAAAGTGTCAAAATGGTCCGACATGTCCGCCGCAATATCGCAGTATCGCTAAAAATCGCAGATCGCCGCCATTACTAGTAAAAAAATTAAAAAAAAATAAAAACCCCAGAAATGAATTCTCATCATCCGTAAACGCGACCACTTTTGCGCAAACCAATCAATAAACACCAATTGCGATTTTTTTTTATCACAAATATGAGGAAGAATATAAATCGGCCAAAAACGGTGAAAAAAAATGTTTTTTTGTATTTTTTTTTTTGGATTTGTATTTTAGCAAAAAGTAAGAAATTTGGGTTTTTTTGCAAAATTGTCGCTCTTCTTTTGTTTATAGCGGCGATCAGAAATGACGCAGAGGGGATCAAATACCACCAAAAGAAAGCTCTATTTGTGGGAAAAAAAGGACGCAAATTTCGTTTGGGTACAACGCCGCACGACCGCGCAATTGTCAGTTAAAGCGACGCAGTGCCGAATCGCAAAAAGTGCTCTGGTCCTACAGTGTGAAATCCTTCCGGGGCTGAAGGGGTTAAAGATTCTTTTTGGCCAAAGTCTTTTATCTCTTCTTTCTTTTTGTATTAAGTTTGCTTTTGATGAAGGATTGGTATTTTTATAATTAGCCTGTGCTCTCTGGTGTGTGGGAAGATATGGTTATGTAGTGTAGCGGGCGAGGTTGGAGTCTCAGCCAGGTTTTTACTTTTTTGTGTTGATGAATTAAAAATCTCCCGGTTTGGCTCCACCGTACCCAGGACGTCTCCTTTGACAGTTTTGTGTTGATCTTCCCAGAATTGTGACCTGCGCCATGACCATGAAGCGCTACGTGGAGGCCAATATATCCCAGAAGTCGTACACAACGGTGAAATACTTCATGAAGATGTGGAGCAGTGTCAGCGAGACCCTCATCTTCTTCTTCCTCGGCCTCTACACGGTGGGGAACAACCATGATTGGAACTGGACCTTCATCATCCTCACCCTCTTCTTCTGCCTCTTCTGGAGGGCCTTAGGTAAGCCGAACACAACCAGCCTATCCAGGGCTAGCTTTGGTTTACTAACAATTGCATGATCACGGCATTTCAGATGGAGCCCTCCATTACCACCACTATCCACCCTCGTCACCCAGAACAAACAGAGACCACACATGACCAGGGCATTTCAGATGGAGCCCACCACTACCATCACTATCCACCCTCGTCACCCAGAACAAACAGAGACCACACATAACCAGGGCATTTCAGATGGAGCCCACCACTACCATCACTATCCACTCTCATCACCCAGAACAAACATAGACCACTCAATACAGGCCACACATGACCAGGGCATTTCAGATGGAACCCGCCACTACCACCACTATCAACCTTCATCACCCAGAACAAACATATACCACACAATACAGACCACACATGACCAGTACATTTCAGGTAGAGCCCAACACTCTCACCACTATCCACCCTCATCACCCAGAACAAACCACACAATAGAGACCACACATGACCAGGGCATTTCAGATGGAGCCCACCACTTTCCCCTCTCATCACCCAGAACAAACATAAACCACACAATACAGACCACACATGACCAAGGCATTTCAGATGGAGCCCGCCACTATCCCCCCTCATCACCCAGAACAACCATAAACCACACAATATAGACCCCACATGACCAGGGCATTTCAGGTAGAGCCCGACACTCTCACCACTATCCGCCCTCATCACTCAGAACAAACATAGACCACACATTACAGACCCCCACATGACCAGGGCATTTCAGATGGAACCCACCACTACCCCTACTATCCACCCTCATCGCCCAGAACAAACAGAGACCACACATAACCAGGGCATTTCAGCTTTCAGCTGGAGCCCACCACTACCATCACTATCCACTCTCATCACCCAGAACAAACAGCCCACACAATACAGACCACACATGACCAGGGCATTTCAGATGGAGCCCACCACTACAGCTACTATCCCCCCTTATCACCCAGAACAAACAGCCCACACAATACAGACCACACATGACCAGGGCATTTCAGATGGAGCCCACCACTACTATCACTATCCACTCTCATCACCCAGAACAAACATAAACCACACAATACAGACCACACATTACCAGGGCATTTCAGATGGAGCCCACCATTACCACCACTATCAGTCCTCATCACCCAGAACAACCATAAATCACTCAATACAGACCACACATGACCAGGGCATTTCAGGTAGAGCCCAACACTCTCACCACTATCCACCCTCATCACCCAGAACAAACATAGACCACAGAATACAGACCACACATGACCAGGGCATTTCAGATGGAACCCACCACTTTCACCACTTACAACCCTCATCACCCAGAACAAACATAGACCACACAATACAGACTACACGTGTAACAGGACACTTTAGATGAAGCCCACCACTACCATCACTATCTATCTACCCTCATCACACAGAACAGACACCACACAATGCAGACCACACATGACCAGGGCATTTCAGATGGAACCCGCCACTACCACCACTATCAACCTTCATCACCCAGAACAAACATAAACCACACAATACAGACCACACATGACCAAGGCATTTCAGATGGAGCCCACCACTACAGCTACTATCCCCCCTTATCACCCAGAACAAACATAAACCACACAATACAGACCACACATGACCAAGGCATTTCAGATGGCGCCCGCCATTACCACCACTATCAACCCTCATCACCCAGACCAACCATAAACCACACAATACAGACCACACATGACCAGTGCATTTCAGGTAGAGCCTGACACTCTCACCACTATCCGTCCTCATCACCCAGAACAAACATAGACCACACAATACAGACCCCCACATGACCAGGGCATTTCAGATGGAGCCGCCATTACCACCACTATCAACCCTCATTACCCAGAACAAACATAGACCACACATAATCAGGGCATTTCAGATGGAGCCCACCACTATCCCCCCTCATCACCCAGAACAAACAGAGACCACACAATATAGACCCCACATGACCAGGGCATTTCAGATGGAGCCCACCACTACCCCTACTATCCACCCTCATCGCCCAGAATAAATAGAGGCCACACAATACAGACCACACATGTATCAGGGCAGTTTAGGCGAAGCCCACCACTACCATCACTATCTACCCTCATCACACAGAACAAACATAGACCACACAACACAAACCACACATGACCAGGGAACTTCAGATGGAGTCCACCACAATCCACCCTCATCACCCAAAATAAACATAGACCACACAAGTGGAGCGGAGTTAAATGGCCACAGTAGACCTTTATTATAACATCTAGTCCAATAAATAACAGGAATGACGGGTTGACAGTCTTTGAAGGCACCAGAAAGGAACATCCAGAGCATTGAATCCGCAGCCCAAATTCTGTTACTTGGTCGGCCCCCAGCCACACTATGCCAATTCCAGGACTTTTATAGAACCCTGCTATACATCAGTACGTTGATCCTGGGTCCCAACATATGGACCACGCTGAAGCGGGAAACTATACTGTAGATGGTTTCCTTCTTGTACACAAATAAAATGCCTTCAAAGACCCTCAAACCACAAAATAGCCTCCATGACTGTCTAAATACAATAAATAGCAACAGGAAACAAAATGCAGGACGGGAGGGTGGGAAGCTCTTTGGATGCTGGTCAGCCTCAGAATGGCACTGCCCTGATCCTCACCGCTTCAAAGGCTCCTCCTACCTGAAACCTCATTAACCAATCAGGTAAGAGGACCTTCTCTATTTCTATTCCGTTAACCCTGTCAGGTGGCCCCTATGCCCATATCCTTTGCCTTATTTGCCCTGAGACTTTCTATATCACCCTAGAGCAGGGGTAGGCAACCAGTAACCCTCCAGCTGTTGTGGAACTACATTTCCCATGAGGCATTGCAAGGCTGTCAGTTACAATTACTCCCAGAGGCATGATGGGACTTGTAGTTCTGCAACAGCTGGAGGGCCCCAGGTTGCCTACCCCTGCCCTAGAGCGTTACTTGTCAAATTAACCTCTTACATAATATCATATTATCCCTGCGGTTGGTTTAGAAAAGCAGTAGAGGCCTCACTTAGCAAAATTAACATTAGTAATTAAGGTGAAGCTGTGCTCATTTTGAATACCCAATCATGTGTGAGGGAAATTTAAAAAGAAAAACAAGATCATTGATTGGTTGGTTGGAGTGAATACATTGTTGCCTTCTGAGCTCAGTGAGCAATTACTTTGCAAAGTGAACCATCTTCTCTCCTTCAGTAAACCAACCCCATTCTATGTAAAACTCCGTTCACAAAAGTCTTTGGGGTTTTTATTCCCTATAACGTTGGCATTGTAAGATTTTATTAGATGTCTATGGAGGAGAACATAAAATGAAGCCGCTCCTAATGAGGATAAAACATTTCTTCATGAAGAACAAATACATAATGGGATTTATAGCTACAAAAAGCTGTGGTTGGTCAAGGAAATGGGACCTTCCATAAGCTGAATCTGGAGAAGTACAACATTGGCAGCACCATGTTACCTCAGCCATCGTACTTTGTACATTTATCATCTTCTCACATCTGTGGCATTTAAAGTACAGTGGATGAGCACGGCCGTCTAGGCTCACCTTCGGAGTGGTGCACTTGTGAGGTCCATATTGCATCATCTCAGCTAGGGCCTAATTGTACCCCTGCAGAGATCCAGGGTCAGAAGATGCAAGTCAGGCATTAAACAGTGGGACTTGGTTCTTATATACTCACACCTCCCAACCTTCTGAGATGGGAAATAGGGACACCTATTAACAAAAGTATGTTGGCATAGGACACATCCCCTGCCACGCCCCCTTAAAAGAGAATTGTAACCCACAAGTGCTTTTTTACCACTACTATTCCCATTATATTGGCTTTTGGAATTTACAAATGCAGCAATTTAGAAATCATATGAAAAGTTTAGCACCGTAAAACAGTTTTTGAAAGGTAAATGGTGCATTTTATATTATATAAATCAGACCAGAATGAGGGACACATGAGGAGCTATGAGGATCAGAGGGACTTTGTTCCAAAACAGGGACAGTCCCTCGAAATCAAGGGCAGTTGGGAGGTATGTATGCTGGTTTGGAACTGTAGGCTAAAGTGGAGGTGGTCATGGGATCTTTAGAATATGAGGACTCCAGGTCATTACATCTTTATCATATGTGAACTCCCAGCCATGAAATCTTAATAAAACGAGAACTTCTGGTCATAACATCGTTATAATATGAGGACTCCCGGCCATGACATCTTTAAAAAATGAGGACTTCTGGTCATGACATCTTTATAATATGAGGACTTCTGGTCATGACATCTTTATAATATGAGGACTCCCAGTCATGATATCCTAATAAAATGAGGACTTCTGGTCATGACATCTTTATAATACGAGGACTACCAGGAATAACATCTTTATAATATGAGGATTCCTGGTAATAACATCTTTATAATATGAGGATTCCTGGTAATAACATCTTTATAATATGAAGACTCCAGGTCATGACAGCTTAATAATATGAGGGCTCCCAGTCATAACATCTTTGTGATCTCAGTTTTTAGGTCTTCGATTGGTGTGGTCAAAGTTTTCATGTTATTGGTTGATGCAGTCTCTGGCTTCTTGTCATTGGTTGGTGTGGTCTCAGTTGAAGAGTCATCAATTGGTGCGATCTCATTTTTGTATCATTAGTTGGTCTGGTCCCAGTTCTTGTGTTGTTGGTTGGTGTGGTCCCAGTTCTCATGTTGTTGGTTGGTGTGGTCTCAGTTCTCATGTTGTTGGTTGGTGTGGTCTCAGTTCTCATGTTGTTGGTTGGTGTGGTCCCAGTTGAAGAGTCATGAATTGGTGCGATCTCAGTCTTGTGTCATTAGTTGGTGTGGTCCCAGTTCTTGTGTTGTTAGTATGTGCTTTCTCAGTCCTTGTGTCATTGGTCTCACTTCTCATTTCATTGGCTGGAGTGATTACAGCACATTCCCATTGACTTCAGTGGATGAGTTTAACAGGTGGTGCCACCTGTCAACTCAGCAAGCCCCCACCCCCCCGCCCCCAATAGCCTAAAAACAGCCATAAACATGCACGGCCACAAGGTTGCCTGAGCAAGGCCTATGTGTTCCTCAGTCTAATGTTCCAGTGTTAAGAAGGGGCTATTTTGGCATAAGAACAAATCCTGGATATCCAGGGCCGTCTTTAATATTGATTGGACCCTGGGCAAATATTTTCTTGAGCCCCCCTCCCATGCAATTTCACTCTCCACCTGCTCTGAGACATACAATAAACAGCAACTAGACTCAAAATCAGTTTACTGAATCAGATCAGCAGTGATTTTGATTGGTTGCCAGAGGTTACAGCATATCATTACCAGTTACTGACTGGTTGCTAGAGGTTACATCTGTGTTTCCGTACGAAGTTTAAGGTGTCGTGTACAGTCGTCTACACACTCCCACAGTAATTATTAACTACGGTGACGATTTCCCGTCGTGTAAAGACACCACAGTCCTTTCGCTGAAACGCGGGGGGTCAGGTACCACAAGTCCGTCACTCCTCTACTACACGACATTGGAGATCGTTGGTTAGACACCCGTCATTACTACACGTCATTGGAGATCGTTGGTTAGTCACTCGTCATAACTACATGTCATTAGAGATCGTTGGTTTGTTCGTCTTTCGTACACGACATTGGAGATCGTTGATTAGTCACTCGACATTACACACGACATTGGAGATCGTTGGTCAGTCATTGACCATTACTATACGACATTGGAGACCGTTGGTTA
>BLSH010131925.1:849-37822 GCA_018402905.1 Glandirana rugosa | reverse complement strand
AATCACTGAGCAGCAAATTATATCACCTGTGATGTATTTCAGTTACCCTGCAAACCTGGCCTGTTAGTGGGTCCCGAGGACCGGAGTTGAGAACCACTGCATTAAAGTGATATTAAAGGTAGATAAAAAAAAAGCATGTTATACTTACCTGCTCTGTAATGGTTTTGGCCAGCGTAGCCCCCGATCCTCCTCTTCTTGGGTCCCCCATCAGCGCTCCCTCCTGCCGAGTGCCCTCATAGCAAGTAGCTCACTATTGGGGCACCCAAGCAGGCTTGCTCCTGAGCCACTGCTCTCTGTGTCCATTCACACACACTGGCTGTGATTGACAGTAGAGGGAGCGAGTGGCTGCCGCTGCTGGCTCAGCCAATGAGGAAGAAGGGACCTGGGAAAGTCGCTGCTCTTGTGCACATCGCTGGATCGAGATTGACCTCAGTTAAGTATTGGGGGGGGGGGGGCTGCTGTACATAGAGGGTATTTTACCTTCATGCATACAATGCATGAAGGTAAAAAATGCCTTGAGCCTTTACAACCACTTTAAAATGAATGAGTTATTCCACCTGAACATTTTATATCAGTGTCACTAAACCCACATCCTAAAAAACTCTCAAAAAATTGTGTATTCCATGCTATTCACACTCACTAATCACTATAGGATTCTTTTTCTGTATTCTGCAAAAAAACCCTTGCTGCTCTCTATCTCCTCCTTCTGTTCATGTCCCCCAATTCAACTAGGGATTTTGCAGCTGCAGTGGCAACTCTTCCCATGCTCAGTTTTCGGTGAGTTTCTATGCTGAGCATTTCCTCCCTATCACATCTGAGCAGCCCATGTGACTATGGAGTCACACATGTGGGCATATACACAATGAAAGGCCACTCCCTCCCTCCTCCTCCATGCCCACTAACCAGCTAAACACAATGGGGGGCAGGATGTTACATGTAGATTGATGGAGGCTTAACCTCCCTCTTATTCGAAGACACAGGCTGGAGGGGCGTGACACAGCCTGTGACTGGCAAAAAAACGCCCACACCATGTTATTGTCAGGAAATAATAAAGATTTAACTTCAAATATATATTTGTATGTCAAGGTAAAGCAGTTTAGTGATATTATTTATTTATTTTTACGCTGTATTCCAAAGGCTGTTTTTTTTGGGGTTTTTTTTTAAGCATGTAACCAGCAGACGAGGACTAGAAGCTCCTCCTGCTTATGTTTCCCTGTAGACAGGCTGGGAGAGAGCCGGTTTATGTGACAGCAGGATATTGATTAGGAAAAAGGTATGTAGCACCCTTGTCTTAAACAGGGCTGCTAACAAATTTAGTTATGCTAGGTGGTAACTAGCCTGGCTAATTGGTAGTTGGATCCACTGACTATTTGCCTTAAAGCGGTTGTCTACCCATTTAAAAAAAATAAATAAATAAATAAAAACCTGCAAGACAATAGCATAATGAGCTAGTATGCACCGTATACTAGCTCATTATGAAATACTCACCTTGGAACGAAGATCCGACTGGGCTGCTCGGTCCCATCTTCCCTCGGATCTTGCTTCCGGCGCTGTGACTGGCCGGAGCCGCGAGACGTCACTGGGACCCGTCTTTCGGATAAAATCTGGAACTATTGCCGGGCCTTTGCCGGGACATACACGGCGCATGCGCCGTAACGCTGAACCATCTTACAGAGGGAATATCTCCTAAACTGTACAGGTTTAGGGGATATTCATTTTACCTACAGGTAAGCCTTATTATAGGCCTTATCATAGGCTTACCTGTAGGTAAAAGTACAAAATTTGGGTAAACAACCGCTTTAAGCCTGAATCTGGTGCATCTCTCTCTTCTGTCAATAGGTGGCACTGCTGCCTTTGGCATAAGAATGACAATATCACGGTGAGTTCAGGTTATGAATAGACATATTTTCTCATCCAATCAGAGCAGCTACTTTGCATGCTGGGATATTCTATTTAAGGGGAAGGAGCCAGGTGATCCGAAGTTTTCTGCCCCAGGCTGCGGCCTGGGGGCATGTGTGCAGCAGCAGCTGAAGGTTAGGCCTGAAGCATGAGGCCTAGCCACGTGTGTAGAGGCTCTGCCTGGGGGGGCCTGATCGTTGCAGAGGTTCTGCCTTAGTGGGAACTGAATTGTTGTCCTAGGTGAAGGAAAGCAGTTGCCATCAGGGATGACCACTCCTATCGCCAGATGCAAGTGAGGATCAAGGCCAGTGGTAAAGGAGAAACAGTTGCCACAAAGGGACGACCACTCCTGCTGTCCGGGAGTCTGAAGAAGTACCAGAGCATCCTTTTTCACTAGCTGAGGACGGTGAAGAAGTTGGGAAAGCTTCAGCTGTGTCAAGCCAGGGGCCCAGCGGGTTTGGAGAAGGTACAGCGGGTTAGCTGTGGAGGAGCTCAAGGGATCCAGCGACTGCGAATGTGAGAGGAGATCTACATTGACAGTTTGAGGTTCAGTTGCTATATGAGACAGCAGTCTACAGAAACAGTTTGCTGCAATCCAGCTTAAAGGCCCTTTACCTGTATAGTTGTCTTTCTATTCCTATTTTTGTCTCGGCGTCTGCCAATTGCGTTTGCATCTGCCTAAGGGTGTCCTGGCCCTAAACCCTCTCTCCTCCCCAGTTCTTGTTAAGAAACAATAAATCTCTTTTGTTTGCATTCAAAAAAGTGACTGGCGCCCAATCATTCCCTCTTGCATTACACCCACCATGCCAAGTAACCCACACTTTGAGGAAGGATGTCAGCTCTCCTTGAATCTGGAGGTCACCACTAGGCCTCTAGGGGTCAGGGCCATGGCTACAGGTACTTAGATGTTTTTTTTTAATTAAAATATTTACAGTGCCATCATCCCCATGCAGAAATAGAAGGGATAATGTAAATTATATAGTGTGTGTTTAGTATCACTTTAAGACAGAGTCAGGTGCAGCGGCGGCTGGTGCATAAGGGGTGCTTGGGCGCCGCCTCCCCGCCGCTAAAAAAGAAAAAAAAAAAAAGTCAGGCCGATTGGTCAGTCATTAAAGTCTATGTGTGTGCGGTGAACAAGCGCACACACATAGACTGATTGGCTGCCCCCTGAGCCATCAGAGCCAATGACTCTCTTTTATTGGATGCTGTTGGCGGGGGCGGGACTACGGTGGACGTGCTGGCTGCGTGATTACTCACGCAGGCACAGCACTCCGCCGTGCGTCGGGACTTCCGAGCACACTGAGTGTCAGCATGCTCTCCGCTAGCGCTGCCTCTGCATAATGTCAGCCCACTCTCCAGCAATCCGATCTCTGCAACACTGCCAGCCTGAGCCTGCCTATTAGATGAGGTAAGTGCGGGACTTGTCCCGACCTCGGGGGGGGGGGGGCTGGTGACTGTATACCCTACCTGAGGCTCTGTATACTGCTACCTGGCACCCTATATACTGCTACCTGGCACCCTGTATACTGCTACCTGTGGTTCTGTATACCCTATCTGGGACCCCTGTATACTGCTACCTGGCACCCTGTATACTGCTACCTGGCACCCTATATACTGCTACCTGGGGCTCTGTATATCCTATCTGGGACCCCTGTATACTGCTACCTGGGACCCCTGTACACTGCTACCTGGGACCCTTCATACTGCTACCTGGAACCCTATATACTGCTACCTGGGGCTCTGTATATGCTATCTGGGACCCCTGTATACTGCTACCTGGCACCCTGTATACTGCTACCTGGGGCTCTGTATACCCTATCTGGGACCCCTGTATACTGCTATCTGGCACCCTGTATACTGCTATCTGGGACCCTGTATACTGCTACCTGGGGCTCTGTATACCCTATCTGGGACCCCTGTATACTGCTACCTGGGGCTCTGTATACTGCTACCCCTTATACTGATACCTGGCACTCTATATACTGCTACCTGGGACTCTGTATACCCTATCTGGGACCCCTGTATACTGATACCTGGCACCCTGTATACTGCTACCTGGGGCTCTGTATACCCTATGCAGAACCCCTGTATACTGCTATCTGGGACTCCTGTATACTGCTATCTGGGACCCTGTATACTGCTACCTGGGGCTTTATATACCCTATCTGGGACCCCTGTATACTGCTACCTGGCACCCTGTATACTGGTACCTGGGGCTCTGTGCACCCTATCTGGGACCCCTGTATAGTGCTATCTGGGACCCCTGTATACTGCTATCTGGAACCCTGTATACTGCTACCTGTAACCATGTATACTGCTACCTGGGACCCTGTATATACTGCTACCCAGGACTCTGTATACTGCTAACTGGGACCTTGTATACTGCTATCTGAGAACCTGTATACCATATCTGGTGACTGTATACCCTATCTGGGACCCTGTATACTGATATATGGTGATTCTGTATACTGATATCTGGGACTCTGTATACTCCTATCTGGTGACTTTGTATACTGCTATATGGTGGCTCTGTATACTGCTATCTGGGGCTATGTATACTGCTATATGGTGACTCTGTATACTGCTATATGGGGCTCTGTATACTGCTATATGGTGACTCTGTATACTGCTATATGGGGCTCTGTATACTGCTATATGGTGGTCTGTATAATGCTATCTGGTGATGTCGTATACCCTATCTGGTGATGCTGGGCTGTATACTCCTGACACCAGGGGTGGAAACTATAAGGGGTGGGGCTTATGAAAAGTGGGAGGGGACAAAAGGAATGAGTCACTCAATAACTTTGTAGGCTCCAGCTGAAATGAGCTCCCAGCCAGTTCCTGGCTTTCTTTGCATCCTGAATATATGGCCTGTTTCAACAATGACCACAGTAGGTGACCTAGGAACCCACCACCACCACATATATGGAGGATACAATATATAAGAAACCATTACGTGTTTAAACTGTTAGATATTGTTGAAAATTCTTTATGTGCCCAATACAAAATCTTACAGTTATTCCCTTGACCAAAATACCCAAACACAGGAATACCAATCTCTTCATCCCATCTTCCTCCGTGTGACCAAATGAACAAGTGGACTTTGTCAGTAGATATGATTATGTAAAGGCATGGCTGGGGTAACTGGGGTAACTGGTGTAGAGTCTTTGTTGCTTGGAAATCCATCCAGGGTGATGGTTGGTGGACACTCCTGGGAACTTGGCCTGTGGGTTCTGGTAGTAGATAAGTGCGTGGAAGTGACATGAGACAGTTGACTGCCATATTGGGCATGGAGCTCCATGACTGTCAGCACCTGGCAGGGGGTACGGCCCAAGATGACACTTAAGGCCCTTGTGAAAGCATCCCTTATGCCTAGAGGTTTTCAGGGAAAGTTCATGAAACAAATGGTTTGCACACACACATTTTTGTTGTCTCAGCCAATCCCTGGAGGAGAGTGCCCAGATGGTGGTTGGGAGTGAGCATAAATAACCTGAAGCCTGTGGCTGCCCTGTTCTTATCCAGGAGGAGAAGTTCCCAGCCTGGAGGGCTGCTGCCCTCTCAGGCAGCCCAGCTGACATTTACCAGGATCTCATTGTGGTCCCAGATATGCTAAGCTTGAGGGGCCTATTTTGCTGAGAACCTCTGAAGCAAAAGAAGGGGGGATTTCAGCGGGGATCCGGGCTGGAGAGTCCATTATCATGCCTCCCAACTTTTTGAGATGGGAACGAGGGACACCTATTAGCAAAAGTAAGTAGGCATAGGACACACACCCCTGCCACGCCCCCTTAAAGGAGAATTATACAAAAAAACTATTAGCTAAACCCACAAGTGCTTATTTTAACCACTTCATATCCGAGCCATTTCTGGCACTCCTCTCCTACATGTAAAAATCATCATTTTTTTTTTTTCTAGAAAATTACTCAGAACCCCCAAACATTATATATGTTTCTTTTAGCAGAGACTCTAGGGAATAAAATGGCGATCATTGCAACTTTTTATATCACACGATATTTGCGCAGGAATTTTTCAAAAGCTGTTTTTTGCAAAAGAAACAGTTTAGTGAACTGAAAAAATACAAAACAGTAAAGTTAGCCCAATTTTTTTTGTATGTTATAAAAGAGGATGTTACGCCGAGTAAACTGAGACCCAACATGTCACACTCTAAAATTGCGAACGCTCGTGGAATTGCGCCAAACTTTGGTACTTAAAAGTCTCACCTATGGACGCTTTAAAATTTTTTACAGGTTACAGGTTTTGAGTTACAGAGGAGGTCTAGTGCTAGAATTGTTGCTCTCGTTCTAACGCATGCGGCGAATCCTCACATGTGTGGTTTGAACACCGGTTACATATGTGGGTGGGGCTTACGTATGCATTCGCTTCTGTGTGCGAGCACGCGGGGACGGGGGCACTTTAATTTTTTTTTAATTATTATTATAATTTATTTTACTTTTTTTTTTTTACACTGTCCTCTTTAATTTTTTTTTTTTTGATCACTTTTATTCCTATTACAAGGAATGTAAACATCCCCTGTAATAGGAATGGTGCGTGACAGGTCCTCTTTATGGAAAGATATGGGGTCAATAAGACCTCACATCTCTCCTCCAGGCTAGAAAGACCAAGATCAGAATTTTTTTTTTTCGATCCCGGCCTTTCCAGCCGCGATCACGGCTTTGTTTACTAAAGCCGGCCCGGACGTGACGTCATAACGTCAGCCCGGGCCTCCGAGGGTCAAAGAGATGACTGGTGACCAGATGGTCATCAGTCACCTTCCTGACAATCATTCGGCGGTGACGGATCTCTTCTCCCTGCCCCCAATCGTACGGGCGGCCGGGGGGGGGGGGGGGGAACGTCCCTTTCTGCTGCCTATAAGAACGATCAAGCGGCTGAACTGCCACTATGATCATTCTTATGGTGTATCGCCGGCCGGAAAGAATGATATCTGAATGGTGCTTATAGCTGCACCCTTCATTCAGATATCATCACTCGAAGTCCAGGACGTCCATGGACGTCCTACGGGCAGGAAGGGGTTAACCACTACCATTCTTTTATATTGGCGTTAAAAAGCCACCAATGCCTCAATTTAGAAGTTGGATGAAAGGTTTACCACTGGGATACACGTTTCGAAAGATCAATAGTGCATTTTATATACAACTCTATAGATCAGACCAAAATGAGGGACAAATGAGGAGGAAAGAGGGACAGAGGGACTTTGTTCCAAATCCGGGACAGTCCCTCGAAATCAGGGACAGTTGGGAGATGTGCATTATGGAAATGTCTGCCTGACCCTGGAGGCAGGCATCCAAATACCCAAGGTACCTGAGTGCAGCATCTGCTGCCATTAACTCCCAGTGCAATAATACTAAGGCTTGCCTGGCCTGGGTCATTGCTTGTGTGCAGTGCCAGGACAAGGCAATCCAGCGCCCAGGGCAAAGATGTCAAACTGTGCCACCACTTCCCTTAGGGTTAGGGTCAGGGTGCCCAAATGCCTGCAATAAGCCATTGTGCTCAGGGCAGCCACCCCTCCTGCCCACTCCTTGTTCCGGCCCTGCTTGTGTGTTCCAGTTAGGGTTGCCATCTTTTCTTCAAGTGAAATCCGAACACTTGAGCAGCGCACAGCAATTTTTTTTTTTTTATAGTATAAACTATACATATATTTTTTTCTATTAAATAACATTTCTATTCATATGAAGTTAATAACAAGAGTCCCCCCTTTACATCAGAGTCCACGGAGTTCCCCTTTTACATCTGAACTCACAGAGTTCCCCTTTTACACCTGAGTCCGCAGACTTCCCTTTCACTGTAAGGGGGTAACTCTTCAGACTCTGATGTAAGGGAGAACTCTGGAGACTCTAGAGTAAAGGATGTTCTGGGAACCCTGATTTAAGGTTGAACACTGAGAACTCTGATGTACAAAGAGGACTCTGATGTAAGGGGGAACACTGTGGCCTCTGGTGTAAAGGGGAACTCTGGTATAAGGGGTGCTCTGAGAACCCCCGATTTACCTTAGTGTACACACAATCCAGATGTATCTGAGGCTGCTAGACTTCAAATTTCAGGCCCCCGCTTTCCTTTTCTGAGGCTCAGCACTGGGGATTGGAGGGTGGGCAGACACAGAGGGGTAGGGGTAGGAGGAAGAGGTGCAGATCGAGCCCTCTCTCCTCTCCTGTGTGTGTGTTTGGGGAGGAGATTGTTAGTGCTGGCTTTGGGCAGTGTAACAGAGTCTCTCAGCTGAGACAAATGCAGCCAGCAACCCTGCTGGGAGGCCATAGTCCACTCTGAATAATGTGTCTGGGTTTCAGGCAGTCTGAAACCCGGACGCAGGAGCCCAAACCCGAACTGTCCGGGTGAATCCTGGACAGGTGGCAACCTTAGTTCCAGTGCTGTCCATACCCCGAGCTCTAAGAAGTAGCTGCAGAGTGGGAAGTGTCCTCCTATCACAGTTCAGCATTCTGGAGTATCCTATAGCTCTCTGTGCCCTCTCCAAGTTAATCAGCAATGCATTTTTTAAATAGCAACCCCTAGATCAGCCTTTTTCAACCTTTTTAACACTGAGGAACCCTTGAAATAATTCTTTGGTCTCGGGGAACCCTTGCTAAAAATTAAAAACCTACAACTCATGATACATTAGTGTGATGGTCAATGAGAAGAATGCTCCTCACACTTGTGGTCATTGGGAAGAATGCTCCTTACACTTGTGGTCATTGGGAAGAATGCTCCTCACACTTGTGGTCAATGGGAAGAATGCTCCTCACACTTGTGGTCATTGGGAAGAATGCTCCTTACACTTGTGGTCATTGGGAAGAATGCTCCTTACACTTGTGGTCATTGGGAAGAATGCTCCTTACACTTGTGGTCGTTGGGAAGAATGCTCCTCACACTTGTGGCCATTGGGAAGAATGCTCCTTACACTTGTGGTCATTGGGAAGAATGCTCCTCACACTTGTGGTCAATGGGAAGAATGCTCCCTACACTTGTGGTCATTGGGAAGAATTCCCCCCTTACAGATAGCTAAAAATATCAATGGTGTCATTGGGAATTTATCTGAGGTAGAAATTGACCATTGCTCAAGGAACCCCTAGCAACCTCTGGAGGAACCCTAGGGTTCCACGGAACCCTGGTTGAGAATCCCTGCCCTAGATTGTTCACTGAGCCAGAAGAGCGGCTGCTGCTGTGTGCCTGGCTGCCATTGCACCTTTGCAGCCGTTGCAGGGGTGAGCGCTACACTTTTTATGTCTCTGTTCTGATTCCGTCAATGATATTTGAAGTTCTTCATTCAGCAGGTCACTAGGCAGTGTGGCCAAAAACTTATCTTGCAGTTTGGAAAAACTCGGTTGAAAATGTCTCAAAACGCAAACAGGAGTCGATCATTCATAGAGACGGTGAGAGCAGCAGGTGCTGCTGTTCCAAGCCACTGCGAATGTGGCAAAGGATTCTGGGTGGGAGTGCCACCCGCCCTGCCCTCTCCTTAAAGGAACGTTCCAGGATGATGTCATGGCTCTTTGTATTGTGGTGCAGATTGCCACCGGTGTCACTTCTGAGCGCGGCGTACATTAGATCCAGGTCATCTCTGGGGACACCTTTCCCCCCCAGCCGCCACGCTCAAACACATTTTTATTGTGCCCTAGAACCCGAGTGACTGGGAATTGTTAAATTAAGTCTGTGAATTTAGTAAGTAATTTAGTGATTGGGCCTGGGGGGAGCTCTTGTTTTCTGCTCGGAGATCACAGAGAAGAGATTACACAGAGAATCCTTCAGAAGTGTGAGTATCTTTTACTGGTCCCCAGCTGCATCACACATGCTAATGACTTTTTAATGAAAAAAAAAAAAAATTAATCAAAGGGCCACTCTAGGAAGTAAGGAAAACAATCGCTGAAGCGATATTGCTCTCCAGGAAGAAATGCTGCGATGAAAAAAGTCACAAAGCCCACTTATTATCTTTGATTAGGAAAGTGCATTCAGCCAGCCAGTGAACACAATGGAATCCACTCATCTGCCAACAAATAGTACCGATGGGCATTTTATATATTGTGTATTTACATTATATACTGTAAGTTTGCAGACGTTCCTCCCAATGATGGACTTCAGGGGTCTCCAGTGAAAGAACCTGGTAAAACTTCATCATACAAAGATATTGTAGATAATTGTGCTCTTCCAACCTTGTGGTAGCGGTTTGGTGAAGACCCTTTTCTGTTCCACTATGACTTTGCCCCTGTGTACAAAGCCAGCTCCATAAAGACATGGTGTGACCAGTTTGGACCAGCTCCATAAAGACATGGTGTGACCAGTTTGGACCAGCTCCTTAAAGACATGGTGTGATCAGTTTGGACCAGCTCCATAAAGACATGGTGTGACCAGTTTGGACCAGCTCCATAAGAAATGGGTTGACCAGTTTGGACCAGCTCCATAAAGACATGGGTTGACCAGTTTGGACCAACTCCATAAAGACATGGGTTGACCAGTTTGGACCAACTCCATAAAGACATGGGTTGACCAGTTTGGACCAGCTCCATAAAGACATGGGTTGACCAGTTTGGACCAACTCCATAAAGACATGGGTTGACCAGTTTGGACCAGCTCCATAAAGACATGGTGTGACCAGTTTGGACCAGCTCCATAAAGACATGCGTTGACCAGTTTGGACCAGCTCCATAAAGACATGGTGTGACCAGTTTGGACCAGCTCCATAAAGACATGGTGTGACCAGTTTGGACCAGCTCCATAAAGACATGGGTTGACCAGTTTGGACCAGCTCCATAAAGACATGGGTTGACCAGTTTGGACCAGCTACATGGGTTGACCAGTTTGGACCAGCTCCATAAAGACATTGGTAGATCAGTGTGGACCAGCTCCATAAAGACATGGGTTGATCAGTGTGGACCAGCTCCATAAAGACATAGGGTGACCAGTTTGGACCAACTCCATAAAGACATAGGGTGACCAGTTTGGACCAGCTCCATAAAGACATAGTGTGACCAGTTTGGACCAGCTCCATAAAGACATAGTGTGACCAGTTTGGACCAACTCCATAAAGACATGGGTTGACCAGTTTGGACCAGCTCCATAAAGACATGGGTTGACCAGTTTGGACAAACTCCATAAAGACATGGGTTGACCAGTTTGGACCAGCTCCATAAAGACATGGTGTGACCAGTTTGGACCAGCTCCATAAAGACATGCGTTGACCAGTTTGGACCAGCTCCATAAAGACATGGTGTGACCAGTTTGGACCAGCTCCATAAAGACATGGTGTGACCAGTTTGGACCAGCTTCATAAAGACATGGGTTGACCAGTTTGGACCAGCTCCATAAAGACATGGGTTGACCAGTTTGGACCAGCTCCATAAAGACATTGGTAGATCAGTGTGGACCAGCTCCATAAAGACATGGGTTGATCAGTGTGGACCAGCTCCATAAAGACATAGTGTGACCAGTTTGGACCAGCTCCATAAAGACATGGGTTGACCAGTCTGGACCAGCTCCATAAAGACATTGGTTGACAAGTTCGGACCAGCTGCATAAAGACTATCACGCCTTGACCGGGGAATCGATCCTGGAGACCCGTGTTCTTGTGGTCAGTTGCTTACTGCCTTAGCCATGGAGTAACTACAATCTTTGTGGAGTCCAGGGTATCTACTGCTTTCTGATAGTGACTCTGGCTCCACCCAGTGACCAGCTGTAGGCAGTCACCTCAAATTAGTTCCCTAGATAATGTAGATAATTGTGCTCTTCCAACCTTGTGGTAGCGGTTTGGTGAAGACCCTTTTCTGTTCCACTATGACTTTGCCCCTGTGTACAAAGCCAGCTCCATAAAGACATGGTGTGACCAGTTTGGACCAGCTCCTTAAAGACATGGTGGGACCAGTTTGGACCAGCTCCATAAAGACATGGTGTGACCAGTTTGGACCAGCTCCATAAAGACATGGGTTGACCAGTTTGGACCAGCTCCATAAAGACATGGGTTGATCAGTGTGGACCAGCTCCATAAAGACATGGTGTGACCAGTTTAGACCAGCTCCATAAAGACATGGGTTGACCAGTTTGGACCAGCTCCATAAAGACATTGGTTGACAAGTTTTGACCAGCTGCATAAAGACTGTCACACCTTGACCGGGGATCGATCCTGGGACCTGTGTTTTTGTGGTCAGTTCCTTACGGCCTTAGCCACGGAGTAAGTAAAATCTATGTGGAATCCAGGGTATCTACTGCTTTCTGATGGTGACTCTGGCTCCACACAGTGGCCAGCTGTAGGCAGTCACCTCAATTAGTTCCCTATAAAACTTCACTTCCCCTTCTTGTCCTTGCCTGAGTATAGGTTTAAGTTTCCGCTAGCCATTATACTTGATTATGTTACTAACTTGTTCCTGACTATGCCTTTGGATTGCCCTCTTGTACTATGTTGACCGATTGTTGCCGAACCTTGCCTGTCCCTGACGCTGTCTCTGGTATCCCCCTTGGATCTCTGCCTGGATTGCTACTAACCATGAGTGTTTTATTTATTTTGTTGCTCCTTGATTGGGTCTGTTTGCACTTGCCATAGAGGTCCCAGAATTCTGGCTGCAAGACCGCAACTGTCCTCCACCTGATACCGGAATAACAAGACTACTGGTCAGGAAACCGGAGTGACGGTTGGGGTTCCTGGCAGACCTAACAAAGACATTGTGTGACCAGTTTGGCCAGCTCCATAAAGACATGGTGTGACCAGTTTGGCCAGCTCCATAAAGACATGGTGGGACCAGTTTGGCCAGCTCCATAAAGACATGGTGTGACCAGTTTGGCCAGCTCCATAAAGACATGGTGTGATCAGTTTGGCCAGCTCCATAAAGACATGGTGGGACCAGTTTGGCCAGCTCCATAAAGACATGGTGTGACCAGTTTGGCCAGCTCCATAAAGACATGGTGGGACTAGTTTGGCCAGCTCCATAAAGACATGGTGTGACCAGTTTGGCCAGCTCCATAAAGACATGGTGGGACCAGTTTGGCCAGCTCCATAAAGACATGGTGGGACCAGTGTGGACCAGCTCCATAAAGACATGGTTTGGCGAGTTTGGTGTGGAGGAAATTGAGTGTCCTACACAGAGCCCTGACCTCCACACCTACTGAACACCTTGGGGCTGAATTGGAACATTGATTGTGAAGCATATCTTCTCATCCAATATCAATCCTGCCCTTGAAGATTCATGATTCAATAACTCTACCCTTAAGGGTAATAGTGTCATGCATCTTCAAAATGATACGCTATATGGCCCAAAGGCTGTGAACTTCCCTTCAGAATATAGAGTCTAGGTGCCATCAGTAAAGGATCCTGGTAAAACTCCATCATACAAAGACATTTTAGACAATTGTGCTCTTCCAACCTTGTGGTAACAGATTGGGGAAGGTCCTTTTCTATTCCAGCATGACTGTTTACAAAGCCAGCTCCATCAAGACATCAGTTGACCAGTTTAGTGTGGAGGAACTCAAGTGTCCTGCACAGATCCCTGACCTAAACCCTACTGAACAGCTTTGGGATGAATTGGACACAGATGCATATTGGCATGAAATGGTTGATTCCTAATGCTTCTGCACATGCACAGGGCACAAATTACCTACCAACAGCCATTCAGTAGCCCACGCACTGCTCCAACAGTGATCTTCCTGCTGGGCAGTTTAGCACCTGCCAGTTATTAGCCTACTGCCCAAAGACAAATGGTGGACACAGAATTCATAAACACTACATAGCCTACACTCACTTGCCAAGAAGGCACAGGGTACCACGGTGGAGGATTCTAGTTCCAGACACTCAGCAAATTCCAAGGACAGTCAGGACCTCTCTGCTGACCATCTCCCAGGCAATTGGGCATAATCAGCCCACTTATTAATGCAAGAGACATTGTGCGAAAGGAACTGGCTATGGCCTCTACCACTATCATGTCTAAGCTTCAGCAGGAGATCCATGAGATAGGCTATCACACCCCCTCCCTGGAGACGAGGGTAGATGTCACAACAGTTGTTGAGGAACATGAGCAAGATCCTGGAATTGATTAGGAAGACCTAGCCCCACGTGCGAGACCATGGAGAATTTAGAGAACAGAGCCTGGTATAGCAACTTCGGGTATTCGGGCCTCCCTGAGACCATTGAAGATCTGCAGGGATCAGTCTTGGAGCGCCTTGAAATAGACAGGGTTCATAGGGCCCTTGTTCCCAAAACCTTGGGAGGTTATCGTAACACTCTATTCTTTCCACACCAAAGACCAGCTTCTACAGGAGGCCTGGAAACGTATCTACCTTACAGTCCAAAGACCACACGTAAAGATCTCCTTCAGTCAATGTTGCCGAAACGCAGAGTACTTCATCTTTGTTTCCTAATCTTAAGATCTGAAGGGAAAAGGTATTGCTGGGGGACCCCATCAAGCTTCAGTTCACAGATAATGGCAGAGATTTACAGCTCCAAACCTCAACCTCTGAAGAACTCCATGCTTGTTTTAATGAGCTTGAGCTCCAGCTCCTTTTAAATCCCCCTTCAGCGCCCTCTTCCAGCCAATCCCCCAACAATGGATCCCAATGATTGCAGAAATCTCCATCTTCAAGCTCTGACATGACTGGGACTCCAAGTTTTTCATACCAAAGTGAATGAATGATCCTTCACCCAGTTTCCTTTTAGCCTTCCTTTTGTTGCCAGCGGTTTAGACATTAATGGCTGTGACATAGGCAGGGCTGGATTAACGTAGGGGCTATTGGAGCTGCAGCTCCAGGCCCCTACCTTAGAATAGGCCCAGCCACCCTAAAAGAACAGACTGCTCTTGGAAAGCATTGGGCCAATGGGGAGGGATCTACCCTGAGGGGCCCTGCATTCCAAATGCACCATCTGGGCCGGGTGGTGGGATTGATAATGGGCGCCGCATGAACCGTCTTAATGGAAGCCTGGGGCACGCCAATGCAGGGCTCTTACAGAAGTCTGGGGCTTCCATAGTGTTACTCTTTCAGGTCAGAGTGCATGCCGATCCACGGCCCATACGGAAACCTGGCAAATCAAACGGCAGGCTTCCCTAGTGTTACGTCTGTGCGGCTGCGCCCCTTTTGAGCTTGGGCACATGCCAGCAGAGGCTCTTGGAAATGCAAAAGCGTTTCCAGTAAAAAGTCCAACCAAAATCCTCAGCACCAAGCACATGATGCTCTTAATCCGGCCCTGGACATAGGTGTGCGCACCACAAAGCTCAAACAAACATGAGTGTATATATATATATGTCAGAGGGGCAGAGATCGGTGTCAGTAGGTTATTTTTATTTTATTTATTTTTTTACAATTTTGTTATTTTTTTATTATTTTTTACAATATTATATTTTATTTTATTTTTTTTTTACAATTTTATTTAGGAGCCCCGCTGGGGGCCTTTGGTGAAATATCAGGGGTCTTAACAGGCCCCTGATGTCTCCGTTTTGAGACAGAGAAAGGGACTGAGGACAGAGATTCCCCCGTCCCTTTCTCTGCAGCCAGGGAGCCAGGGGAATCTGCACAGTACAGGGTGATTAAGGTGTGCCCAGGCACACCTGCCACCCTATGTGCTCACGCCTATGGGCTGTGAGTTGAGTTATTTTGAGGGGACAGCAAATTTACACTGGTATACAAGCTGTACACTCACTGCTTTACATTGTAGCAAAGCGTCATTTCTTCAGTGTTGTCACATGAAAAGATAGAAGAAATGGGAGGGGTGTACTTACTTTTGTGAGATACTGTAGACAGATGTAGCGCCCTCCTAGGTAGGTGTTAGAGTGAGTGGATATAGTTTTTGGTTTCTTTGCTTAACAGGGAGACAGACAGTAGGGTTGCCGCTTTTCTGCAAGTCAAACCTGAGCAAATTTTTTTAGCATACACTATACCAGGGATATGCAATTAGCGGACCTCCAGCTGTTGCAGAACTACAAATCCCATGAGGCATAGCAAGACTCTGACAGCCACAAGCATGGCACCCAGAGGCATGATGGGACTTGTAGTTTTGCAACATCTGGAGGTCTGCTAATTGCTTATCCCTGCACTATAGGATTGTAACAGACCTGGGACACCTTTTGGGTACTTCAAAGAGAATAGCAATGTAGTGTGCATGGTGCCCCCTCTCCCTCCTGCCAGGCCCTGTTCTGAGCCACATTCCTTCTGAATATTGTGTCAGGCAGACTGAAACCCGAACACATGATTGAAAACCCAGACTGCCCGGGTGAATCCCGGACCGGTGACAAACCTAGGGGACAGCTAGGTAAATTTATATGCTATCTGCTTAACAGAGAGCTGTGATGGTTTAGCAGAGGCTGCCCAGTGTGCTCTGGTGCTGCCCATGCTGTCTTGCAGGTAGTTCCACACTCATCCAATAGCTATGGACTATACTGGACCGTGGAAGGAAACCTGGCAGATGAAGCATGAATGTCTATACAGCCCTGGCCAATTGAAAGGGGATGTGCCCCAAGGCATGCTGGGTAACTGTATTTATATCTGAAGAGCACATGGGCTAGTCAGTCTTCCTCTAGGGAGAGAGGTCCAGGTGGGGAGGGGGCTGCTGCCCCTCCTCAGCACAGTCTGCCATGTGGCTTCAGGTGGGCAACCTGAGGGCCTGAAACACATGGTCCTTGTGAGCGCTGACTGAAGGAGGATGTCCACTGATCCTGTCTGGTATCACGGAGGAAGGTGACCTGCGGCCAGGGCCTTGTGGGTACAGACCAGGGGAGGGCTGGCAGCCTTAGGCCTGGGGGGCAAGTCCAGTCAAGTGGCCCTTTGAACCACCCAATCAGCTCACCATGCATGCCCACCTGGTTTTATAACGGATATTGAGGTTATGAAGCAAGACAAATATGATACAATGTGGTAACATAATTAATGTTAATAGCAACAAAGGAGCTCTAACAAAAATAATGCATTAATGCAGCCTCACCACCCACCAATGCAGCCTCACCAGCGCCCACCAATGCAGCCTCACCAGTGCCCCCCCCCCCTTTGCCTGGCCCCTACTTCCTTCCTCCACAAGAAAAAAGTGTGAGCGGCAGCAGCCGTCAGCAATTTTGAATGTAAGTTAGGGTGGCCTGGGGGGCAATTGCCACCCTGCCCCCCTGCCCAGCCCTCCCCTGGTACAGACCCCCTGAAGAGATCCTAGAAACCTTTTTTGCTAAAATCCCCCCTGTGGGTGCTAGAAGTGGGCATACTGGGTGTAGGCTAAAGGCGACCCTGGCTGGTGTCTTGAAGAAGCAAAGTCTACAAAGTTCCTTCTGCTACAAAGAGACTTCCTTTATTCTGTACAGCCTGCTTCATGGTCCTACTGACAATCTTCTACACCAGGGTTTCTCAACCAGGGTTCCTCCAGGGGTTGCTAGGGGTTCCTTGAGCAATGGTCAATTTCTACCTCTCAGATAAATTCCCAATGACATCATTGATCTTTTTAGCTATCTGTAAGGGGGGAATTCTTCCCAATGACCACAAGTGTAAGGAGCATTCTTCCCAATGACCTCAAGTGTAAGGAGCATTCTTCCCAATGACCACAAGTGTGAGGAGCATTCTTCCCATTGACCACAAGTGTAAGGAGCATTCTTCCCATTGACCACAAGTGTAAGGAGCATTCATCCCATTGACCACAAGTGTGAGGAGCATTCTTCCCAATGACCACAAGTGTGAGGAGCATTCTTCCCAATGACCACAAGTATGAGGAGCATTCTTCCCAATGACCACAAGTGTGAGGAGCATTCTTCCCAATGACCACAAGTGTAAGGAGCATTCTTCCCATTGACCACAAGTATGAGGAGCATTCTTCCCAATGACCACAAGTGTCAGGAGCATTCTTCCCATTGACCATCACACTAATGTATCATGAGTTGTAGATTTTTAATTTTTAGCAGGGGTTCCCCGAGACCGGAGAATTATTTCAAGGGTTCCTCAGTGTTGAAAATGTTGGTCTACACAGTTCTATTGAGAAGTTGTCCTCTTGTGAAGAGTTAATTTGGACTATCCTACTAATTCCCTTCTCCTATCCAAGTTCTCCAAATAAAAAACACATCTCCTAGACTGGTTATTGGAGACAACGAGCAGAAGAGTGTGTGCACCTGGCGGTGTGAAAATACGCTGTGACTGGCTGCGGATTAATCAGTGGGAGACCCGGGGCACAATAAATTAAGTGGCTCCTGTGTGGGTAGCGCTACATAACTGTATATATATTGGAGCAGGCGATTACTTTTTCAGAAGCACCAGATATCTGGGCCTCGATCTCCATAGCTTAGGGTCTGTAAACCTCTGGACACCTTAGACTTACAGGAGTCTATGGGCCCCTCATCACTGTGCCTCGGGTTCCACGAAGATGGTGCCGAAATGGTGAGTTTATAGGCAAGTTACTCGGTGGGACGAAGCAGCGTGTCTATAATGTAACAGAGATCTTGACTCCATCGCCAACATCTTCTCTTTCTGCTGTGACCAAGGCTACCTGCCGAAACGCGTTAGCCCCTTTTTATACTCTTCTGTTAATTAACCAATACATTTTTCATATGGATTTGGGGTTGGCGGCTCTTTCACTCGATTCTCAATCTTCTCTTCCTGTGGCTTGTGTAGGGAATGACCATCCGACCTCTGGTGGAGTTACTGGACGTGAAGAGGAAGAACGAGCATCTCTCCACCGTTAGTGAACAGGTGAACATCCGGGTAAGAAACGCTGATATTTCTAACACTTGTCTCTGTCATTTTTGTTATATTTTTAATTTAATATGCTGGCTAAGCTTGTGCAATTCATTTCGTTCCGAATTTCGTTTTGATCGAATTTCGCAATATTCTGCAATTTGGACGAATTTCCGAATTTTCATTTTTTCCGTATCGCGGTAATTGGGCAACTGCAGTAATTGCGGCAATTCGGAAAATCGGAAATCTACGGTAATTCGGAAATTTGCGGAAATTTGGAAATGTGCGGTAATTCGGAAATTTGGGATAATTCGGCAATTGCGCTAATTCGGAAATTCGTGGTAATTTGGCAATTGCAGTAATTTGCGGAAATTCGGCAATCAGAACAGCCAAAAATCCGAAATTCGAAAATTCAGAAATCCGGAAATTCGAAAATAACAAAGAACATTTCAAATAATAACTAACTAATAAATAACTATTAAATTATAGGTATTGGAATTTCTTTGAAAATATGGCTGTTAGTGAACTTAAATATGAAATTTGTCACTAACAGCCATATTTTTTTATTTATTATTATTTGAAATGTTCTTTCTTATTTCCGAATTTCAGAAATTCAGAAATAAGAACATTTGAAATAATAATAACTTATTATAATTTATAATAAGTTATAAAAATAAATTAATAACTTATTATTTCAAATGTTACTTCTTATTTCTGAATTTCCAAAATTCGTAAATAAGAAAGAACATTTGAAGTAATAATAAATAACTATTAAATTATAGGTATTGGAATTTCCTTGAAACATTGCTGTTAGTGATCTGTTTCATAATTAAGTTCACTAACAACCAAATTTTAAAGGAAATTACAATATCTATAATTTAATAATTATTTATTAGTTAGTTATTATTTCAAATGTTCTTTGTTATTTTCGAATTTTCAGATTTCCAAATTTCCGAATTTTAGATTTTTGGCTGTTCCGATTCCCGAATTTCTGAATTACCGTAATTGACGAATTACCGCAAATTTCCGAATGACCACAATTGCCGAATTACCACGAATTTCAAAATTTCGGATTTCAGAATTTTCGAATTCCGAATTTTTCGAATTTCCAAAAGAATAAAAAAAAGAAAGAAAATTAAAAAAAAAAAAACAAAAACGAAAAAAAAAAAAAACGGATTTTTCAGCCATGCACAAGTCTAATGTTGACCTCCAAATGGCTGTTAAAGCTGAATTCCAGGTATGGCAATTTTTACATAGTTACGTTGGTCCAGTTAGCAAAAAATTTAGATATTTGTATTTCTTTGAAACTGTCACTTTTGTTGGAGTGCATTGCACAGGTCCTGCACTTCACAAGCAGGTTGTCATGGTCAGGGGTCAGGCTTGGGGACCAGTAGCTATAGCAGTAGAGAGGCTCCCACCGACCAGCTGGATAAGTACACAAGCAGGTCACCCTGGCTCAACCGAGATGCGGGGTCTAAGTACTAATCCGTGTTCACCAGACCTCCTGATGGTGAGGATGGGTTTTGCTGCATGTTAGTACCAGGTCATTGTCCTCATTATCGCCCCACCAGGAGGTGAGCAAGCCGGGGTCCAGTAGCAGATATAGCAGGTAGGGATCAAGCAGAAGTGTAGTCAGTAAACAAGCCAAAGGTCAGTAATGAGTTTGTAGAACCTTTTAGGTAGGTAGGTGCTAGAGGTTGGATATTTCTGACAGGGTAGGAAAATTTAGGCAGGTCTAGGTCTGTTTGTTTTCATTCTGGGCTGGGAGTGGCTCGGGGAAGGGTTGGGTGACTCACCGGTGGTGTCATCAGGACCTCCCACTTCTTTCCAGAAGCTTCTGGAGTTTTTTGGAAGAGAGGTGGAGAGGGGAGGTGTAGCCACCTGGGGAAATTTAGGAAGCCTTGACCAATACCCAACCTGGATTGGCAGGTGGTAGGCCTCCTTAAATACCCAGGGTCAGACCAGCTTGGGAGGAGTTGTCAGGTGGAAGAGATGGAGTAAAGAGTGTGGAGGCTTTTGGGGCCCACGGGAAGCTCCCCAGTCTAAGGTGGGGGGGGACCTTTGGCCAGGGCTTGGGTGCACCCAGGAGGTGTGAAGGCGGAGGAGAGGCACATGAGAGAGCAAGTAGAGGACAGAGGGAGAGAACACGGCTAAGAGTCTCCGGGGAGGACAACTGGTCACAGCAAGGGAAGTGCTGGTGTGTGAGGCACAGTCAGGAGGACTGGGGAGGCACGCCTGAGAGAACTGGGAAATTGCAGTTTGAGAGATGGGTGCAAAACCAGGGTGGGAAGGGCAGTGGAGAGAGGTCATTGCAGCCAGGCTGGCTGGCAGGGCCTGAAGCGAGCTATCTGGGATTGGTAGCTGAGTAGAGGACAGCTAGCACCTGAACTATTTCTACACCACAGGGACCCGGGGCCCCTGCCCGCAAAAGGCAATCCACTGAGGCCTGGCTGAGTTAGTGTCGGGCCTAACCATGCGGTGCTAGCTAGTCTGGAGGAGTAACAGTCTTCAACAAGTGAAGTGCTGGAGGAGTGAAGGAAAAGAGGTCTTAAGCAAGAGTTGGGCTGGAGAGAAGACTGGAGTGCATATAGCAGTCCCAAGCAAGTGTGGACTAATCTTCCTGGGCATCCCATATTTTCCAATCCCCATCCAAGTTCTATCCCCTCAATAAAACAACAAAAACAAAGCTTCTGGACTGTTCTATGCCTCGGAGTGTCTGAGTGATGGATGTCGGGCTGGGCAGGGTGACAGGTGAACCACAACATTCAGCAGCCCCTATGGGGGGCATGTCTACAAGTGGTTGCAGGTTGGGATCAAGCAGAAGTGTCATTGAGGAACAAGCCAAAGGAACAAGCCAAAGGTCGGTAACAAGTAGTAGCGAAGATACGGACAGCTGCAGGAGTGACAAAAGTGAGATATTTGCTGAAGAGAGCACAATAATCTGGAAAGCAAGAAGTGCAGAGACGTGGCTTAAACAGGAAGTTCATGGGAGGAGCAAAGGGTTCAAGGCAACTAACGCAGCCACCATATCCAAAGATTGGTGAGTTGCAATTTATTACATTTTTTTCCCCAAAATAAAAAATATCATTTATGATGCCATCTATTGGCAGCAGTGGCTGGACAGGATTCTTTGGTACTTTAGATCAGTGTTTCTCAACCTCAAGGCACCCTTTAAAAATTATGGAGAGTCTTGAGGCACCCTCCAAAATTATGTAGAGTTTTGAGGCACCCTCCAAAATTATGGACAGTCTTAAGGCACCCTCCAAAATTATGGACAGTCTCGAGGCACCCTCCAAAATTATGGAGAGTCTTGAGGCATCCTCCAAAATTATGGAGAGTCTCGAGGCACCCTTCAAAATTATGGAGAGTCTCGAGGCACCCTCCAAAATTATGGAGAGTTTTGAGGCACCCTCCAAAATTATAGACAGTCTCGAGGCACCCTCCAAAACTATGGACAGTCTTGAGGCACCCTCCAAAACTATGGACAGTCTTGAGGCACCCTCCAAAACTATGGACAGTCTTGAGGCACCCTCCAAAACTATGGACAGTCTCGAGGCACCCTCCAAAACTATGGACAGTCTCGAGGCACCCTCCAAAATTATGGAGAGTCTTGAGGCATCCTCCAAAATTATGGACAGTCTCGAGGCACCCTCCAAAATTATGGAGAGTCTCGAGGCATCCTCCAAAATTATGGAGAGTCTTGAGGCATCCTCCAAAATTATGGACAGTCTCAAGGCACCCTCCAAAATTATGGACAGTCTTGAGTCACCCTCCAAAATTATGCCCATTCTTGAGGCACCCTGCTGGGTTGCTTCCTCGGCTCTTCAGCCCAACTGCTGAACTCTCTCACAAGCATCACCCCCTCTATTCTGCAGGGTTCCTAGCTTGACTTCCGCTGAGACTTTGCCAACTTTTCCCCCAGTTAATGAAAAAGGCTGCTCTGCTACTCTTTCAGACTCCGAATTCTGGTCTCTGATAACAGGAAGACGACGGTTTCCCCTTTACCTCTGACCCTGGTTCACACCTTGCTTCTGACGACAGGAATGGTTGTCTTCTGTTACCAACTCTGTCCCTTCACCTCCGACAAAGAGGGGTTCTCCAGCTGGCAGAGCCCGTGCAACTTGGTTAGACTTCCGACATGAAGCCCCAACCCTCCGCTGCTTCTTCTGGTCCTGGGCAGGCCTCAGACTGCCTAGCAACCAGGAACTCCCGGATAGGCCTCAGGCTTCTGGCCTAGCAGCCGGGAGCTTTTCGACACACGTCCACCCAGACAGCCGTCCAGGTGGCACAGAACAATGATCACCTGACTCCTCCCAAATAAATAGGCTCTCCCAGCAGGCCATGGGGCCCAAGAAAACCCCTGCCCATTGGCTAGAGCAGCCTATCCATTCATATTCCAAGTCCATATATACCTTGTCACTCCAATGCCATCAGCAGCGGTGCCACCCAATGGCAAAGGAGAGAGGTGCATCAAACTTAGAGTTAGGAAAAGAATCAGGAGACCTCCTAACAATTGGCTAGGCTAACTACTGCCCATCAAACTAAATTTGATGGCATCCCTGTGCTACATATAACCACTGTAAAACACCCAACGTGTTTCGCCCATCAGGGCTTAGTCATGGCTGATGGTCGAAACACGTTGGCTGTTTTACAGCTGTTATACATGTTTTTGCATTAAAGGATAACCATTGTTAGATGACATTCCAAGCACCGAACTCTCCTCTTGTTACCTAAAGCTTCGGCAGCCTATAGGTCTGAGCACCGGGCGGAGCTGGGATGGAAGCTCCACACACCCGTACTCATTGTATTGACAACAGCCCTGGCACGCGGTTGTGGCGTGGTCCCGTTTATTTCAGTGGGTAAATTTGAAGGAAGGAACACGCCATGCCGAGTTGAAAGCATCACGGCTGCGGCTATGTGAACTCACGCCTCTGGCCACCATATTCACAAAAACGAGGATCAGCTGCCTGCTTTTACTGCCCCTCCACCACCGGCGTGAACTTTTTATTTTACAATTCATCACCAAACAAAGCCTTGATTTCTTGTTTTTTTGTAGCCGGTCACCACCCCTCCCCCCCAATATCTGCTCATCTACAGAGAGAGGCCAGCGCTCCATTTCAGGGAGTTTCCCATTCCGTATCGCAATCCACCCGGCAGGAAATATTTCTCTCTGGCTGGGCGGATTAAATCTTCATCGTTATCGGAGCGTAATGGAATTTATGTTATTAAATCGCCGACCCAAAACTTCCCCGAATTCCAGTCACCCCCCCCAGAATGAGAAAATCCAATGAGGGAATAAAACTTGGGAGATCAAAATAATCAATCAGGATGAGGGGTGTATCCTGTCACCAACGGCCGCGGGCGCAAATGCCGGCCACAGGATGGGAGTGTGAGGATCCCTGGAATCCGGATCCCCATCTGTATACAGGAGAGGACCTACGTCTGGATCCACCGCAAATCTATACAGGAAGAGCTCCCCCCAGCATGGGGTGCTCCAGTTTTAGGTGGAGAGCCTGGACACTTCTAATGTCCCTCCTTGTCCTCTTCTCATCACCTCCATAGTATGCAGTGTTCCCCCAACTTCAGTCCTATTCTTTCTGGTGGAAAGACAGAGCTATGGAAGGTTCCATCCTCTCCTATTAAATTATCTAGAATATAGAAAAAATAAAAAAATATCCCTTCTAATTACTGTAGAAAGATGTACAGACCTGAGAATTCGGCACAGGGATGGTGGGAACCCCTCATAATGGGCACAGCGGGTGTACAGATCTGAGAACTTGGCACAGGGATGGTGGGAACCCCTCATAATGGGCACAGAAGGTGTACAGACCTGAGAATTCGGCACAGGCATGGTGGGAACCCCTCATAATGGGCACAGCAGGTGTACAGACCTGAGAATTCGGCACAGGCATGGTGGGAACCCCTCATAATGGGCACAGCGGGTGTACAGACCTGAGAACTCAGTACAGGGATGGTGGGAACCCCTCATAATGGGCACAGCGGGGGTACAGACCTGGGAACTCAGCACAGGGATGGTGGGAACCCCTCATAATGGGCACAGCAGGTGTACAGACCTGGGAACCCAGCACAGGGATGGTGGGAACCCCTCATAATGGGCACAGCGGGTGTCCAGACCCAGGAACTCAGCACATGAATGGTGGGAACCCCTCATAATGGGCACAGCAGGTGTACAGACCCGGGAACCCAGCACAGGGATGGTGGGAACCCCTCGTAATGGGCACAGTAGGTGTACAGATCTGGGAACTCAGCACAGGGATGGAGGGAACCCTTCATAGTGGGCACAGCGGGTGTACAGACCCAGGAACTCAGCACAGGAATGGAGGGAACCCTTCATAATGGGCACAGCGGGTGTACAGACCCAGGAACTCAGCACAGGGATGGTGGGAACCCCTCATAATGGGCACAGTAGATGTGCAGACCTGGGAACTCAGCAACGGGATGGTGGGAACCCCTCGTAATGGGCACAGTAGGTGTACAGATCTGGGAACTCAGCACAGTAATGGAGGGAACCCTTCATAATGGGCACAGCAGGTGTACAGACCTGGGAACTCAGCACAGGGATGGTGGGAACCCCTCATAATGGGCACATCAGGTGTACAGACCCAGGAACTCAGCACATGAATGGTGGGAACCCCTCATAATGGGCACAGTAGGTGTACAGATCCGGGAACTCAGCACAGGGATGGAGGGAACCCCTCATAATGGGCACATCAGGTGTACAGACCCAGGAACTCAGCACAGGGATGGTGGGAACCCCTCATAATGGGCACAGCAGGTGTACAGACCCAGGAACTCAGCACATGAATGGTGGGAACCCCTCATAATGGGCACAGCAGGTGTACAGACCCAGGAACTCAGCACAGGGATGGTGGGAACCCCTCATAATGGGCACAGCAGGTGTACAGACCTGGGAACTCAGCACAGGGATGGTGGGAACCCCTCATAATGGGCACTGCGGGTGTACAGACCTGAGAACTCAGCACAGGGATGGTGGGGACCCCTCATAATGGGCACAGCAGGTGTACAGACCTGGGAACAAGCTGAACAAGCTTTTATTTAAGAAGGGACCCTGATGTAAAGGGGAACTCTGATGGGGAACCCGAGGTAAGAAGGGGCTCAAATGGAGACCCTGATGTAAAAGGGAACTCTGCTGGTAACTTTCATTTAAGGGGCGTACTGATGTAACGGGGATTTGAATGGAAACTCTGATGTATGGGGGGATTCTGATGTAAGGAGAGACTATGAAGAGGACCCTGTCCCTGATGTAGGTGAGGGGATATTGATGGGGACCCTAATGTAAGGGGGGCTCTGATGGAGACAGTAATGTGGGGGGGCTCTGTGTTTATTTTGAAATGATTTGCTTTGTTTTTGCTGAAGTTTTTTTTCACCTGTAAAATTGATGATTTCTGAATATTTGTAGAATATAGGATGTGGCCCTCATACTGAGAATTGTGGCGCCCCCTGGTGTTGGCGCAGATAATTATCCGATGGCAGGAGATGATTGCTCTTCTCCTTTATATTTGTATTGCAGCTTCTGGACCATGTGGTGGCCGGGATGGAGGACGTGTGTGGGCACTGGGGGCAGTTCTACTGGAAGGACAAGTATTCATCCTCTTCTAGAATAAATATCTGTGACCAGGGGCGTTGCTAGGTCTACAAAAGATCTGGGGCTAGAACCCATAGCAGCAAAGTAAAGAAAGTCATACGCTTGAGTGGGCATACACATGAATATATATATAAATATTGTTACATACCTGAGTGTGGATTCCCCTTACATCAGGGTCCCCAGAGAGACATACTTGCTAATTGCAGAACTGCACCCACCCGGTAAGAGACTCGGGGCTATGGGCCCCAGACTCGGGGCTATAGCCCCAATAGCCACCCCCTAGCAACGCCCCTGTCTGTGACCCTAATACAAGCCCATGAAAAGTCCATCAAGACTAATTATTTATGTATTCATAGAAGGAATGCTTAGTGGGTCTGCAATAAAGAGAACCTGTTCCTTTGTCTACAATGGGTAAAGTCCGGGTTCTCCTCAAAGCCCAACTCCGGGTTCACCAATCCCACCTCCCAGTGCTGCCCGCTCCTGGAGCTCCTTACCCCCCACTGTACTTTTTTTTTTTGTTATACTTAACCCTTTTATGAAGTGTTCAGGCAGGTCGCAGGACTTCTCCTCCTCTGAGGACCACATTGATAACTGTGAATGAGGAGAACCTTGGTGACACTCCCTCAGGGGGGGGCTGGGCCATGACACCCTGGACCCGCAGTGCCTCCTCATTTCTGGGTATCGTTCGAACCCAGAAGACTGAGGACATCTTGTGGCAGAAAAAGCTACTGCAGGAGACAGCTTAGGATTGAAGATGAGTACAGCAGCCTAAGCTGCTTTTTTTTTTTAATTTTCTTTAATGCCCTCAATGTTAATTGAAGCACCCGGAGTTGGTCTTTAAGAATTTATTTAATGCTCAACAAATGCTTGCCTAATGGGATTTTTTTTTAAAATAAATGTTTATGGAAGCCTGGCGAGGAGGGGGAGGGGTGCTGTGTGGAGCAGTCAAGTAGAGAGCAGGGGGTGGACGGAGGTCTCTGGCCACCAGTGGCCCTTCCTGATTGGGGTCAGGCGAAGGAGTCTCGCTGTAGCCTAGATGGAGGGAGGGCTGGTTGTAGTGGGCAAGTGGAGGGTCTGGGCAGGCCAGCAAAGGACCCAGTGGGTCACTCACCTGGCGATAGCCAGATACACCAAAGATTTCATCAAGATCCAATATGGTGGGGGATAGGTAGATGTCAGCCAGGTGCCCTGTAGGTGTCACTGGAGTGATGTAGACACTGTGCACCTGGCTCACACGTATCTACTATTTCAGTGACACTGACAGTGCACCTGGCTCCCACCTTCAGGTAACCAGGGCCATCTTTAATATTGATTGGACCCTGGGCAAACATATTCTTGTGCCCTCCTGAATCCACTTAACTATCTGGGGACAGTGCGGGGCTCAAGAGTCAGCTGTTTTGGGTCCCACAACAATGTCTGGGCCCGGGGCAGCTGCCCATTTTGCCCTGTGTTAAAGACGGCTCTGCCAGGGCCATCTTTAATATTGATTGGACCCTGGGCAAACATATTCTTGGGTCCTCCTGAATCCACTTAACTATCTGGGGACAGTGCAGGGCTCAAGAGTCAGCTGTTTTGGGTCCCACAACAATGTCTGGGCCCGGGGCAGCTGCCCATTTTGCCCTGTGTTAAAGACGGCTCTGCCAGGGTCGTCTTTAAAATTGATTGAATCCTGGGCAAACATATTCTTGGGCCCTCTTTAATCCACTTAACTATCTGGGGACAGTGCAGGGCTCAAGAGGCAGCTGTTTTGGGTCAAACAACAATGGCTGGGCCCGTGGCAGCTGCCCCTTTTGCCCTGTGTTAAAGATGGCTCTGCCAGGGCCATCTTTAATGTTGATTGGACCCTGGGCAAACATATTCTTGGGCCCTCCTGAATCCACTTAACTATCTGTGGACAGTGCAGGGCTCAAGAGGCAGCTGTTTTGGGCCCCACAACAATGGCTGGACCCGGGGCAGCTGCCCTTTTTGCCCTGTGTTAAAGACGGCTCTGCCATGGTCGTCTTTAAAATTGATTGGATCCTGGGCAAACATATTCTTGGACCCTCCTGAATCCACTTAACTATCTGTGGACAGTGCGGGGCTCAAGAGGCAGCTGTTTTGGGCCCCACAACAATGGCTGGGCCCGGGGCAGCTGCCCCTTTTGCCCTGTGTTAAAGACGGCTCTGCCAGGGTCATCTTTAAAATTGATTGGATCCTGGGCAAACATATTCTTGGGCCCTCCTGAATCCACTTAACTATTTGGAGTCAGTGCAGGGCTTAAGAGGCAGCTGTTTTGGGCCCCACAATAATGACTGGGCCCGGGGCAGCTGCCCCTTTTGCCCTGTGTTAAAGACAGCTCTGTTTGAGGACAGTGCAGGGCTCAAGAGGCAGCTGATTTGGGCCCCACAACAATGGCTGGACCCGGGGCAGCTGCCCCTTTTGCCCTGTGTTAAAGACGGCTCTGCAGGTAGCAATGTTAGTGTCACTGGATAGAGCTGGATAGGTGGGAGCCAGGTGCACTGTCAGTGTCACTGGAATGGTGTGTAGACTCTGCAGACCTGTCCTTTAAGCCCCTCCCAATTGGTCCACACCCAAAGCTTGGTGCACCATTATTAGCTCCACCCCTTCTCCTTCCCCACTCTCAGGAATTCCAGTTTGCAAAAATTCCCAGCAGCAACGGCATCACGTGATTGGGAGCCTGGCGTCATCCCAGCAAAGTGATTGGACATCCGGCACTGTTCGGATTCTGGGAACGTGGCAGACAGTGCGCATCAGGAGGGGAAGAGAGAAAAGTAAATGGAAAAGGGGGTTGATTTGGATGACCTGAAGATATGCATTGAGTAACTGGTCGGTTTAATTATGCATTAGGGTATGTTGCAAGGCATGCCAAAGTGCAGCACAACACGTCCCTCTCCCATTGCCTACAATGACCTGCGTACCCTCCGCTGCCAGTAACAGTTTGTGCCGCGGGCGGCGTTCCCGGGCCGTTTGACCACCTAACGCTCCGCCTTCTGCTCCGCCCAGGTTTGAGTATTTCAACAATAAATATCTGGGGAGGATTCTGCTGCGAGACAACCAGCCCAAGTCCAGCATCGTCCTCCTCTACGAGAAGCTGGAGAAGAAGCACGCCATCGAGCTGGCCGAAGCCGGACAACTGGCTGAACTCTCCGCGCTCTCTGCCCATCTGTGAGTACCGGCCATCGGCCACTTACCTCAAATGTGACATCTGTGCCCAGAGGTGAGCCGCCCTCATCCCACGCCGCCAGTCCCCGCATTCCCAACGTCTCCCCAGTATGAGTCGTCGCAGAGGATATTTTGGTGTCGGACTGAAGAATAAATTATCAATACATTCAGGGCTTACCATAAGTACCGTATTTCCACCAAAAATAAGCCCTGCCCCAAAAATAAGCCCTACCCCAAAAATAAGACCTACCCAAAAAATAAGCCCTACCCTGAAAATAAGCCTACCCCGAAAATAAGACCTACCCCAAAAATAAGACCTACTCCAAAAATAAGCCCTACCCCAAAAATAAGCCATATCCCAAAAATAAGCCCTGCCCTGAAAATAAGCCCTAGCCCAAAAATAAGACCTACCCCAAAAATAAGACCTACTCAAAAAATTAAGCCATATCCCAAAAATAAGCCCTACTCCAAAAATAAGCCCTACTCCAAAAATAAGCCCTACCCAAAAGAATAAGCCATATCCCAAAAATAAGACCTACCCCAAAAATAAGCCCTGCTCCAAAAATAAGCCCTACCCAAAAGAATAAGCCATATCCCAAAAATAAGACCTACCCCCAAAAATAAGCCCTACCCTGAAAATAAGCCCTACCCCGAAAATAAGACCTACCCTGAAAATAAGACCTACCCCAAAAATGTCCACTGTGTCTCCTTTTGTAACTTTATTGTGGAAAATAGCGCCGCTGGGTGCTCACGTGACCCGCCGGAGATCTTCTCCTCCCCTCCCGGCTGACGTCAGCGGCCCCTCCCTCAGCAGTGCTCGGAGCGGGGAAGAAGAACTCCAGCGGTTCACGTGAGCACCCAGCGGCGCTGTAAATAAGGGAGACACACTGGACATTATATAACAATTTTACAAAACGGATTACATATTTTTGGGATTACAGATTAACCACTTCCACACCGCGCGCAGTATATTTACTACGGCAGTGTGGAGGTGTCCCGCGAATCGCCATAAATAAACAGCTAGGGGGCGCGCGGCTCGGGCGGACCCGCGATGAGCGGCCACAGCAAAAGAACAGGGAACCGTCGATGTAAACACGGCAGTTCCCCACTCTGTCAGTGGGGACATAAGAGATCTACTGATTCCTGTCACTGGGATCAGTTGGATCTCTGGTGCCCCTGGCAGCCCCGCCCCCTCACAGCTAGAATAAGCCTAGGGTACACAGTTACCCCCTAGATCTCCCCCTGCAGGTTAACCCCTCCCCTGCCAGTGACATTTACACAGTAATCAGTGGACATTTACATTTCTGTCAAAAATGTCCGACATGTCCGCCGCAATATCGCAGTCCCGATAAAAATCGCGGATCACCGCCATTACTAGAATAAATAAATAAAAAAAAAACCCAGGAATTAATTCTCATCATTCGTAAACGCGGCAACTTTTGCACAAACCAATCAATAAACGTAGTGCCGGCTCAAGGCCACAGTGCTTAAAGTGATACTAAACACAAGCTGCGTAGTTTACCTTCTCCCTTCTGTATTTATTTCTGTATGGGGATGGCGGCTCGGTAATTATTTTAATTAAAAAAACATTGAAGTCCCTTTTTCCTAATGGATATCCAGCTGTCACATGACCCAGCTCTCTCCCAGCCTGTCTGCAGAGAAACATAAGTAGGAGTGGCTTCTAGTCATCTGCTGGTCACATGACCCAGCTCTCTCCCAGCCTGTCTGCAGAGAAACATAAGTAGGAGTGGCTTCTAGTTCTCTGTTGGTCACATGACCTGGCTCTCTCCCAGCCTGTCTGCAGGGAAACTTAAGTAGGAGGGGCTTCTAGTCATCTACTGGACACATGACCCGGCTCTCTCCCAGCCTGTCTGCAGGGAAACATAAGCAGGAGGAGCTTCTAGTCCTCTGCTGCTGGTCACATGACCCGGCTCTCTCCCAGCCTGTCTGCAGAGAAACATAAGTAGGAGTGGCTTCTAGTTCTCTGTTGGTCACATGACCCGGCTCTCTCCCAGCCTGTCTGCAGGGAAACATAAGTAGGAGGAGCTTCTAGTCCTCTGCTGCTGGTCACATGTTCAACATAAAAAACAGCCTTTGGAATGCAGAGTAAAAATAAATAATTAATATCAATAAACTATCAATTTGTCATACAATTTTACACTCACGGCCACTGTATTAGGTACACCTGTTCAATTACTTGGTAACAAAAATTGCTAATCAGCCAATCACATGGCAGCAACTCAATGCATTTAGGCATCTAGACGTGGTGAAGAGGACTTGCTGAAGTTGAAACCGAGCATCAGAATGGGGAAGAAAGGGGATTGAAGTGACTTTGAACGTGGCGTGGTTTTTGGTGGCAGAGGGGCCGGTCTGAGTATTTCTGAGATTTTCACACACAGCCATCTCTCGGGATTACAGAATGGTGGGAAAAAGAGAAAATATCCAGTGAGCGGGGGTTGTGTAGAGGAAAATGCCTTGTTGATGTCAGAGGAGGATGGGCAGACCGGTTACAGATGATAGAAAGGCAACAGTAACTCAATTACAGCTGCAAGTCTTTTTGGGGAAGTCTCTGCCAGCTTTGCCCATCTAGAGAGGGCATTTCTGCCCATTCTTCTTTGCAGAATCCCCCAAGCTCTGTCAGATTGGACGGAGAGCGTCTGTGATCAGCAATTTTCAAGTCTTGCCACCGATTCTCAATGGGATTTGGGTCTGGACTGTGACTGGGCCATTCTAACCCATGAATGTGCTTTGATCTAAACCATTCCATTGTAGCTCTGGCTGGATGTTGAGGGTCGTTGTCCTGCTGGAAGGTGAACCTCCGCCCCGGTCTCAAGTCTTTTGCAGACTCTAACAGGTTTTCTTCTAAGATTTCCCTGTATTTGGCTCCATCCATCTTCCCATCAACTCTGACCGGCTTGATTAAGCGTCCGATATAGACGTGAAACGCGTCAGCTTTTGTACCTGGGGTTTGTCCCCCAATATGCTCTGCTTGTATGTCATTTGATTTTACCAATAAACGGTAATTTTTGGAGTGCGGCTGTCTGAAGAACTTTTCTCAGTATCTCCTGTATCATGGCGGAGCCTGCACCCTATGGAAGCGGTCACATCTGTGGAGTGAAGCCGTGGCTTTGAGCGGGTATTGTCTTCCCTTCAACTCTGACCGGCTTCCCTGTCCCTGCTGAAGAAAAGCAGAGGAAGGGTTACTATAGAGGAAGGGTTACTATAGAGGAAGAGTTACTATAGAGGAAGGGTTACTATAGAGGAAGAGTTACTATAGAGGAAGGGTTACTATAGAGGAAGAGTTACTATAGAGGAAGAGTTACTATAGAGGAAGAGTTACTACAGAGGAAGAGTTACTATAGAGGAAGAGTTACTATAGAGGAAGGGTTACTACAGAGGAAGAGCTACTATAGAGGAAGGGTTACTATAGAGGAAGGGTTACTATAGAGGAAGGGTTACTATAGAGGAAGAGTTACTATAGAGGAAGAGTTACTATAGAGGAAGAGTTACTATAGAGGAAGAGTTACTATAGAGGAAGGGTTACCATAGAGGAAGAGTTACTATAGAGGAAGGGTTACCATAGAGGAAGTTATTATAGAGGAAGAGTTATCATAGAGGAAGGGTTACCATAGAGGAAGGGTTATCATAGAGGAAGGGTTACCTTAGAGGAAGGGTTACTATAGAGGAAAGGTTACTATAGAGGAAGGGTTACTATAGAGGAAGGGTTACCATGGAGGAAGGGTTACTATAGAGGAAGAGTTACTATAGAGGAAGGGTTACCATAGAGGAAGTTACTATAGAGGAAGGGCTACTATAGAGGAAGAGTTACTATAGAGGAAGAGTTACTATAGAGGAAGAGCTACTATAGAGGAAGGGTTACAATAGAGGAAGGGTTACTATAGAGGAAGAGCTACTATAGAGGAAGGGTTACTATAGAGGAAGGGTTACTATAGAGGAAGAGTTACTATAGAGGAAGGGTTATCATAGAGGAAGGGTTACCTTAGAGGAAGGGTTACTATAGAGGAAAGGTTACCATAGAGGAAGGGTTACTATAGAGGAAGGGTTACTATAGAGGAAGGGTTACCATGGAGGAAGGGTTGCTATAGAGCAAGGGTTACTATAGAGGAAGGGTTACTATAGAGGAAGAGTTACTATAGAGGAAGGGTTACCTTAGAGGAAGGGTTACTATAGAGGAAGAGTTACTATAGAGGAAGAGTTACCATAGAGGAAGGGTTACCATAGAGGAAGTTACTATAGAGGAAGGGTTACTATAGAGGAAGAGCTACTATAGAGGAAGGGTTACTATAGAGGAAGAGTTACTATAGAGGAAGAGTTACTATAGAGGAAGGGTTACCACAGAGGAAGAGTTACTATAGAGGAAGGGTTACCATAGAGGAAGTTACTATAGAGGAAGGGTTATCATAGAGGAAGGGTTACCATAGAGGAAGGGTTACTATAGAGGAAGGGTTATCATAGAGGAAGGGTTACCTTAGAGGAAGGGTTACTATAGAGGAAGGGTTACTATAGAGGAAGGGTTACCATGGAGGAAGGGTTACTATAGAGGAAGGGTTACTATAGAGGAAGGGTTACTATAGAGGAAGAGTTACTATAGAGGAAGAGTTACTATAGAGGAAGGGTTACCATAGAGGAAGTTACTATAGAGGAAAGGCTACTATAGAGGAAGAGTTACTATAGAGGAAGAGCTACTATAGAGGAAAGGTTACAATAGAGGAAGTGTTACTATAGAGGAAGAGTTACTATAGAGGAAGGATTACTATAGAGGAAGAGCTACTATAGAGGAAGGGTTACTATAGAGAAAGGGTTACTATAGAGGAAGGGTTACTATAGAGGAAGAGTTACTATAGAGGAAGAGTTACTATAGAGGAAGGGTTACCATAGAGGAAGTTACTATAGAGGAAGAGCTACTATAGAGGAAGGGTTACAATAGAGGAAGGGTTACCATAGAGGAAGGGTTACTATAGAGGAAGGGTTACTATAGAGGAAGGGTTACCATAGAGGAAGAGTTACTATAGAGGAAGAGTTACTATAGAGGAAGGGTTACCTTAGAGGAAGGGTTACCATAGAGGAAGGGTTACCATAGAGGAAGGGTTACTATAGAGGAAGAGTTACTATAGAGGAAGAATTACTATAGAGGAAGGGTTACCATAGAGGAAGTTACTATAGAGGAAGGGCTACTATAGAGGAAGAGTTACTATAGAGGAAGGGTTACTATAGAGGAAGGGTTACTATAGAGGAAGAGTTACTATAGAGGAAGGGTTACTATAGAGGAAGGGTTACTATAGAGGAAGAGTTACTATAGAGGAAGAGTTACTATAGAGGAAGGGTTACCATAGAGGAAGGGTTACTATAGAGGAAGAGTTACTATAGAGGAAGGGTTACTATAGAGGAAGGGTTACTATAGAGGAAGAGTTACTATAGAGGAAGGGTTACTATAGAGGAAGGGTTACTATAGAGGAAGGGTTACTATAGAGGAAGAGTTACTATAGAGGAAGAGTTACTATAGAGGAAGGGTTACCATAGAGGAAGTTACTATAGAGGAAGAGCTACTATAGAGGAAGGGTTACAATAGAGGAAGGGTTACCATAGAGGAAGGGTTACTATAGAGGAAGGGTTACTATAGAGGAAGGGTTACCATAGAGGAAGAGTTACTATAGAGGAAGAGTTACTATAGAGGAAGGGTTACCTTAGAGGAAGGGTTACCATAGAGGAAGGGTTACTATAGAGGAAGAATTACTATAGAGGAAGGGTTACCATAGAGGAAGAGTTACTATAGAGGAAGGGTTACTATAGAGGAAGGGTTACCATAGAGGAAGAGTTACTATAGAGGAAGGGTTACCATAGAGGAAGTTACTATAGAGGAAGGGTTATCATAGAGGAAGGGTTACCATAGAGGAAGGGTTACTATAGAGGAAGAGTTACTATAGAGGAAGGGTTACTATAGAGGAAGGGTTACCATGGAGGAAGGGTTGCTATAGAGGAAGGGTTACTATAGAGGAAGGGTTACTATAGAGGAAGGGTTACTATAGAGGAAGAGTTACTATAGAGGAAGAGTTACTATAGAGGAAGGGTTACCATAGAGGAAGTTACTATAGAGGAAGGGCTACTATAGAGGAAGAGTTACTATAGAGGAAGAGCTACTATAGAGGAAGGGTTACTATAGAGGAAGGGTTACCATAGAGGAAGTTACTATAGAGGAAGGGTTACAATAGAGGAAGGGTTACTATAGAGGAAGAGTTACTATAGAGGAAGAGTTACTATAGAGGAAGGGTTACCATAGAGGAAGAGTTACTATAGAGGAAGGGTTACCATAGAGGAAGTTACTATAGAGGAAGGGTTATCATAGAGGAAGGGTTACCATAGAGGAAGGGTTACCATAGAGGAAGGGTTATCATAGAGGAAGGGTTATCATAGAGGAAGGGTTGCCTTAGAGGAAGGGTTACTATAGAGGAAAGGTTACCATAGAGGAAGGGTTACTATAGAGGAAGGGTTACTATAGAGGAAGGGTTACCATGGAGGAAGAGTTACTATAGAGGAAGGGTTACCATAGAGGAAGTTACTATAGAGGAAGGGTTATCATAGAGGAAGGGTTACCATAGAGGAAGGGTTACTATAGAGGAAGGGTTATCATAGAGGAAGGGTTACCTTAGAGGAAGGGTTACTATAGAGGAAGGGTTACTATAGAGGAAGGGTTACTATAGAGGAAGAGTTACTATAGAGGAAGAGTTACTATAGAGGAAGGGTTACCATAGAGGAAGTTACTATAGAGGAAGGGCTACTATAGAGGAAGAGTTACTATAGAGGAAGAGCTACTATAGATGAAGGGTTACAATAGAGGAAGGGTTACTATAGAGGAAGAGTTACTATAGAGGAAGGGTTACTATAGAGGAAGAGCTACTATAGAGGAAGGGTTACTATAGAGGAAGTTACTATAGAGGAAGAGCTACTATAGAGGAAGGGTTACAATAGAGGAAGGGTTACCATAGAGGAAGGGTTACTATAGAGGAAGGGTTACTATAGAGGAAGGGTTACCTTAGAGGAAGGGTTACTATAGAGGAAGGGTTACCATAGAGGAAGCGTTACTATAGAGGAAGAGTTACTATAGAGGAAGAATTACTATAGAGGAAGGGTTACCATAGAGGAAGTTACTATAGAGGAAGAGCTACTATAGAGGAAGGGTTACAATAGAGGAAGGGTTACCATAGAGGAAGGGTTACTATAGAGGAAGGGTTACTATAGAGGAAGGGTTACCTTAGAGGAAGGGTTACTATAGAGGAAGGGTTACCATAGAGGAAGCGTTACTATAGAGGAAGAGTTACTATAGAGGAAGAATTACTATAGAGGAAGGGTTACCATAGAGGAAGTTACTATAGAGGAAGGGCTACTATAGAGGTAGAGTTACTATAGAGGAAGGGTTACTATAGAGGAAGGGTTACAATAGAGGAAGGGTAACCATAGAGGAAGGGTTACTATAGAGGAAGAGTTACTATAGAGGAAGGGTTACTATAGAGGAAGAGTTACTATAGAGGAAGAGTTACTATAGAGGAAGGGTTACCATAGAGGAAGGGTTACTATAGAGGAAGGGTTACTATAGAGGAAGGGTTACTATAGAGGAAGGGTTACTATAGAGGAAGGAAGGGTTACTATAGA
>BLSH010131890.1:653713-663835 GCA_018402905.1 Glandirana rugosa | reverse complement strand
GTACTAACAACCGTTGTATGCGATATTGATCATTCGTATGCGCGATTAGAACAGTCGAACATACGACGGTCATACAAGGGAGTTGTATGAGCAAACTAGAAAACTTGGTCGTACCAACAAGCGTTCATACGACCGTTGTATCGTGTGTACAGAGCAGTTGGTACAACAAGTTGTATTGTGCAAAACACGCATGCTCCGAAGTCAGGAACGGCCGGATGCTAATTACATGCACCTGAACATTCTTTCTGCGGTTGTACAATCGTGTAGTGCAGTCAGTATGCTAGATACAACAGCCAACATATGATTTGCGACGATCGTACGTACGATCGTCGTCCCGTGTGTACGAGGCTTCAGAGAGTTCTTTACCATGAGGTGCCATGTTGAACTTCCAGTCACCAGTATGAGAGAGTGAGAAGCGATAACACCAAATTTAACACACCTGCTCCCCATTCACACCTGAGACCTAAAAATATTGAGTCACATGACACCGGGGAGGGAAAATGGCTAATTTGGCCCAATTTGGAAAATTTCACTTAGGGGTGTACTCACTTTTGTTGCCAGCGGTTTAGACATTAATGGCTGTGTGTTGAGTTACTTTGAGGGGACAGCAAATTTACACTGTTATACAAGCTGTACACTCACTACTTTACATTGTAGCAAAGTGTCATTTCTTCAGCAGTGTCACATGAAAAGATATAATAAAATATTTACAAAAATGTGAGGGGTGTACTCACTTTTGAGAGATACTGTATCTGCTCCAACTTGGAGATTCTAAAAAATATAGAGTTAGGACTGCAGTACACAGAGGAATCTTGATGTATGGACTGTAGCTCCACATTCACTATATTACCAAAAGTGTTGGTACGCCTGCCTTTACATGCACATGAACTTTAATGGCATCCCAGTCTTAGTCCGTAGGGTTCAATATTGAGTTGGTCCACCCTTTGCAGCTATAACAGCTTCACCTTTTCTGGTAAGGCTGTTCACAAGGTTTAGGAATGTGTTTATAGGAATGTTTGACCATTCTTCCAGAAGCACATTTGTAAGGTTAGGCACTGATGTGGATGAGAAGGCCTGGCTCACAGTCTCCAGTCTAATTTATCCCAAAGGTGTTCTATCGGGTTGAGGTCAGGACTCTGTGCAGGCCAGTCAAGTTCCTTCACCCTATACTCCCTCATCCATGTCTTTAATGACCTTGCATTGTGCACTGGTGCGCAGTCATGTTGGAACAGGAAGGAGTCATCCCCAAACTGTTACTACAAAGTTGGGAGCATGAAATTGGGCAAAATGTATTGGTATGCTGACGCCTTAAGTGTTCCCTTTACTGGAACTAAGGGGCCAAGCCCAACCCCTGCAAAACAGCCTCACACCATAATCCCCCATCCACCACATGATTTGAACCAGTGCACAAAGCAAAGTCCATAAAGACATGGATGAACAAGTTTTGCGTGGAGGAACTTGACTGGCCTGCACAGAGTCCTGGCCTCAAACCAATAGAATATGTTTGGGATAAATTAGAGCAGACACTGCGAGCCAGGCCTTCCCCTCCAACATCAATGCCTGACCTCACAAATGCGCTTCTGGAAGAATGGTCAAACATTCCCATAGACACTCCTAAACCTTGTGGACAGCCTTCCCAGAAGAGTTGTAGCTGTTATAGCTGCAAAGGGTGGGCCAACTCAATATTGAACCCTACAGACTAAGACTGGGATGCCATTAAAGGCAGGCGTCCCAAAATTTTTGGTAACAAAGTTTAGATTTGCAAATGTGTGCAACTAAAACTTGTTTTTAATGTGAACTGTTATTCAGGGTCAATTTGTTTTTGTTTTTTTGCAGGCTAGCTGGTAAGTGTGCTGGGAAATTTATGTCTGTTTGTGTTGTGCATTGCCCCTCTATGTGCCCCTTACTGGAAAGGCTAGTTATAAATTGGGGTGGTTGCCCATTTTTTGTAAAGCTTGTTTGCTGGATCTGTCATGGGGACACATTGGATGTCTCCAGCCGCCATTGTGCTCTTGTTTGGCACCCAATGTGTCCCAGTGTATTTAGAGGAGAGGGCTTCCTCCAGTTAAACCTGCCCTTAATTTATCCACTGCTATACAGTGAGGAAAAAAGTATTTGTTCCACTGCTGATTTTGTATGTTTGCCCACTGACAAAGAAATGGTCAGTCTATAATTTTAATGGTAGGTTTATTTTAACAGTGAGAGACAGAATAACAACAAAAATATCCAGAAAACCACATTTCAAAAAAGTTATGCATTGATTTGGATTTTAAATACTATTTGATATAAGACCCTTGCTGGTATATTCAAGACTTTAATATTGATTATGGTTATTTATTTGGCTATGCGCCATGGGAAATTTGTGAATATGTGTGTATACATATGACATTTTATTTTAATAAGAATTGTACAGCGTTATATACTTTTATTGTAGAGCATGGTCTCTAATCGATTATATATGTATGAATTAATGAATTGACACTATTTTCATATTCAAGCACTTATTCATTCTCCATTGCGTGCCTCACTTAAAGTCCCACTTTTTACCCCTAAAGCATAATATTTCCACCTCTATTTGTTGACGACGGGGATGTCGTTCTTGGGGTCATAGGCAGCATTCCTCCTCCTCCAAACACAGCGAGTTGAGTTGATGCCAAAGAGCCTGATTTTGGTCTCATCTGACCACAACACTTTCACCCAGCTCTCCTCTAAATCATTCAGATGTTCATTAGCAAACTTTAGACGGGCTGTACCTGTGCTTTCTTGAGCAGGGGGACCTTGTGGTTGCTGCAGGATTTCAGTCCTTAATGGTGTATTGTATTACCAATTGTTTTCTTGGTGACTTTGGTTCCAGCTGCCTTGGGATCATAGACAAGATTCTCCTGTGTAGTTCACGGCTGATCCCTCACCATTCTCATGATCATTGAAACTCCACAAGGTGAGACCTTGCATGGAGCCCCAGACCAAGGGAGACTGACAGTTATTTTGTGTTTATTCCATTTGCGAATAATCGCACCAGCTGTTGTCACCCTCTCGCCAAGCTGCTTGCCGATGGTCTTGTAGCCCATTCCAGCCTTGTGTAGGTCTACACTCTTGTCCCTGACATCCTTGGACAGCTCTTTGGTCTTGGCCATGGTGCAGAGATTGGAATCTGATTGATTGATTGCTTCTGTGGACAGGTGTCTTTTATAAAGGGTAACAAGTTGAGATAAGGAGCATTCCCTTTAAGAGAGTGCTCCTAATCTCAGCTCATTACTTGTATAGAAGACACCTGGTAGCCAGAAATCTTGCTGATTGATAGGGGATCAAATATTTATTTCACTCATTAATGCAAATCAATTTATAACCTTGTTGAAATGCGTTTTTCTGAATATTTTTGTTGTTCTTCTGTCTCTCACTGTTAAAATAAACCTACCATTAAAATTACAGACTGATCATTTCTTTGTTAGTGGGCAAACGTAAAAAATCAGCAGGGGATCAAATACTTCCTTACAACCCCCCCCCCCCCATATGAAGACTCACAAACATATAGAGTTAGGACTGTAGTACACATAGGAGCCTTGACGTAGGGATTGTGGATCCAAATATGTTAGCAAATGTGTGCAACTAAGACCTTTGTGTTTAATGTGAATTGGTAGACAGGGCAATTTTTAAAATTTTTTTTGCAGTCTAGCTGGTTAGTGCTGGGAATGGTTGCCTGTTTGTTTAGTCGCTATTTAGTGGCACAATCATGCAAAACTAAATCTGTTGTTTCAGTACCAAAACAGACCCAAAGATAATATTTTTGCACGCAAATTGCACATTACTGTCCCGTGATAACTTCAAGCTGACCTCCAGGTAATCGCCTACCAAAGGTACAGCTGTCCTTTAAAACCTAACCACTGTTGGTGCCACCACTTCCATACCTGCTGCCTGCCTGCTGCCATCAAGACCTACACTGGCTAATATATCTTCAAAAACTGACACCTGGGCAGGTTTACCAAAAGCACTACATGGTTTTGGTAAATCTGAAGACAAAAATCTGAAAAAAATCTAACAGTGTGTTTGGGGTCTTAGACCCCATGAACACTATCCAACTTTTGTTGTCAGATTTCCTTCAGATTTACCAAAACCATGTAGTGCAAGGGCCGTCCTGATTGTACACAAATTGAAACTCCTAAGGTTTGACCTCATATTATATGGTTTTGGTAAATCTGAAGGAAAAAATCTACAGAAAATTGGATAGTGTTTATCCAGCTTTACTCTCTGTGTTCTGTGGTTCCTTACTTCAACTAGGTATCCAACACCCAGAAGTGCGATTGATTCTGAAGATGTTTTAGCTAGCAGAACTCCTGAAAATACGTATCAGAGGCATGAAGGGCGGTAGGGGTAAGTATTTTGCAGTGAGTCACTTTAAGAAATACAGCTAAGCTACCTAAGCTTCACCTCCCTATCTGTATTTGGCTATTAAAAAAATAGTAGCAAACTGATGAGGTTATCTCTTTTCACTGGCCATTCTCCTTTTTTGCACCAGATTGGGCTTTAGGGCTGTCACGCCTTCCCCAGTGTGCTACCGTAGAGAAAATGCAAGAAGCAGATGTCAAAACAGATTCAGGTAGTTACATTTGTTGCATTTAAAAATACATTTATTATCTTTTTAAATGAATACATCCATTAACTGGAGCTTTTTTTATCTATAAGGATTTCAGATGATAACTAAACATGAAGACAATGGATATTAAATAGCTACATAGGTTGATAAAGACACATGTCCACCCAGTTCAACCATAAAAAAATGACCTTGTATCTTCAGAACCACTAACTGGTCCAGAGAAAGGGGAAACCCCTCAAGATGAAGAAAACTGAAAGAGAATGACTGACTGGTGAAAGTAGATGAGTAAGATTGATGTTCAACACAAAATGGTAGACTTTGTGGATATTCGAGCTGGATTACTAGCATTATTCAACCACCTTCTACTAAGTCTCCAACAACTGACAGCATTGAAAGGAACTTTCAGGGTCATCCATCTTAAAATCACATGGAATGGACACCTACTTCATAAGCTTTACAAGTTCAACAATCTGGGAAGCATCAAGATTTACAAGGATCTTCATCTGACCAAAATCAACACACGGGTGAAAAGTCTGATCCAGGTCATCAAGTTTCGTCACAAAGACAGAGGTTGTAGAAGAGAAATTCAACACATCTTGATGGACGTTTTGGACACTCAGTAAAGACCTTAAGTTTTCTCCAGTGATTTATTCACTTCTTAAACTGGTGTCCTTCTTCTACAAAGTCTTCAACACTTGACACCAGTAGCAACAAATTCCAGTTTCATCTTTCCAAATTTAAATTATCCAATTCATAATCAGATTCATTCATTCATTATCCAAAGTATTCATTATTATTCATTCATTAATTAAATGCCATCTTCTTTGCAAACTCAATAAATTGGTCAACTTGGGAATTATTTAGACTTAAAACTTTGTTCAAGAAACAATTCTCAACACACAAGCTAGAAGTCTGTTCCATGTCAGCCAGTTTTGCCTGGTGAAAGTTGCTTCAAGGGCTGGAAAATCAAAGGTTCTGAACAGATAATCATCTGAATGGTGAAAGCAATAAAAAAAAAAAACAAATGATACAGTATTTTCTACCATAGTTTACTATCTGTATCTTGACAGTCATCTTTGGATTTGCACATTGCATTAAAAGATGTCTTTAAAATATCAGAAACAATGAAAATATATCTGGAGGCTTCCGCAGAAAATGCCAGAAGAAATCCACAAAATGTGTCCAAAAGACTCCGCACAAATCTAAGCTTCCATATGGATCATGGTGGGCATCAGTCGTGGTTCATTTCATTTTCTGCTTTTGGACTATGTCCCTCTCCTTCTCAAGCTTTATTCGCCTCTTCTCAGGAATCTCATTAAGACTGATTCCATGGTTGCTTGCCCTGTGTAATAAAAAAAATGTATAATATTTTTTATATAAATGGCGTCCCATGAAGAAAAGAATTGAACATCATTATGTAAGATTAAAGATGCACATTGGGGAAATGTCAATCAACAGCCAATAAGGTCTCGAGCAGATGAAATAGCTGACCTTGTGAAGACCTCATCTGTTATGTGATGGTGCCATAACAAAACATCCTCCATTTGATCCAGACTGTTGACTTTGGCAACAGCTCTGACAATCTATTAGCTTTGGCCAAGCTATGGTCAAAGCTATAAAACATCTGGTTACATGATGTGCAAAGCAACCTCTGGTACATGGTATACTTTAAAGCTGAATTCCAGGTATAGCTTTTTTTTTTTTTAATAGTTACATTCGTCCAGCTTGGGCCAATGTAAGTATGCATATTCCATACCTGGCCAATCCTTGCAGAAGCAGATAATTACTGTAGTAGCTACCACTACTACAATGAACCTTACTGTCTTCTTGGTCCTATGCTGAGTTGCTGTCCTGCAGCATAGTGAATACAGAGGGGGCCATTTAGAAAACACTTTTTTTCTCAATGAATACAAGGTGTTATCTGATTGGACGAGGTGGAGATTGTGATATCACTGCCCTGCCTCTCCACCTCGTCCAATCAGAGATGCTTTGCATCCACTGAGGAAATGCAAAGCATTCTCTGAATGACACCTGTGCTGAGCAAATTGCTATGCAGCAAGGTAAACACTTGGCACAGGACCCAGAAAGAAAATTAGGCTCTTTATAGTAGCAGCAGCAACTACATTGATTCTCTGCTTCCACAGGAGTCAGCAAGGTATGTAATATGGATACTTACATTGGCCAAAACTAGATCAATGTAACTACGAAAAAAAAAAAAAAAAAAAAAAAAGCACACATAGAATTTAATTTTAAAGTGCATCTAAATCAATTTTTTAACATTTTGGATAGATTAAACAAAGGTCAGAACTTCTGTTAGACAATGCCTTCATATGCTTTTCTCTACAAAAAGATGGCACCATCATTATTCAGGCATTATCCAGGGTCATCATCTATTTTCTGGACTGAGATGCACAATCCTGTAAGCCCTGGTATCTGTCCAGTGTTTTGCTGTGTTCACAAATGTCTGACACATATCAGCTCCTGCAGCAGCCTCTCATCATTTGACTTGCTACAACGTTTCTATGTTGCAGTCTTATCAATAAGGACTTATTCTTGCCAGCTTTGGTCTCTCAAGAGCGATGCAAGCTAACAACTAGACACATGCACTGCTGAAAAAAAAATTTTTTTCGTTTCCGTTTAATTTCTTTTTTTTCTTTCGTTTATCGGATCATTCATTATAATCAGCATTCGTTATGACGATAATTCATAACTTTGGATAAATTTGTGTTCCTTACGTTCACCAACAGTTACTTTAGCCAAATTTGAAAGGAAATTCCAATACCTATAATTTAATAGTTTATAACTATAATTATAGGTTTTATTATTATTATTTATAATTAATAAATAATAATAATAATAAAATATAATAATGGTTAATAATTTAATTATAATAGAAAATATGAAAAACGAAATTATCCGCATGTTTTTAGTTCTTTCGGATTTTCAAGTATTTGGATTTTCATTCTTATTTTCAGATTTTCGTTGTTTTGGATTTTCGGATTTTCAAATTTTCGGATTTTCGTTGTTTTGAATTTTCGTTCTTTTAGAAAATTTGTTTTCAAAAAAATAAGTCAAAAAAGTATTTTGTTCATTCAGATGCTTCCGAATGAACGGATGTGCCAAAATTTGATGAAAAACAAATTCAGAACGAAGAGCAGCCCTATTCACTTGAACAGGTTTTACTTGGTGGGCGTAGCTTTAGAGCAGTGGTTCTCAACTCCGGTCCTCGGGACCCACTAACAGGCCAGGTTTGCAGGATAGCTGAAATGCATCACAGGTGATATCATTTGCTGCTCAGTGATTGCCCAATTCTAGTCTGCATCTTCCCAAGGTAATACTGAAAATCTGGCCTGTTGGTGGGTCCCAAGGACCGGAGTTGAGAACCACTGCTCTAGAGGGTGTATCATTCCTGCCACAACCGTGAAGCAGGCATTGTGGCTGCAGCATGTGTACAGCCACTGCAGCTAATGGAGGAGCAGTTGAGGAGTGATACAAATGCATCTCAACATCCTAGATAGCAAGCAATTGTGCTGCAAGTTTGAAAATGACTTGCTAAGCTATTGCTAGACTTGCCAGGCTTCACAAGTTTGTTGCACAATTGCAGCAATTCTGCATTGCATGACTCCAGATCAACTTTCTTTGCAAACATTCTGCAAGTCTGCTGCAAGTTCTGGTTCAGTTAGGTTGTGTGCTGTAGACTTGCAGAGCTCTTGCTGTAGACTCACTACTGCAACTTTGCTCTTCCTAGAGACTTGCCATGCAAATTTGCTACAAATTGGAAATGTGTAAACTAGAACTCGTGCTTCAAGTGCTCTGCAAGTATACAACTTGCTAGTGAAAATGTGCAGCAAATTAACAGACTTACAATTCAACACTGCCACATATGTGTGGCAAGCTATCCTTGGTATCTGGGATGGGGTTTTACCAGCCCTCAACTACTAAAGTGAAGGAGCCATAAGAGAAAATACACTTATGAAATGCTTCCTCCAATCAGCAACCATCATCTCAGCCTAGGCAAAGTCACCTGACTTGAGCTGCTTTTTATTGAAAAAGATGGAACATTTGAAGAAAATGATACTGTTATTTTATACAAGGTGTGTCTAAAAAGTTTGGTGAATGGTCAGATATCTCATGCACATGGCTATCCAGAGACACGTCTAGAAGCGCCACCACACTTTGGAGTAAGTGTGACCTTCAGGGTAAAGCTGCTGCGGGCAATCAAACATAGTCAGTGTGAGAGCAATGGAGCAGAAAGTGAACATCAAGTTCCGCTATAAATTGGGGAAAGCAGCGACGCATGAAATGTTGGTGCAAGTTTATAGGATGGAAGCTGTGAGCAGAAATGTGTTTATGATGGGTCAAATGCTTTTGCAATGGGAAGGAAATGACTGAGGATGACCATGTTCGGGTCGATAAGCAGAACCCCAGACACGATCGAGCGTGTGACAAATGCTGGCATGAGATCAGCCACTGACTCTACGATTGATGGTGGAGGAATTGAGCATTAGCAGGCATACAGTGTGAACCATCGTCCGCGTAGATTTGGGCAAACGGAAGATCCGTTCCCAGTGTATGCTGCATAAGCTGACAGACGAACAGAAAGCAAATCAGATGGACATCTCTGGAGATTTCATTATCATTTGTGACCAGGATCCATCCTTTCTGAGAACCATTGTCACAGTGGATGAGACCTGGTGTTACCAATTTGATCAGGAATTAAAGCAGCAATTGATGAAATGGCATTCATTTTCTTTGCGACCCAAATAGAGTCACCTGCAAAAGTCCAAGGTCAAGACAATGTTGATTTTTGAGGACATGGCAGCAATCCAAGACAGCGGTTCTGCGATAGATTCCTAAAGACGCCTTTGCTGATAGTTTCAGGAAGATTTATGAACGTTGCCAAAAGTGTGTCGTGAAGGATGGCAATTATTTTGAAGGTCAATAAAAGGTAATTTGTTTGTATCTTCTGTTTTCTCTGTTTTCTGATACCATTCACTAAACTTTTTAGACACACCTTGTATAGTGATATATCAGAAATATATTCATGCTTAGTGTTGAGCGAACCCGGACTGTAACGTTCGGGTCCGTACCGAACTTTCGGGTGTCCGTGGCACGGACCCGGACCCGGACATTTCAAAAATTGTTCGGGTTCGGTCCGGGTTTCTGCTATTTTACTCCACGTGTTGAGAAGCTGCAGGGCAGCCAATCAACAAGCGTTTCACTGGTTTGCCCTTAGAAGCCATCACAGCCATGTACGTGACCGGTTAGTGTCGGTACGGTAATCATCCGTACCGACACTACCGAAGATTCCCGTTTGGTCACTTTGCGAACAACTAACCGACGGGACGTCGAAGAGTTGTGCACCTCATTTTATCGTCTTTGGGCCTGGCTTGGGCTTGTTAAAAACTTTACAGGCCCAGGCCCAGGCACGGTGCCTGTGGGCTTTCAAGCCATGCCTGGGCTTGCAATGTCAGGCCCAAGCGAGTTGTGATACGTACTTATATAAAGACTATATAGTGATATGTTCCACA
>BLSH010131890.1:637400-648472 GCA_018402905.1 Glandirana rugosa | reverse complement strand
TTTTTATTTGATTTTAATTTATTTTCCCTATCCCCTATCCCCATTTATTTGTAGGGCACTTGCCCTAGTTTGAAGATGATTTTAGAACAGTTATATGGCTTCTACTGTTAATTAATACTTTTCAGACACAGTTTGAAGATGATCCACATTCACCTCCATTTTTGCTTTTTTTATGTTTTTATTTTTTTAAAAATATTTAAAGTTATTTCCCTGTCCCCATTTTTTGTAGGGCACTTGCCCTACCCTTACCCTCATTTTACTTCCTTTTGCAGCCCTCTAGGGCTTTCCAGGACTTTGTTACAGCCATTTTTGTGTCTAAAAGTACGGGTCCCCATTGATTTCAATGGGGTTCGTTGTCCGTGCGATCGTTCGGGTTCCGTCCGGACCCGGACCCGGACTTTGTCCCGAAGTTCGGCCGGACCAGCAGAACCCGAACTTCCAGAGGTTCACTCAACTCTATTCATGCAGATACTGAAAGGTTATCTTTTTTCTTCTACAATTATTACAAATGAAACATATGTAGTGGTATACGCACCCTGGTAGAACATCTGGCGGTGTTGGTAAAGGTTTATTGAATCCTTCTTTTCCTACCAACCAATATGTGTCCTCCACACCTTTACCCTATAAATGAAAAAAACACTTCAGAAAATAGATAATCTAAATGGGCATCTAGGTATAAAACTGAAAATAAGATATCTGAGCTCCTGAGCTTCATATATAAATTAGTGTCTCAGATTTGTAACCAAGAAAGCCCACAGTGGTAAACTTTGTTGGGTCATCCACACCTTTCAACTAGAAAATAGGAAAATCAACCACACTTTAGGCCTCCAAATGTATTTTTTCTTCTCATCAGATGGTTACAGCAACACTAGCATGCTATGGAGCCTGTAATTAATGATACAGGAAAAAATGCGGAGGTGCTAACATTATGGAGATCTCTAGGTGAAGTAGGATTGCTTGGAGCAGTTTATATATGTTAACCTTTGCATCCCCATTTACCCTTAAAGTCCAACTCTGGGCAAAAAAAAGTTTACCCATGAAATACTTCACAGGTCAACAGCTCATTTTTGTTTAGAGGATTGGAGAACGGAGATATACTTATCTAATCCTCCAAACCTCACCCCATAAGACCGGACCCCCTTTCCCCCACGGTCTAACAGTCTTGTGTGGACTGTTCCTGATGTAATCACACCCATAGACCTGCTCTGGGTGAAGCGCCATTTGCAGGTGGAGTGGAGAATTGGGTTAGTATAAGCTTTCTCCTATCCCCTAGACCAGTGGTCTCCAAACTACGACCCGGGGGGGGGGCCAGAAGCGTCCCTTTGCTTGCCTTTATCCAGCCCTTGGGGCACTATTCATTTCACTGATATGAGACACTATTTTGCCCACTGACACTCACAATGGGGCATAATTCCTGTCACTGACACCAACAATGGGGCACTATTCCTCCCCTTTACACCAACAATGGGGTGGTATTCCTTCCACTAATAACAGCAATAAAGCACTATTCATCCCACTGATATGAGATGCTATTCTGCCCAATGACACCAACAATGGGGCACTATTCCTCCCACTGATACCAAATATGGGGCACTATTTATTCCACTGATGCCAGAAAACAATTTTGACTTCCACTGGCCACAGTCCGGCCCCCCTAAAATCTGAAAGACAGTAAACTGGACCTTTGTTTAGAAAGTTTGTAGACCCCTGCCCTAGACAAAAATGAGCAGTTGACCCTTGCAGTGCAGGCACAGCCCCACTGCATGGTAAAACTTTTTGTTTGCCTGGAGTTGGACTTTAAACATCTTTGCAACCTGATTTATGTACTATTTGCAAACTCAATATATAATACATTATAGGCTCAACTCACAAAGTTAAACATCAGGATAAAGATTTTTCATTTAAAAAAGTGACAGTTATTTTCAGCTAAGTCCAAAACGATGTGAAAATTACAGACACTTATTTTCAGCCAAATTCAATATGTGAAAATTATAGGAAATAAATATTATCATTGTGTAACGCTTTGTGAATTGAGCCTAAATGTAGCTAAATGTTTAACCTGTATGAACTTCTTGGACTTCTCATTCCAAAACTATGGACATTAATATGGTGTTGTCCCCCACCCCACTTTGCAGCTTTATCATACTCCACTCTTTTTAGGAGACTGTCTGCATGCTTTTGGGATATGTCTGTTGGAATGTGTGCCCACTGAGCCAAAGAAGCATTTATTGGGTTAGGTATTGATGTTGAATGAGAAGAGCTAGTGCTGCAATTAATACTAACTGTTTTCAGTAGGGTTGAGGTCAGGACTCTGTACAGGCCACTCAAGTTTCTCCACACCAAACTCATCAAACAATGTCTTTATGGAGCTGACTTTGTACATAGGGGCACTGTAATGCTGGAACACAGAAAAGCCTTCTTCAAACTATTACCACAAGTTTGGAATTGCACAATTGCCTAAAATGTTTTATGCTATGGCATTACCAGCACTCAGAGGCATGTAATACAGTAGGTGTTATGGTCAGGCATCCACAAACTTGCATCTATATATTGTATTTTTCTTCATAGAGACATTGGCTTATATTTAGAGGTCTAATGTTTTTCCAGTTTCCTTGTTGGCAGGAATAAGTGGTCCAGCAAAGTGTGCATCTATGGCTTGTTGTGGTTTACACTGCACTCTGGAAATGTGACTAAAACAACCCATTCATTGGGCCCCACCACATACTGCGAGGGTTCTGTGCTACTTTTATGTATTTTTTCTGTCTTGTAGTGAACATCAGGTTTTTTATTGTTTTGTACCATGCAGACATCTAGTGGTGGTTTTGACCCACAATAACTTGTTTACTAAGTGATTTTGGTTTCTCCATCTGTCCTCCCCTCCTGTTCTAGTTAATTGAGTCCTAGCTAGACCCTCCCCATTTTTTACATATCCTCTCAGTCATTGTTCATTATTTACAGAGACACTAAGCTCAAAGGGTTGTGTTTGTCACATACCTGGAGCTTAGGGATGGACCAGCGGTTCGAGTCGAACGTAAGTGTGAACATTATGGGGCATTCGTGGCAACTTCGCCCGCCCCGGAGCGCCCCCTAATGTATGGTGAGATGATGGCGTGCACAGCTCCTCCTCCATGGGAGGGCTGTCGCCGTCTGCGCCCGCCGTGTTTTGAAAGTTTACTTATAGTCCAGGGCCGGGCCCCCCGGTGACGTAGCTGGTGAACACGCTCCCTCTGATGTCATGTGACGTCAGAGGGGCTGGTCACTCAATTACGTCACCGGGTAAACTGTCAAAACAAAGAGAGCTCAGTCAGTGGGGGCCCTCCCATGGAGGAGGAGCTGTTGCATTTTTGGGGGGTTTTTTCGGTTCCGTCGCGCACCGTGATTGTTGATGGATTACAACGGGGGACACTTATTTTTTTTTTTTTTTTTTTTTTTAATAAAGGACTTGTCCCTAATTGTCTCCTGCAGTTTTTTTCTTTTTTGACACTTTTTAGTGAATTAGTAGGGGCACGATGTACCCGATACTAATTCACATAGGGGGGTACCTTTATTAAAAGGGGCTTCCAGATTCCAATAAGTCCCCTACAACCACAGCCCAGGGTTGTGGGGAAGAGGCTCTTGTCCCCATCAACATGGTGACAAGGTGCTTTGAGGTGGGGGGGAGCAAAGCCACCCTGCCCTAAAGCACCCATACTCCCTATGTTGAGGGCATGGAGCCTGGTACGGTTCAGGAGGGGGGGCGCTTGCCTGTCCCCCCCCTATCCTGGCCGACTAGGTTGCATGCTTGGATAAGGGTCTGGCCTGGATTTTAGGGGGGAACCCCGCATCAATTTTTTTTAAAATGTTGGCGCGGGGTTCCCCTTAAAATCCACACCAGACCCGAAGGGCCTGGTATGGACTAGGGGGGGGGGGACCCTACGTAAATTTTTTCAGTGATTTTTATCTATATTGTCAGGAACCGGCAATACATTACAGCCGCGAGTGGTTTTAAATGACAATTTTTCCTATACAAATGTCCTTTTACAGTGGCACTGTTCTAAACATCGCAGAGGAAGGAATATTTCATTTTTATTGTTTCACTTTAAGCATTATTAAAATTACTGCTCCTGAAAAAAAGGTTTAAAAACTTTTTTGCATTGATACATGCACTTTTTATGGCAATAACTTGCACATGAGCCTTTAAAATGAGCACTTTTGATTTTTCATGTTCGGATCCCATAGATTTTAAAAGTGTTCGATTGTTCTCACAGATTTTTTGTCTGTTAGCATGTTCTGCTGCGAACCGAATGGGGGGGGGGGGTTGTTCGGCCCATCCCTACTTGAGTTCATTTTTAAGATGAGCTTTCCTTCTAAGGACTAGTGAGGGGAGAAAAGTATTTGATTCACTGCTGATTTTGTACATTTGCCCACTGACAAAGAAATGATCAGGCTATAATTTTAACCAGTTGCCGACCGCCCGCCATGGCTTGACGGCGGCAACTTGGTTCGATATTGCAAATCATCGTCAGGTGACGGCGGCTGCGAGATCGCGCACTGTAAGGAGGCGCGCTCGTACGCTCACTGTGTTCTGGAGGGGGGGGCCAGGGAGCGGGTAGGGTGGACTCGATGTCCGCCAGCTACCCGCAATTGCCCCCACCCGAGTGACAGAACGGGGATCCGTGTATGTAAACACGGATCTCCGTTCTGACAGAGGGGGAAGGGATGTGATCGCAAGCTCCCTGTGTATGGGAGCCGCGATCACTCTCCTCCCCCAGCCAGCCCAGCCCTCATACAGTTAGAACACACTTAGGGAACACAGTTAACCCCTTCAGAGCGCCCCCTGCAGGTTAACCCCTTCACTGCCAGTGACATTTACACAGTAATCAGTGCATTTTCATAGCATTGATCGCTGTATAAAGTACAAGGGTCCCAAAAAAGTGTCAAAATGGTCCAACATGTCCGCTGCAATATCGCAGTCCCGATAAAAATTGCCGCCATTACTAGTAAAAAATAAAAAAAAAATAAAAACCCCATAAATGAATTCTCATCATTAGTAAACGTGGCAACTTTTGCACAAACCAATCAATAAACACAGATTGAGAGGTTTTTTTTTACCAAAAATAATAAGAATATAAATCGGCCAGAACCAATGAAAAAAATAGTTTTTTTTTTTATTTTTATTTTTTTTGATATGTATTATAGCAAAGTAAAAAATATTCTTTTTTTTTTTTGCAAAATTGTCGCTCTTCTTTGGTTTATAGCGGTGATCAGAAATTACGCAGTGGTGATCAAATACCACCAAAAGAAAGCTCTATTTGTGGGGAAAAAGGGACGCAAATTTAGTTTGGGTACAAAGCCGCACGACCGCGCAATTGCCAGTTAAATCGACGCAGAGCCAAATCGCAAAAAGTGTTCTGGTTCTAAAGTGGGAAATCCTTCCGGGTCTGAAGTGGTTAATGGTCGGTTTATTTTAACAGTGCAAGACAGAATAACAAGAAAAATATCCAAAAAAATGCATTTTGAAAAAAATGTTCATGCTAGATGCCACTGACCAGCGCCGGCAGTGTTGCAGCTCTATTAGACTATTGTTTTAAAACATTCAAGAGGCTCATACGGCGCTTGATGTATACACTAATCCCGATCCAATACCCCACAAAATCCTCTTTTTTCTTACACCTGTGAGGCTCCCATACATGTCAGGGTGGTCTTCACGTCGTGAGTCGCACGCGCACCCTAGTTTGGTGACACATGCTCTGTTTATACTATACCTTCCTATATGTATAGCTAATATACAGATGGTATAGGATGTCTTTGTGTGCATCCCTTTAACCGTGATTCTGAGAGCCACATTTGCAACCAAATATGTTGTGTGTCACATATGTTGTGTATTTTTGTAAAAAAAATTACGTTTTTTACCTTTGTACAATAAAATTGAATTTTTATATATAAACCGCCTACTCCAAGTTTTATGGTACCATGAAAGTCCATTCCAGTCTCCCCAGAGTTTACTATTTTCAATTTGCATTTTCAAAAAAGTTATAAATTGATTTGCATTTGAATGAGTAAAATAAGTATTTGATCCCCTATCAATCAGCAAGGTTTCTGGCTCACAGGTGTCTCCTAATCTCAGCTTGTTATCTGTGTAGAAGACACCTGTCCACAGAAGCAATCAATCAGATTCTAATCTCTCCACAATGGCCAAGACCCAAAGAGCTGTCCAGTGATATCAGGGACAAGACTGTAGACCTTCACAAGGCTGGAATGGGCTACAAGACCATCTCCAAGCAGCTTGGTGAGAGGGTGACAACAATTGGTGCGATTATTCACAAATGGAAAAAACACAAAATAACGGACAGTCTCCTTTGGTCTGGAGTTCCATGCAAGATCTCACCTTTTGGAGATTCAATGATCAAGAGAACAGTAAGGAATCAGCCCAGAACTACACGGGAGAATCTTATCAATGATCTCAAGGAAGCTGGGACCATAGTCACCAAGAAAACAATTGGTAACACTCTACACCATGAAGGACTGAAATCCTGCAGCACCCGCAAGGTCCCCCTGCTCAAGAAAGCACATGTACAGCCCGTCTGAAGTTTATTAATGAACATCTGAATGATTCAGAGGAGAACTGGGTGAAAGTGTTGTGGTCAGCTAAGACAAGAATTGAGCTCTTTGGCATCAACTCACCGTGTTTGAAGGAGGAGGAATGCTGCCTATGACTAGGGTTATCCCAATACCACTTTTTTAAGACCGAGTACCGATACTTTTTTTCAAGAACTCTCTGATACCGATTACCGATACTTTTTTTAAAGTCATGTGACAGTGGCACTAATATGCAGCACTGGTGACGTGTGTCAGTAGTTTTTTATTTTATTTGTTTCTTACAATTTTACTTTTTACAATTTATTTTTACTATTTTTTACAATGTATTTTTTTGTTATTTTTTTTTTTTTTACATTGCTTTCTTTTTTTTAGGGGGGGGGGGGGGGTGGACAGTGTCAGTGTGTTTTCTTTTTTTATTATTTTTACAATATAACCTTTTAGATATTTATTTATTACAATTCTTTTATTTATTTATCAGCCTTGTTGGGGGGCTTTGGTGAGATATCAGGGGTCTTAACAGACCCTTGACATCTCCCTTTTGAGACAGGGCAAGGGACTGAGAACACAGATTCTCCAGTCCCTTTCTCAGCAGCCTCAGCTGCACTGAAGATGAATGGACAGGAGACAGAGGCTCCTCTCAATTTAAAAACGGAAGCATTGTAAACACAGTTTACGATGCTCAGTGACAGCTATGAAAGGACAGAGTCAGTGATCACCCTACCTATGACCCCAAGAACACCATCCCCACCGTCAAACATAGAGGTGGTTGGGATGGGGAAGTTCTTCTGCTAAGGGGACAGGACAACTTCACCGCATCAAAGGGACGATGGACGGGGCCATGTACTGTCAAATCTTGGGGGAGTTCTTCTGCTAAGGGGACAGGACAACTTCGCCGCATCAAAGGGACAATGGACGGGGCCATGTACTGTCAAATCTTGGGTGAGAACCTCCTTCCCTCAGCCAGGGCATTGAAAATGGGTTGTGGATGGATATTCTAGCATGGCAATGACCCAAAACACATGGCCAAGGCAACAAAGGAGTGGCACCTTTGTTGTCTTGGCCATGTGTTTTGCGTGGCCCAGTCAGTCTCCAGACCTTAATCCCATAGAAAATATGTGGAGGCAGCTGAAGGTTAGAGTTACCAAATTACAGCCTCAAAACCTTAATGACTTGGAGAGGATCTGCAAAGAGGAGTGGGACAAAACCCCTCCTGAGATGTGTGCAAACCTGGTGGCCAACTACAAGAAACGTCTGACCTCTGTGATTGCCAACAAGGGTTTTGCCACCAAGTACTGAGTCATGTTTTGCGAAGGGGTCAAATACTTATTTCACTCATTAACATGCAAATCAATGTATGACTTTTTTGAAATGCGTTTTTCTGGATTTTTTTGTTGTTTTTCTGTTTTTCATTGTTAAAATAAACCGACCATTAAAATTATAGACTGATCATTTTTTTGTCAGTGGGCAAACATACAAAATCAGCAGAGGATCAAATACTTTTTTCCCTCACTTCATAGTCGCAATTTCAAGCAGCTACAAATCCCTTCATTTGTTTTCTCCAGTAATTTTTAGTTGGCTGCACAAATGCTGCTGTAGTTGGCTACAAAGTTTATTTATACAGCTACAATTTGCTAGTGTCCTTGATCATAAATAGTGGATTTGGATAACAGGAGTAGCTACTGAAGCTGGAGAATCTGTCATTATCTCCAGACTCTGGTTGAGCTACACTTAGTTGGTAATTTCAGCAACACAGACCTTTCATTGACTGCAATTGTATTAATCCCTTGCAACTAAAATGCCAAGAAGAGCCATTCTGTAGCTGCTACAAATTGCTGTTACAAAATCCCTGGTGTGATCTGGACCTATGTTATCCACTGACTCTTAACATTCATCATTTATGTTTTAGAAAATGGTGGACAAGCCAAGCATTGCATCTGTTCTGTTCACCTTTAGTTCAGTTTTTCCCCTCACTTCAAACAGATATCCCTCTTTCAAGGATTGAAGGATGTTCAGCGTGCTGACATTCATATGGACTCTGTATGCTGGGTAAGACAAGATAAAAAGTCAAGGTAAGCTGAAAATTCATCTTGGGTGTAATTGCTTCTGATTATGTGGTGTAAGTGCTAAGATAGTCCCAAAAAGATCCCTAACACAAAAAAGCAACCCAGGCTGCAATACTCACCTCCTTTCTACCTTCTCAGTCTTATGCAGAAAATGGTTAAGTATAGAGTTGAGCGAACCCGACTGAACTTTGGGGTGTCCGTGACCTGGACCCGAACTGGGACATTTGAAAAAAAGTTTGTGTTTGGGTTCGGGGTTCGGGTATTTGATCCTGCCTGTTGAATAGCTGCAGGGCAGCCAATCAACAAGCGTTTCACTGGTTTGCCCTTAGAAGCCATCACAGCCATGGCTACTAATGGCATGGCTGTGATTGGCCAGTGCATCATGTGACCCAGCCTCTGTATAAGCTGGAGTCACATAGTGCTGCATGTTACATGCTCTCAGGCTAGTGTAGGGAGAGGATGCTGCCGGCGCTGTGAGGGACAGATTGCAGATATAATAACATCTCATCCTGCATTACAGAACGATCTGGACTAGGTAGAGTCTACTGCTATGAGGGATAGATTATTGTTCTAAAATCATCTCCTAGTTCTATAGGGTCAGGTTCCTGCTGCTGCTGTATGGGACAGGTTATTGTTCTAAAATCATCTCCTAGTTCTATAGGGTCAGGTTCCTGCTGTTGCTGTAAGGGACAGATTATTGTTCTAAAATCATCGCCTACTGCTTTTGCAGCCCCCTAGCACTTGCACAGGACTTTTTTACAGCCATTTTTGTGTTGAAAAGTTCGGGTCCCTATTGACTTCAATGGGGTTTGGGGTTCGGGGTCAGGGGTCAAGTTCGGTACCGAGCCCGGACTTTTTCGCGAAGTTCGGCCAAACCCGCCAAACCCAAACATCCAGGTGTTCACTCAACTCTAGTCAAGTATGATTAATAACTGGTGGAAGTTGTGAAGTTTGTCATGTAGTGCAGCTGAGGAACACAAGGGGGCACCAGCTAAGTGCAGCATCAATGGGTTTATTATGATTAAAAAACCAAATGTAAACTCACAGAAATATAAAATCAAGGGCTCTCCTCACTTCCTGGAACATTGGACTGTTTCCTCGCTGACAACAAGCTGTTTGTTGTCACAAGCGGCTGTTCTGTTGGACAGCTTCCAACCAATGTGGCTGTAGATAAGCTATTTGATTTTATATTTCTGTGAGTGTTTATTTGGCTGTTTAATCATAATAAACTCTTTGATGCTGCACTTAGCTGGCGCTCCCTTGTGTTCCTCTTTTGTAATCTTAGAGATTTGTTCCTGTCAGGTACGGTTAGAGAGGTAGCAATCAACTGCTGCCTCTCTAACCGTACCTGACAGTCTGATCTCCAAGACATCAGGTCTAAGGCTGACCCATAAAGGACCTTCTCACAAGCAGCAGCCCTGAGGAAGGGGGAGTCCTTGGTTCTCCGAAATGCATTGGCTCTTGTCCAACACCTATTAAAGTGTTTTTTCTCTCGATTTTCATCGTCTGGGCGCTCTTTTATTTGCGCCACAATTTAAATTGTTATTTTTGCATGTAGTGCAGCTACTAGGCTACTTAGGGGGGCATCTGCAAGGCCAATAAGTTACTTTCATCTGCTTGAATTACACTCCACTATATAATTTCCAGGAACTTATAATGTAGGAGGTAGGGGTTATCAGTCAATCTTCAGAAGATAAACAGTAATGGGCAGTGTTGGGGCATCTGATGCTAAACACAGATTAGAGAATTGTCACCCATTCAGAGAAAGGATGGCAATGATGGCCATGGCAACATTGAGACATCGTTACTCAATGCACCATATTTCACTGGGGTTTCTGATGCCGCACAATGCTGGGAGGGTATTCAGGGATCATATTAAAGCATTATCACCCATACACAGGAAAGGTAGTCATGATAGTGATGCTGGCAGATCCACAAGGCAGAGGATAGGGGAACATAAGCACTATGGTTGAGCATTTTACGGAGTTGGGGACTGCATTTAATATATTTGAAGTGAAGTATAGTAAAGCTGTTAAACCACTGAGTTTTTGCTAGGAGAGGCAAAATTTAGTTAGGCCTGACTGTAAGTGCAGACCTGAATGTTTTGATCTGAGCTGGGGATTGGCTCAGGGAGGATTGAGTTGATTCAACAGATGAGGTCACCAGAACCTCCCACTTCTTTCTAGAGACTGGAGGAAGGTTTCTAGTCAGAGAGTTGGGAGAGAGGGGGAGCCATCTGGAGTGTTCTAAGGAGCCCTGACCAATCCCCAATCAGGATTGTCAGGGGCAGGCCTCCTTAAATACTCAGGATCAGCCCAATTTGGGAGGAGAAGTTGGGAGTGGAAGTGAGGAAGATGTAGCAGAGGTGCTGTGGAGGCCTCTTTCCAGGAGGGAGCCCCTAGTCTGGGCGGGGGGGGGGGGGGTGACCTT
>BLSH010131890.1:618116-635430 GCA_018402905.1 Glandirana rugosa | reverse complement strand
AAGAGGAATTTTTTAGGGAGTCCAACCTGGATCTACTACAGATAAGCTCCTACTGGTTATAATGATATTGGTCCCAATGTGAATAGAGTAGAGTGTGCTGAATCACTGGATGAAAGATCAATCCAGTGCAGACCAGAGACCATAAACAATCAATTTTAAAGAAAATCCGATGGAGGGAAAGGGTTCCCCAAAAAGGACCAATCGGAAAGGAGTCAATGGAGCACAAGCAGCAAACAGAAACCAAAAATTTGAAAAAGTGTATAAATTTATTCAAAAAGTGAAATTAATTAGGGACATGATTAACAAAGATATATTTTAGGGATCAGCAAAAAGACCAAACCTCAAATAAAATAAATTAAAAAGACAACGTTGTCTAGGACAGGGGGGGGAGTAGCAGCTGCTCACACATCTCAAATAACACACACTCAAGCACGCTCATTCATAAGTGACTAACAAGTAGTCTCCTAGAGAAGTGTAGCGCTAATTGAGTAGTGGGATGTAGTTTAGCTGGAAGGGCAGGAAGTATGGTTATAACAGTCAGTATTGCAGGGTGGCAAATTGCAGTTACCCAAATGGATCACAGACTACAGGACTGATGAATCTTCCATTGGAAACCAAACAGAGTAGCTAAATGGCTGGATTAGTGTGATGATAACAGTGGTATCCAGAGTAACAAGGATTATTCCATAGGGAGGCCACATCAATCGTGGCTCAGCAAAGCCAGAAAGCAGGCTCAAAGAATTTGGTGTACCCACTTAAATAGTAATGATAAAAGCCAGGGGCGTAACGATAGAGGTTGTAGGGGTTGCGATTGCAACGGAGCCCCATGCTCCAGGGGGCCCATGTGCCTCCCTTGTACACCTGGATAGGAGGGATGGCAGGGGCGGCATTTAGAGGAACCATTCTCCTCCATTTTCCTCCTAATGGAGGAGATTGGTTCCTCTATATGCTGCCCCCGCCACCCCTCCTATCCAGTTTGCTTGTCTTCTGCTGTTCCCAGGGTCTCTGTGTGCTTCCCTGGTCCCCCCCACAGAGCTGCTGTCTTCCCCCCTCCTCTCTCCTGCCAGCTGCTGTAGAAGATGTGTCATGATGGAGAGATGGGAACGGGTCGGTAAATTTGTCATTTACCGGCTCCTTCCTTTTCTGAATGGACAGAGTCAGTGATTGGTACCAATTGGTTTGTTCATAACTGAAGCATAGTATACAGTTTTTACTACACTTCTATTTCTGAATGAATGGGAGGCTCGGTACACAACTATTCCTGTCCATTTATTCTGTGCAGCTGAGGTTATACAGATGGAGATTGAGGGCTGAGGTTTGTTTAGAGCCCTGATATCTCATCAAAACCCCCAACAGAGCTCCTAAAAAAAATTGTAAAAAATAATAAAAATAAAATTGTAAAAAATAATAAAAATAAAATTGTAAAAGAAATAAAATGAAAATGGTAAAAAAATTATAAAATTAAAATAAAAATGAAAAACTGCTGACACCAGTGAGGGAACTGCTGATACCAGTGAGGGAACTATCAGGGTTGCAAAGGTTTGCAATTGTGACCGGGCCCTGGCATTTTACCACCATGGGGAGGCCCGAAGATGGCAGTAAGGGGGCCCGCTGCAGAACTTGTGAAAGGGTGCTGCTGTGGGACCGTAATAAAGGGACCCGTGATGGGAGTAAAGGGCCCCAGGATCAGTGAGAAGAGGGAAGGGCCAGTGGTCAGGGGGGCCCTTCATAATTTCTTGCACCGGGGCCCTGAAAGTTCTAGTTACGCCTCTGATAAAAGCCCTAAGACAGTCCAAGGCACAGAATCTAAGGAACTGCTTGGTCTGCACCACAGCTCCTAGAGATAGAGATGATTTGCTGCAGATGATTCCCAGGTTGTGGTCCTCCCCTGAGCAGGCAGGTAGTAGGTAACATAGTGGGATAACAAGAAGATAGCTGGGACTCACAGCAATATGGCTCCTCCCAGTCCAGCCTTTTAATTTGACTGACAGCTGAATTTACAAACAACAAGTAATAAACGACTGATAATAGAGCAGGAGATGGGAAAGATTAGGATGGGGATAGAACTGTCCTCTTACATACCGGTTTTATGGCAAAATATTAAAATAATTCCCACAGAGAACTTTCTGTTAGGGAACAATTACATCACTGCTTTTAGATGGTAATTGAACAGACTCTGCAAGTTGGCAAATGTTTAACTTACAAAAGAGTAAAGCAAATATGTAACACGGTAAACTTTGCATGCATCCACTATTTATATTCACAATGTGTTTACATTTAAAAAAAAACGTTAGTTCTGCTTTAACCGATTGTGGACCATATACTGTACGGTGTATATATATGGTGGTAAAGTGGCTCCTCTGCGCAGGATCACATACCTGTATGTGATCCAGGTCTGGGGCGCACACGCATGCTGCCGGCGGCCCGCTCCCGCTAAGATTGGACACAGTGGGAACCAATCAGCAGGTCTGGCGGACACAATGCCCACCAGGACCCTCTGATCGTTCCCGAGAGAGACAGAACGTCAGTCTGCCTATGTAAACAAGGCAGATGGCTGTTCTGTGAGAAGGGGAGCTAGTGAACCTGTGTTTCTGCTAAGCAGGAACACAGATCTCTGGCTTCCCACAGTACAAGCACCTCCCCCACAGTTAGCAAGAACTCCCTAGGAACACATTAACCCCCACTGTTCCAGTGGTATTAGTACAGTGACAGTGCATATTTTTAGCACTACTCACAGTATTAGTGTCACTGGTCCCCAAAAAGTGTCCAATTTGTCGGCCGCAATGTTGCAGTCTCGCTATAAGTTGCTGTTCGCTGCCATTACTAGTAAAAAAAATGAAAAAAATAAAAATTCCATTAATCAATCCCATAACTTTTGCGCAAACCAATCAATATATGCTTATTGAGATTTTTTTTACCAAAGACAGAATACATATTGGCCTAAATTGATGAAGAAATTTAACTTTTTACATTTTTTTATTGGATGTGTTTTATAGCAGAAAATAAGAAATATTTTTTTTTTCAAAATTGTTGGTCTTTTTTTGTTTATAGTACAAAAAAATAATAAAAAAAGAGGCGATCAAATACCACCAAAAGAAAGCTCTATTTGTGTGGGAAAAAAAGGACATATAATTGTATTTGGGTATAGCGTGGCACGCCCACGCACTTGTCAGTTAAAGTAATGCAGTGCCGTATCACAAAAAATGGCCTGGTCATGAAGGGGGTAAACCTTCTGGAGGACAAGTGGTCAAAAATGAAAAAATAGGATTAAATAAAAAGGCTCCCAAAATTCAGTTCTATTGTAATACCCAGGAATTGTGTTTTTGGATTCGGAACATTTGGATTGTAGTAGAGAAAGTAAAAATAAAAACGGCATCAAAGTCTGGGAGTATATATAAAGAAGAGGTTGTGTAGAATTCTAGAGTTCAGAGTAACTTACGAAGTCCTGTGGATTCCATACGCGAGGCGGTATTAACAGTGTCTCCAAAGAGACAATATCGTGGCATTGTGAGCCCAACCACTCCAGCTACACATGGACCTGTGTTGTAAGAAAAAGTTTAAGGAGATTTAGGCTCTGTTCCCCAGTATTTATACTATAAAAGGTGGTGAAAAATGCCAACATTCATTATCTAGGGATAAAAGGATAGATTTTGTTAAAAATGATTTCATAACGGAATTACCGATTTCACATTCCCATAAAATTCAAAAACCAGCCTTACATTATATTATGCAGACTGCTTGGGAGCAAAATTTGCTTAAAATTTTGTCTCCCATATGATCAGCATATTAGCGCTGATCTGGCAATCGCATAGCTTTCTTTATAAACAAAACCAACCCTAATCCTTTGATTATGAACAAAGCCATGTGATTGATATGTTAGCACAGAGGGCCCATTCACAGCTAGGCGATCCGACTTCAGGGCTACTTTGGGCATTACAACGCGACCTGAAGCAACCTCCATGCCAAACGACTTCGCCTGTGGCCAATCAGAGAAGAGAGTGAGGGGGGTTGCCTTCAAAAATTATTTTCTTTTTCCTGTAAAGTCGCTTCTCCATAGACGGTTATCCGACTTGGAAGCGACTTCCATTGACTTCTATGGGCTCAAATCGGCTAGAAGTTGCTTTGAAATAGTACAGGAACTATTTTAGAAGTCGCTCTGAAGTCGGAGCGACTTGAGTTGCACATATTAAGACGGCTCCATTCATTTCAATGGGATTTCCGATGTCAGGCGATTTGAGACGACTTGGGGCGACACAAGTTGGATCGCAAATCGCTTAGGTGTGAACCAGCCCTGAGATGGTAACATTTAGTTATTTATTTCAGGTACTTATATAGTGCCGTCAATTTATGCAGCACTTTACATATACATTGTACATTCACATCAGTCCCTACCCTCAAGGAGCTTACAATCTAAGGTCCCTTATGCCTCGTACACACGGGACGACGATCGTACGTACGATCGTCTCAAATCGTATGTTGCATAATGTAACTTGCATACTGACTGCACTACACAATCGTACGAGCACAGAAAGAACGTTCAAGTGGACGTCCGAGGTAAAACAAAAAAATTGAAAGTCAGCAGCTACACATACAGTAGCTGCTGACTTTTAATAATAGGACACTTACCTGTCCTGGAGTCCAACAATGTCTGCACCCACCGCCGATCTTCGGATCGGAGGACAGGTGCAGCTGCCTCCATCGCGGGTAAGGGAACCCGGACGTGTAAGCAGTACAGCTTCACGCCGGGCACCTTACTGCGCATGCGCGATGCTCTGCCGCGCTCTGCTATTGGCCAGGCAGCCAGAAGCAGAGCGAGCAGGGAGGAGGGAGCCGGGCAGCTGACGTCAGCGGCCGCGGCCGCCGGCCAGAGCTCCCGGATGTGTGGAAAAGGACATCTGTCTAAAGAGTGTCCTCTTCCCCCACCCCCCGAAAGGTGCCAAATGTGACACCTGAGGGGGGGAGTAGTCCAACCAGCGGAAGTTCCACTTTTGGGTGGAACTCCGCTTACAGGTGCATGTAATTAGCATCTGGCCATTCCTGACTTCTGAGCATGCGTGTTTTGCACAATACAACTTGTTGTACCAACTGCTCTGTACACACGATACAACGGTCGTATGAGCGCTTGTTGGTACGACCATGTTTTCTAGTTTGCTCATACAACTCCCTTGTATCAATATCGCATACAACGGTCGTTAGTACGACCTGTTGTATACGATCGTCGCCCGTGTGTACGAGGCTTAACTCACATCCACATACTAGGGCCAATTTAGACAGGATCCAATTACCCTACCAGCAGTCTTTGGAGTGTGGGAGGAAACCATGGCTCTCTATATAAACAAAGAGTTAAGGTTAGTGGTAGAGTTAGGTTTCTTCTTATCTTCAGTATCTAACGTCCTGTTCCAAGCTAATAAGAGGACTTCTTTCTTTTTTTTTCATTGGCACAAGAACAGGTCTGGTAGTTAAAAAGAGCTTCTCTAACCACAAGGAGCAATTTAAAGGCAATTCCTCTCAAAGAAACACCAACAAAATACCTTAAATAAATGTAGCTATCCTTGCTGACTACAAAGTCCCATTTTTTTAAAAACATTTTTTTAATGAAATCTCCCGATTTAACTTATTCCTGTTTATGTCTTAGGCAGACAAAATGCTTCCTTACATATTTTGTATGATCATTATGATATGAATGGGTTGACAACTTTAAGAAACAGATTTGATAAGACCTCAAAATCCAAAAATTCTGAATAAAAACTTTAGGTTAGTTGCTAAAGCAGGGGTTCTCAACTCCGGTCCTCGGGACCCACTAACAGGTCAGGTTTGCAGGATAACTGAAATGCATCACAGGTGATATAATTTGCTGCTCTGTGATTGCAGTATTCTAGTCTGCATCTCCCCAAGGTAATACTTAGGCCTCATACACACGGGCGTATATAAAAAAATAAACAAAACGTCGGGCCCGACGTCAAGGAAAAAAAGGCGACGTATTTCGGCGTTATGTATTGACGTTTTTCGGCGTTAGTGAGCGTCGGCGTCAATAGGCGTCAATAGGCGTTTTTTAAAACAAAACCATCCCTCTGCTATTTTTCAACCTAAAAACGTCGGCGTCAAAAAACGCCGGAAAACGCCGGTATAATAATAGGTGGCATATGGTGGCATATGTTGGCGTTTCTTGGCATATTGTGGCATCGGCGTCAAAAAACGTCAAAATGTTACAGCCTCAGAACGCGATGGCCATGGGTTCTACTTTCTGCTCACTAACGCCGACGCCACCTACAGCTCAGAAACGCCGACGTTTTTATGGGGCCATTGACTAACATGGAGAGCTGCAAAAAACGCCAGAAAACGCCGGCGTCAAAAAACGTCCGTGTGTATGAGGCCTTAAAATCTGGCCTGTTGGTGGGTCCCGAGGACTGGAGTTGAGAACCACTGTGCTAAAGGCATGTAATATTTTAAGCTTGTGTGCTTCTTACCAGAGTGGAGCCCGATGCGTATTCGGACTGGCACTTCAGGCATGTGCCTCATTTTAAAAGATCCCACAGAGCTAAGGATATCCAGGGACATGTTGGCAATCTCAGCTGCATGGCGAGTACCATTCGTTTTAGGCAGCCCAGAAGCAACCATATAGGCATCACCAATGGTTTCCACCTATCCAAAAAAGAAAAACTCCTTAATTTTTTTATCTCCATAGAAAAAAAAGGAAAATGTAAAGGGAGGAGCAGTATGCTTTCACCTTATAGACATCATGGGAACCAATAATAGCATCAAAAAGGGTGTAGAGATCATTGAGAAGATCAACAACCTCAATGGGTTCACTGAGGGAAGAAATGGTGGTGAAACCCACAATGTCACTAAAGTAAATAGTGACTTGGTCAAAATATTCTGGCTCCACTGCAGTACCTGTCTTCAGAGCTTCAGCTACAGACCTGGGGGAGCAACAGAAACAATTATGGAGATCAGAGTAAATAGCATGTTCTACAACAGATTCACCTGGCTTTGGTGGTTCCTCTGTTACCTAGACCTCCTAACACCAATTTTATCTGCTCAAGCCCAAAATAAGGGTCTTTCTCATTTTTTTTATCCCACTCACGGTGGAAGCATCTGAGTCAAGAGTTTGTCGGTTTTCTGCTTTTCCACTTCCAACTCTTCGGTTCTCTCTCGGATCAGATCCTCCAAGTTACTAGAGTACTGCTCTAACATTCGAAGCATTGAATCGATGATGTTTGTTTTGCGCCCGCGGTTTATTGTCTTAAACTAGATTGAGAAAGAAAAAATAAAGGAAACAAAGTAATGGTGATGGAATATTTCTATAGTACTCGTTGGGGGAAATTCTAATCAATAACAGAAAACTCAAAGTGTAACTAAAAGCAAAACCTCTCTTAGTTTTGGAGCAAGTGGAGGGTAATGAGAACACCTGTTAGGTTTTTATTGCTGTGTGTGCCCCCGATAGTGATATTCACCCTCTCTATTTGTCCAGTTTACCATAATCACTGAGAGTGAAAGTGAAAGAAAATCCCAAGTTTTGGGTTGTCACCTGGAATAGAGGGGAAACCTCCCAATGGGACAAAAGTTTTGGTGACAACCAGGGATTCTCTCACTTTGGAGGCATTTTTCTCTCACTTCCTATTATGTAAGCAAAGTGAAAGGAAAACTCCAATGGGACAAAGATGACAGAAATCTGAAAGGGGTATAACCCTCCCTTATTCTATCCACACAAAAAAAAAGTTTGTCGTTTTATGTTAAGGCCTCATACACACGGGCGTTTTTTAACGCCATGTTATTCAATGGACCCATAAAAACGCTGACGTTTTTGAGCTGTAGAGGACGTCGGCGTTAGTGAGCTGTATTTAGAACGTGGGACCAGCGCGTTCTGAGGTTGTAGCGTTTTGGTGTTTTTGACGCTAATGCGGAAAAACACTCACTAACCGGCGTTTTTGACGCCAGAGTTTTTAGGTTAAAAAATAGCAGAGGAATATTTTTTAAAAAAAAATGCAGATGGACGCAGACGCTGATGCAAAATGCCGAAAAAAAACGCAGATTTTTCCAAAACGTCGGACCAACGTTTTGCTTATTTTTTTTTCATACACCCGTGTGTATGAGGCCTTAGGATGAAATGTAGCCATGGATAGCGGGAGGAAGGGCTAAAACCCCCTGTCAAACCTGGAAATCTCTCTAAAGTGAGGATTTCTCTGTGCAAAACCACTGCACAGAGAAGGTAAGTATGGCATGTTTGTTATTTAAAAAAAAAAAAAAAAAACCTTGCCTTTAATATAGCTTTAATAGCCATTCATTGTGTGTAATGATGCCAAGGACAAAGATAATAGTGGAGAGTCCGGTAAGCAACACTCTTCTGCAACCCCCTAGACTTAACAAGCAATTAACCCTTGCAGGGTGGGGGCAGCTCCACTGCAAAGAAGAATTTTTTCTTTTTCTGGATTTTTTTTTAACCCCTTGGCGCTGGTCGCATGCAAATATGCAGCCTCTTGGCACCTGGTCTTTGGTACAGAGGGGCTACATATTTGCGTGACATGCTGTCCATACAGCTGTGCCAAGAGTGCGCGCAGTGCACACTCCTGGCACAGTTACCAGCGCCTAACCAAAAGCTCTAAGTTTTAGGATCATGTGACCCCCATGACAGCCAATCACGGCAAACACGCGCTCTTAAGCCCAGCCCCACCTCCCGGTGTCATAAGCCTCTTAAAGGGCCAGGAGGTGCCGGCGTGAGGAAGTTAAAGGATAAGTTCACGTAAAAAAAAAAAAAAATGCACATTTTTTTGCAGGTAAAAATATGTACATTTATTTTTTTTTTCTTTTTCTTCACATTGCACCTGCGATTAGCAGATCACGAGTGCAATGCCAGGCTCCTGCAGACTCTCAGTAAAGCTGTCTGCCCATACCTCCTATACGGGCACACAGTTACTGGAGAGCAGGAAGATCAATAAACTACCAGAAAGCTCATCAGCTCCTTAGCAGTTCATTGAGAACTACAAGCCATCTGCCGCATCGGAAGATGGTACTTGTAGTTCATTCATTCACAGAACTCTGTGAATGAATGATGTGGCCCTGTGGGTGGAGCCCTGCACAGCCACACATATTTTGATAGCAGGCAGAGGATCCCCTACCTATTGTTTGTCACAATGAGAAGAAAGATCGACTGCCATGCAGAGGGAGGGTGCTGAACATGTTACGTTACACCCTAGATATACAAACATGTAACATGTTCAGAAAGGTAAACCTAGCCTTTAAAAAATAGAAAAAATACTCAAAGAGAGATGCACACCCCAATTGATTTGCAAAAATTAGGATAATTCCCCCAAAGGGTTTTCAGGCAGCAATTAACATTTAAATTATTGAAAATTGTGGTTTTATTCAAAAATATTTTTTTTTTATTAAAGCAATATTTAATTTTAAAAAAGGGATTGTTTAGATAAAAACATGAGCTCTGGTTTTACAGCAAAGGACATATCCAACAATGCAAGCAATATTTTACAATACAGCCAAACAAATCAATTTTGATGCTTTTCACAAAAGATTACATTGCAAAATCGGCCATATAAATACCCCAACGCGTTTCAACCATTAAAATCTTGGTCTTCCTCAGGGGGAATTTGTTTCTAAAAAACATCCAGAGAGTTTTAGAATCTCCAGTTTAACACTATAAACGATATATTTATGTACACAGTGTTATATTTACCGCTAGGCATTGAAGTTCAAGAATACTCCTAATAACCAGAGGTTTAAAACGATTCAATAGTCCAGAAGTCATGTGGGCCACCCTCATCCACTCTATTCATTTTGATTGTAGCTTCTGGAAGCTGCAGTGCGAGTTCTGGCTGTCTCCTCTATTGAGGAGTTGTGAGCGTGGCTTCCCACAAGCTTTAGAGTCTGGTCTCCGTTTTGAGTGGATGAGTGTTGCCCACAGCAACTTCTGGACTATGGAATCGTTTTAAACCTCTGGTTATTAGGATTATTCCTGAACTTCAATGCCTAGCGGTAAATATAACACTTTGTACATAAATATAACGCTTATAGTGTTAAACTTGCAATTCTAGAACTCTTTGGATGTTTTTTAGAAACAAATTTCCCCTGAGGAAGACCAAGATTTTAATGGTTGAAATGCGTTTATATGGCCAATTTTGCAACGTAATCTTTTGTGAAAAGCATCAACATTGATTTGTTTGGCTGAATTGTAAGATATCGCTTGCATTGTTGGATATGTCCTTTGCTGTAAAAACAGAGCTCATGTTTTTATCTAAAGAATCCCCTTTTTTTAAAATTAAATATTGCTTCAATAAAAATACTTTTTGAATAAAACCACAATTTTCAATAATTTAAATGTTAATTGCTGCCTGAAAACCCCTTGGGGGAATTATCCTAATTTAGCCTTTAAATGTCCTGTTTTCATGTTTGAATGCCTAAATAGAGAACATTACTGAGGTCTATAAAGTATTATCTAACTAAAAACTTGCTATAATGTGTATAAAAATTCACCTTTGTGTAATATAAGACAAAACCAACCATCAGCTAAGCATTGGTGGTTCAGTGGTAGAATTCTCGCCTGCCACGCGGGAGGCCCGGGTTCGATTCCCGGCCAATGCAAGCACAACTTTTTTTTTTACATCTCTTACATATATTGTGCTAACTCCAGGAACAACGAATTAGGAACCCTAGCAGTGCCTCTGACAAACACTGGAAGGGTTAAATGCTTGTTAAGTTGGAGAAATGGCTGTGTTATTTACCCAAATCCCTGTTCTTGCAGGCTCCCTCAATACAGAGTATATAGCCCTGCACTGTTTACGATGATGCCAAGACTCCACCCACAGACCAGAGCTTTGAGGAGAGCAGGAGAGTGCTGGAGTCAGTAAGTCCTACAGACTGTTCTGCAACACCCTAGACTTAAAGCAGTTGAAAAGGCAGAAGGTTTTTTTTTTCATAGAGCACCGAATGGAAATGTTGGTGCTGAAACCGAAAATCAAGGATGCACTTGGCCGGAAACCAAAACCGAAAATGACAGTTTTTAAAAAAATATTTATATTTTTATATATAATTGTATTATATTTGACTTTTTAATTAATATCAACAATTTAAATTAATATGAATTTACTGTTGGCCATTATTGGCACATTTAGTTCAAGAAAAGCTCAAGAGAAATGCGGTCTGCAGTCTCTAACGATCTTTTGTATCATGTCTGCAATCTCTTACTTAAAGTTAAACACAATGCTAATAGTATTAGCAAAATTTCCATTTGGTGCACCTCTAGCAGACATGATATAGGAGATGGTCAGAGACTGCAGACATGTTACAGGAGACAGTCAGAGACTGCAGACATGATACAGGAGACTGCCAGAGACTGCAGACATGATACAGGAGACTGGCAGAGACTGCAGGCATAGTACAGGAGATGGTCAGAGACTGCAGACATACTACAGGAGACTGCCAGAGACTGCAGACATAGTACAGGAGATGGTCAGAGACTGCAGGCATAGTACAGGAGATGGTCAGAGACTGCAGACATAGTACAGGAGATGGTCAGAGACTGCAGACATACTACAGGAGACTGCCAGAGACTGCAGACATAGTGCAGGAGATGGTCAGAGACTGCAGGCATAGTACAAGAGATGGTCAGAGACTGCAGACATACTACATGAGACTGCCAGAGACTGCAGACATAGTACAGGAGATGGTCAGAGACTGCAGGCATAGTACAGGAGATGGTCAGAGACTGCAGACATGATACAGGAGACTGACAGAGACTGCAGACATAGTGCAGGAGATAGTCAGAGACTGCAGACATACTACAGGAGACTGCCAGAGACTGCAGACATAGTACAGGAGATGTTCAGAGACTGCAGGCATAGTACAGGAGATGGTCAGAGACTGCAGACATGAAACAGGAGACTGAAAAAGACTGCAGACATAGTGCAGAAGATGGTCAGAGACTGCAGGCATAGTACAGGAGATGGTCAGAGACTGCAGACATAGTACAGGAGATGGTCAGAGACTGCAGACATAGTACAGGAGATGGTAAGAGACTGAAGACATAGTACAGGAGATGGTCAGAGACTGCAGACATAGTACAGGAGATGGTCAGAGACTGCATACATAGTACAGGAGATGGTCAGAGACTGCAGACATAGTACAGGAGATGGTCAGAGACTGCAGACATAGTACAGGAGATGGTCAGAGACTGCAGACATAGTACATGAGATGGTCAGAGACTGCAGACATGATACAAGAGATTAATGCAGCCTCACCAGTGTCCATCAAATGCAGCCTCACCAGTGTCTGTCAGATGCAGCCTTGCCAGTGCATGTCAGATGCAGCCTACTGGTGCATGTCAGATGCAGTCTCAGCAGTGCCTGTAGATGCAGCCTGCCTGTGCCCATAGGATGCAGCCTGTCTGTGCCCATAACATGCAACCTCACCAGTGCCTGTAGATGCAGCCTGCCTGTGCCCATAAGATGCAGCCTGCCTGTGCCCATAAAATGCAGTCTGTCTGTGCCCATAAGATGCAGTCTGTCTGTGCCCATAAGATGCAGTCTGTTTGTGCCCATAAGATGCAGCCTGTCTGTGTCCATAAGATGCAGCCTCACCAGTGCCTGTGGATGCAGCCTGCCAGTACCCATTAGATGCAGACTCACCTGTGCCTGCGAATGCAGCCTGCCTGTGCCCATAAGATGCAGCCTGCCTGTGTCCATAAGATGCAGCCTCACCAGTGCCTGTGGATGCAGCCTGCCTGTGCCCATAAGATGCAGCCTGCCTGTGCCCATAAGATGTAGCCTGCCTGTGCCCATAAGATGCAGACTCACCAGTGCCTGTGGATGCAGCCTGCCTGTGCCCATAAGATGCAGCCTGTCTGTGCCCATAAGATGTAGCCTGCCTGTGCCCATAAGATGCAGACTCACCAGTGCCTGCGGATGCAGCCTGCCTGTGCCCATAAGATGCAGCCTGTCTGTGCCCATGAGATGCAACCTACCTGTGCCCATAAGATGCAGCCTCACCAGTGCCTGTGAATGTAGCCTGGCTGTGACCGGAACAGCGCAGTGTTCTCTGTGTGTCATGGAGCTGGATTTGAATTGCCCGGGCAGCAGTAACAATGTCCCGCCTCCTGTGATACATCACACTGATTCAATGTTCCGGCATTGGATCAGTGTGCCGTCTATTACAGGAGGCGGGACATTATTACTGTGGCCCGTGCAATTCAGCTCCCTGACACAGGAAGATTGCTGCTCTGCAAGGAGAGGAGGAGGGAGGGGAGGATAGGACTGGGAGGACAAGACCTTGATCAGGATGGCACCCCACATGCGCAATTATCAGCGCCTTTATCAGCAATTTTTTTTCTTTCGGCAATGCGCCGAACACACCATTTTCAGCCGAAATGGTACATCCCTAGTTTTTTTTACCCTAATTATCATTATTATTATTATTATACAGGATTTATGTAGCGCAGTTTACAACAGTTTACGCAGCACTTTACAATGTAAAAAGGGAGACAATATAGTTACAATGCAATAAAATACAAGAGGATTAAGATGGCCCTGCTCAGAAGAACTTACAATCTAATAGGGTGGGACAGGTAGTACAAAAGGTTCTAACTGTGGGGAATGAGTTGATGGAAGTGGTAAAAGATAAGTTGGAGGTGTGATAGGCTTCCCTGAAGAGATGAGTTTTCAGGGATCACCTGAAGATAGCAAGAGAAGGAGATAAACGGACAGGTTGAAGTAGAGATTCTATAGGATGGGAGAGGCTCTGGAGAAATCCTGGAAACGAGCACGGGAGGGGGAGACGAGGGAGCTCGAGAGTAGGAAGTCTTGGGAGGAACTCTGCTTAGTTTGATGGGATATGCAAGGGAGATGGTCTTTGAAGTACCTTTGATCTGCTGATTATTTGGATTGCATACATTGCTGTATGGGTTAAAAATCTGAGCTTGGCGATGCATCCCTTCTATTGATGGTTGGACTCAGCTCCAGACCAGAAAATATTTGAATTTTTGTATGAATATATTGTTTCCTTGTTTATTAAGTCCTACACTCTTGCTGTTAGAAACCATCGGACTATTTTTGAGAACAATATTTTCTGGACTACCATTTCACTGTCCCTCAAATGCTCCCTCCTGGAATTGAGAATTCCTACTCCAGCAAACTGTAAATAAACTCTTGGTTTTATACTACTGGGTTCCCCTATACAGAAACTGTTCACATGTGCTTCTGATAAAGATGTTTAAAGCAAATGAAACGTATGCAGCTGACATGTGAATGGTGAAATTAAATAAAATCTGTGGACTCTATTTAGCAAATATTGGACATGGGGCTATATAAAATTGTAATATTTGTATAATAAACTTTATGAATTTATTCTGAGATGCCATTTACTATATCTTTAGAAAAAAATTTATTTCAGGATGTGGGCATATAGGACAGAGAACCTTTACGCTTTTTATAAGTATAAGGTAAAAAACCTTCTGTGTTCAGCTTCCCCCCAGCCCCCCCTTAAATCAACCTTAACCCAAATGCAATCCAGCGCTGTGCCTGAGAGCGGCATGATTCCAATGTGTGTGTGTGTTTTGGGGGGGGGGGGGTTTGAAGCACGTGATTAGAGCCAGAGGCTCTAATAGGCTTCAAAAAAGGGTGGGTCCGCGGGCCCACCTAGATGTATGATAATAGCGAATGAATATTCACTATTCTCACACCGATTCTCCTCCCAAACAATCAAGAAGCAGGTCGCGGGACCCGTTTCCCGAGTGGCCGAAAGGATAAGCAATGTTATTGGCCAAAGGGGAGGAGGTGGAGGGAGGAGATGCTTGCCGGGGAAGAAGCAAGGGGAAGGCCGACGGACCCACCAGCCGCCACTTCAGGGATGGCTCACCATCCTGCATCCTGCTCAGCCATCCAGCACTCCCCGGCTTGAGGAGGGGAGATTCAAGTCTTAGCAGGACAGAGGTAAGGAGGCCGTCTGTCTCCCGCAGGGACAGGGGGGTGTTCCCCACATTAATGTCCGTCTCCCGCTGAGGGGGGTTGGCGTTGGTTTGTAGCCCCCACCCCCGAATTATCAAGCACCAGCTGCCACTGGCTCTAAAGTGTTCAAAGGTTTCCTCTACTGTATTCATGCTCAAGGGGTAACCAGGTCAACTATGTTGCAAATTGTTACAATGTATAAATGTTGCACTGTGTCCTTAGATTGACCCACTGAAATGTGGTTCCTGAGAAAGAAAGGTTAAAGCTGCTGACCGATTTTTCCATTCTTTCCAGGGAGAGTTACCACCCTCTGTAGGTCATACAATATAAATAAGTGCTCATTTGTACCCCAAGAAGGAGGGGAGGTAAATACTGCAAAAATGTAGCCATTATGTTGTCATTCCAAACCAACCAATAGGGAGAACCCTGTTGGGGTTTCCAGCGGTGTCTGAAACATATGGAATTGTTCTACCTTAACTGGACCCCTGTTATGGATTATTGCTATGTTTTGTGGATTTACTTCCTGTTATGGGCTCTTGCCTTGAAAGGATTGGTTTATGGACGTTGTCATATGCCTAAGGTATGACTACCTCATGGGGCACTACTCTGGGACACTAGAGAGCTTTGTACAAGAAAGTGTATAGAAGATGTCTTTGAGAACTGTTTGTGTTTTATATGCAACTACCTCAGTAAAATATCTTTATTTTTTAGTTCAACTGCCTGGTCTGAAGTCTATAAAGGGGTGCATATCAAAATAATAGGGCTTACAACAGGGGACTGAAGAGGTTAGAGAAGATACAATATAGGGGTCTAACAAGCAGAATGCTGTCTAGAGGAGGCTATATTGCCATTGCTATTGCCTACCATATTTATGTCACTTGCTAACGCAGTGAGGTGATGGATGCTCTGCTAGTGAAGGGGTGGTATACTTGGCTCCTTTGACTGGGTCTTGAAAAAAAAGAATTCCCATACTTCTCTTTTAATGTTTCAGGGGCGTAACGATAGGGGTTGTAATTGGAACCAGGCCCCATGCTCCAGGGGGTCCGTGTGTCTCCCTTGTACACCTGAATAGGAGGGATGGTGGGGGTGGCATTTAGAGGAACCAATCTCCTCCATTTTCCTCTATCCAGTTTACTTGTCTTCTGCTTTTCCCAGGGTCACTGTGTGCTTCCCTGGTCCCCCCCCCCCCCCACAGAGCTGCTGTCTTCCCCCTCCTCTCTCCTGCCAGCTGCTGTAGAAGATGAGTCATGATGGAGAGATGGAAACGGGTCGGTAAATTTGTCAATTACCGGCTCCTTCCTTTTCTGAATGGACAGAGTCAGTGATTGGTACCAATTGGTTTGTTCATAGCTGAAGCATAGTAAACTGTTTTTTACTATACTTCCATTTCTGAATGAATGGGAGGCTCAGTACACAACTATTCCTGTCCATTCATTCTGTGCAGCTGAAGCTACACAGATGGAGATTGAGAGCCGAAGTTTGTTTAGACCCCTGATATCTCATCAAAGCCCCCCAACAGAGCTCCTAAAATAAATTGTAAAAAATTATAAAAATACAATTGTAAAAGAAATAAAATGAAATGGTAAAAAAATAATAAAATAAAGATAAAAATTAAAAACTACTGACATCAGTGAGGGAACTATCAGGATTGCAAAGGTTGCAATTGTGACCGGGCCCTGGCATTTCACCACCACGGGGAGGCCGAAGATGACAGAAAGGGGGCCCGCTGCAGAACTTGTGAAAGGGTCCCGCTGCCGTACCGTAATAAAGGGACCCGTGGTGGGAGTAAAGGGAAGAGAGAAGCAGGAAGGGCCCTGGCCAGGGGTCAGGGGGCCCTTCATAATTTCTTGCAGTGGGGCCCTGAAGGTTCTAGTTACACCTCTGTAATGTTGATTTCACATGACTGCAGCTCCTACCTAAGGTTTAGACATTAGAAAATACAGTTCCACAGTGTCCCTGCTAGGGTGCCTTAGGCCGTGCCCACAAGTAGCCTTCTCCGCTCTTCGAACTGGACAAGGAGGCAGCAGTGGGAGCCATTGGCTCCTGCTGCTGTCAAATACAGCCTGTGAGGAGAAAACGGGGATGGGGCTTATCCATACTGTGTGTGGCAATAGGCTCAGTACACTTTAGTTGTAATGTCTCCACATTGATCTTGGAAGTCCCGGGGTGACGTTCTTTAATACTTCCCGGGGGACTGGGGACCGGTCCCGGGAAGGACGAAGAGAGAAGGGAAATGAGGGTGGTGCCCAGGGAAATAATGCCATGCCGTCGCCCTGGGAAAGTGTTCAAGACGTCGCCCGGGGGAAAGACAGTAGAAGCCGGAGGGGCACCACCACTTTACGGTCCCGGGCCAGTGTTAACGTTGG
>BLSH010131890.1:548975-573275 GCA_018402905.1 Glandirana rugosa | reverse complement strand
GTCCTATTGCTTAAAGGACTATGTTAGGGAGTTTCTGCCAAAGGAAGAGTGTCCTCACATTCCTATTAGTGTTCTGGAGTATCCCACAGCCCTCCAAACCCCATTCAAGCTAATCTGCAGTAAATATACAGTATCTCCCAAAAGTGAGTACACCCCTCACATTTTTGTAAATATTTTATTCTATCTCTTCATGTGACAATACTGAAGAAATGACACTTTGCTACAATGGAAAGTAGTGAGTGTACAGCTTGTATAACAGTGTAAATTTGCTGTTCCCTCCACACCCAGCCATTAATGTCTCAACTGCTGGCAACAAAAGTGACTACACCCCTAAGTGAAAATGTCTAAATTGAGCCCAATTAGCCATTTTCCCTCCCCAATGTCCTGTGACATGTTAGTGTTACAAGGCCTCAGGTTTGAATGGGGAGCAGGTGTGTTAAATATGGTGTTATCGCTCTCACTCTCTCATACTGGTTACTGGAAGTTCAACATGGTACCTCATGGCAAAGAACTCTCTGTGGATCTGAGAAAAAGAATTGTTGCTCTACATAAAGATGGCTTAGGCTATAAGAAGATTGCCAAGACCCTGAAACTGAGCTGCAGCACTGTGGCCAAGACTATGCAGTGGTTTAAAAGGACAGGTTCCTCTCAGTACAGGCCTCGCCATGGTCGACCAAAGAACTTGAGTGCACATGCTCAGCGTCATATCCAGAGGATATCTTTGGGAAATAGATGTATGAGTGCTGCCAGCATTGCTGCAGAGGTTGAAGGGGTGGGGGGTCAGCCTGTCAGTGCTCGGACCATGCACCACACACTGCATCAAATTGGTATGCATGGCTGTCGTCCCAGAAGGAAGCCTCTTCTAAAAATGATGCACAAGAAAGCCCGCAAACAGTTTGCTGAAGATAAGCAGACCAAGGACATGGATTACTGGACCCATGTCCTGTGGTCTGATGAGACCAAGATAAACTTATTTGGTTCAGATGGTGTCAAGCGTGTGTGGCGGCAACCAGGTGAGGAGTACAAAGACAAGTGTGTCTTGCCTACAGTCAAGCATGGTGGTGGGAGTGTCATGGTCTGGGGCTGAATGAGTGCTGCCAGCACTGGGGAGCTACAGTTCATTGAGGGAATCATGAATGCCAACATGTACTGTGACATACTGAAGCAGAGCATGATCCCCTCCCTTCGGAGACTGGGCCACAAGGCAGTATTCCAACATGATAACGACCCCAAACACACCTCCAAGATGACCACTGCCTTGCTAAAGAAGCTGAGGTTAAAGGTGATGGACTGGCCAAGCATGCCTCCAGACCTAAACTCTATTGAGCATCTGTGGGGCATCTTCAAACGGAAGGTGGAGGAGCACAAGGTCTCTAACATTCACCAGCTCTGTGATGTCGTCATGGAGGAGTGGAAGAGGACTCCAGTGGCAACCTGTGAAGCTCTTGTGAACTCCATGCCCAAGAGGGTTAAGGCAGTGCTGGAAAATAATGGTGGCCACACAAAATATTGATACTTTGGGCCCAATTTGCACATTTTCACTTAGGGGTGTTCTCACTTTTGTTGCCAGCGGTTTAGAGATGAATGGCTGTGTGTTGAGTTATTTTGAGGGGACAGTAAATTTGCACTGTTATACAAGCTGTACACTCACTACTATACATTGTAGCAAAGTGTCATTTCTTCAGTGTTATTACATGAAAAGATAGAATAAAATATTTACAAAAAGGGGTTGTGCTCACTTTTGTGAGATTCTGTATAAAAAGGCAACCCTTAGACTGTTTCTGAGCCAGGGGAGTGAAAGTTGCTGTTTGCCTGGCTGTTGCTGCACTAGAGGGAAGAGAACCTGGGACAAAATGGCAGAACCAGTCAGAAGATCTGTGCTACATATATTGTATATGACAGCCTCTTTCCTGTCAATGATGTTAAGGAAGTGGCAGGTCCATAGCAACCAGTGACATCAATCAGCCCCATTCATTTACCATATGTGCTCTAAATAGTTTTTACTGTAGGATCATAATGGTTGTAGTTGGGATCTCTGGCATCCATTAAGTACTAAGTTCTTGCCAAGGTTGCTTTGAATAAGAGCTGCTGTAATTGAAGTCTAGGGATCAGTATAATCAGAAGCAGGCTGGCAAATGGAAGCCTATGTATTTTTTTTAAAGACAATTCTCCTTGAAACCCACAACCGTTATTCCCTTGTTGACTACAGACCAGGAACATCCTTGCGCACACACATATACACATAAGTAAGCTATTATAGATGACAGCAACGCCATACCTTATGTAGAAGGCGAGTGATCCTCCAGAAACAAGGAAGCTTGCAACGAGAATAAAGAGCAGGAACACAAAGGCCGGGTCCACACCTACCAGTAAAATCAGGGTTAATTAATTTACCTAGTTACATTTTTACGCCAGAAACATTCTTTTCCAACCGTTTCCTTTTACTGACAGAGAAATTGTTGCAATATTTTAGCTAAATTCACCCAACAAAATGTATTTTACATATAACATTGTAAATTTATAGAGATTTTTCCTGATGCCAACATGGCAGCATTCAGTTGTGCTTCATAAGTTTACATACCCTGGCAGAATTTATGAATATACTGTATAATAGTTTTGTATATGTTTCCTTTTTTGTTCAGTCAGTCTTGACTAAAAAATCAATTTTAACCACAAGCTGCCGAAGCCAATTCTGACACTTCTCAAATACAGTACACGTAAAAATCTGCATTTTTTAACTAGATAATTACTTAGAACCCCCAAACATTCTATGTTTTCTGAAAAGGCCCTGGAAAAATAAAATGTTTGTTGCTGCAATTTTTTATGTTACATGATGTTTGCGCAGCAGTTTTTTTAACGCAAATTTCTTGGAAAAAATACACTTTCAAGAATGGTAATGCAAAAATCACAATATAATACCCAATTGTTTGGTAACATATAAAAGGTGATGTTATGCCGAGTAAATTGTTACCTAACATGTCACGCTTTAAAATTGTGTATGCCTGTTGAATGGCGACAAACTACAGTACTTAAACATCTCCATAGGTGGCGCTATAAAAAAGTTACACAGGAGGTCTGGTGCTAGAGTTATTGATCTTGTTATGATGTTCGCTGCAAAACCTCACATTTATGATCAATGTTCATATATGCGTGCATAAAAATTTAGGAGAAAAACAAAAGAACTGGTAATACTTTTTGATGAAACAGAATGTGTAAAGTAACAGTCATTGATGTAAAGTACATAGAAAGCTGACAAATGTTGTAACCATTTCATAATGTCTCAATAATTTAAAAAAAGTTTTGATTTTAGATAGGGAAAGATGGAGAAATGTGTTCACTAAAAATGCTGACTGTGTATTAATTTAGAATCTGCTCATAAAGTGGCAATTTCAGGACTAATTTAGAACTTAGGTTTTAGGTTCTTATATGTTTGGATCAGGGTGAATGAAAATCGATGATTTTTTTTTTAAAAATCAGTTTTTTTTATTTAAATCAGATTTTTTTAAATTTAAATCAATTTTTTTTATTTTTATCAAATTTATTTTAGTAAAATGCTTTTGGAGTAAAAATCTATCTAAAGATAGTTTTCTATTCAAAATACATTAATAATTTAGTTTATTTAGCATGAACTGGACCTTAGTTATGTAGCATGAGTCTGTATATTCTGCAATATTTACATTTTATTGGTAAATTCATTCAATGAATCCAAGCTCTGCAAGCTGAGATAGCATGCACTGCATTGATGCATTCACACAATGTCACAGTAACCATCAGATAAAACAAAGTTTGGGAATATTCCTTTATCCCATTGTTTTGCAAATCTATGTACACTACAAACTGTATGATTGGATGAATCATGTTCCTGATGAATCGGTTCTGATATTGCTGTTTTACTAACCTGACAGCTTATAGGAAACCTTAGCCAGAAAATACCAGCAAGAGTATGCCCTTACATTTAAAGAGCACCTGTCATTTCAGTTCCATCATGGCAGCACCTGTCAGCGGGCATCCACTCACCTGCTGCCACCACGTCCCTCACCTTGTTGTGTAACTGCCGCGTCACCAGCCGTCCCATTAAAGTAAATGGAACTGTTGGTGAGTGAACAGCAGGTCAGAGGAGAAGCCGCTGTGGGACAGAGATGACAGTTGCTCTTTAAAAATTGTGATTTAAATCCAGCCTTTTTACTAGTGATTTAAATCAAGATTTAAATTGTGATTTAAATCAAATTGATTTAAATTGAATCCACCCTGGTTTGGATATAATGATGGATGAAGGGTGTGAACCTCTGCTATGGTTTTATTACTGGTTGTGCCCCTGCTAGGTAGATTTACCCTTTTTATTTGTTCTGGTGGCAAAAAGTGATGGAAAATACAAAATTTCAAAGTTGTCACCAGAACAAGAATAGGAGGTGGATCTTCCTCTACCTTTTCCCCCAGCAGCAGGCTGGTTTACACCATTGCAGGTGGTTGCGGGTGCAGGAATCCCATCTATTCTCACACCGGCAACCACTCACAGCCAAAACACTCCACTCTTTGAAACCGCTTTCTTAATGGCACCCCCAGGCATCTAAAAATGCAGCGTGTTTGCAGATGCGGGAACCGTCCGATTTCCCTGCTGCTTAATTTTAAAAATGGTGCAGGAAACTTTTTCGTGCTTGAAACACAGGCACAGCAGCCCATTCAAATGAATGGGTTGCCATGCCTGTGCAAATGCGGCACGCAGAGCTGCAATATTGTATATAAGGCCTAAAGAAGACTGCTCTCTCTCTATATATATGTGGAAATGTGTTTCCTGACAGCTTTGCTGTGTTTTTTTTTTACTTTCATTTTTGCACTTTGTCCTGCAAAGCACTGCACCCAGGGATGATGTGTGACATCACCTGCCAGTCACTCTGTTGAGGAAGCTCCAGAGTCCTGTGTTGAGGTAGATACGGAGAGTCTTGTCTGTTTTCTGGTCAGCTTGTCTTCAGTGGGTTGGACCTACAGTAGCTTTGACAAACCAGTGAGATAATATTGTGGAAGGGTCATTTATAGAGTTGAGCGAACACCTGGATGTTCGGGTTCGGCAGGTTCGGCCGAACTTCGCGGAAACGTTCGGGTTCGGTACCGAACGTTATCCGAACTTTACCCCGGACCCGAACCCCATTGAAGTCAATGGGGACCTGAACTTTTTGGCACAAAAATGACTGTAAAAAAGTACTGGAAAGTTCTAGAGGGCTGCAAAAGGAAGAAAAATGGGAGATGTTATTAGATCTGCAATTTGTCCCTCAAAGCAGTAGTAATCTCTACCTAGTCCAGTATCAGATCGTTCTGTAATCAGATCGTTCTGTAATGCAGGATGAGAGATCGTTCTGTAATCAGATCCTTCTGTAATGCAGGATGAGATGTTATAGATCTACAATCTGTCCCTTAAAGCAGTAGTAGTAATCTCTACCTAGTTATTATCACTGCAATCTGTCCCTCACAATCTGTCCCTCACAGCGCCGGCAGCATCCTCTCCCTACACTAACCTGAGAGCATGTGACATGCAGCACTGTGACTCCAGCCTCATATAGAGGCTGGGTCACGTGATGCATTGGCCAATCACAGCCATGCCATTAGTAGGCATGGCTGTGATGGCTTCTAGGGAAAACCAGTGAAATGCTTGTTGATTGGCTGCCCTGCAGCTATTCAACATGCGTGATAAAATACCAGAACCCAGAGCCCAAACCCGAACGTTTTTCTCAAATGTTCGGGTTCGGTACACGGACACCCAAAAGTTCGGTATGGACCTGAACTTTACAGTTCGGGTTCGCTCAACTCTAGTCATTTATATTGTGGAAAGGTAATTTCTTAGCCTTTACTCTGAGTAGTCTTAGTATAGGCTGAGTGCCTGGTTTTAGGCTGAGAGCTAATGGGAATCTCCCCTCTCTTTAACAAGGCAGGCCACATGGGCCTAAGTAAGTTATCACTGGTATGAAGTTAAATTTGATCTTCTTGTTCTGTGCACTCATGTGCGGCAGAAGACATTCTGTGTAATGCTTCTTGATGCTGAAACCCACCCAGAAAATTCTAGCCAAGGAGCTGTAGAAGCCCCATGTAAGTTTAGGGTATTCTATCTGTTTTGTTCTCCTATCTTACGTACCAAGTTCAAATAAAAAACTAATAACTATTTTAAGTGTGGACCTATTCTCCTAAAAGGACAAGTAAGTTTGATCTTTTCTGGGGAATGGGAATGTCCTAACAAGGAATCCTTCTAGTGTCCACAAAACCCCATTAAGTAGAAGCAATAGAAAGGCAAGAACTCCCATTTAGCAGAGGCTTAATATTTCCTGTGTCACAGGTGCTGCTACAGCATTGTGATATAATGGTTGCAAGATAGGGGCCATTTCAAAGGCCAGTTTGCCCCCCCTCTCCCGCGAAATAACATTTTATGTTTTTTAAACTTAATTTGGGCTTTAAAATTCAGACAGAAACTGCTGACAGTACATGGCCTGTATTTCTTAAAGACCCATGTAGGCTTACCTGTAGGTAAAATGAATATCTCCTAAACCTGTATGCTTTAGGAGATATTCACCTTGATTGCAGCCGCTGAAGGTCTGGCTAATCGTGCCAGAACTTGCCAGAATGGAGGGCTCCTGCGCGCATGTGCGGGAGTGATGTCATCGCGGCTCTGGCCACTCACGGCGCCGGAGCCGCAAAACCAGAAGAGACATGTTTGCTCCCTCAACGGTGACCTGTGGGAGCTTCATACTAGCATACTAGCTCATTATGCCTTTGCCTTACAGTTTTTTTTTCCTGTGGGCATACAACCGCTTTAAGTCATTATTTCTATTGATTAGAGACCAGAAGACCCACCACTCCAGGTGAGTAGAAGGAAGCCTGATGGATGCTGTGGGTGCCCGCCCCGGCTCGTCTCCGCATACAATAGATAAGAAGAAATGGCTGCACACAACGAACTGCAATCCAAAATCCTTTATTAGGACATCCCAAGGTTACAGGACAACAAAATGCTGAATGGTAGACATGTTTCGCACACTTTACGAGCGCTTATTCATGACCTAATGAATGAGCGCACTTAAATTGTGCGAAACATGTCTACCATTCAGCATTTTGTTGTCCTGTAACCTTGGGATGTCCTAATAAAGGATTTTGGATTGCAGTTTGTAGTGTGCAGCCATTTCTTCTTATCCATTGTTTTCTCTTGAAGGGTGGTTGATAGTGGTTAAAACTGTTACAAAATTGTCTGACTGTATAACCAGCATTGGGAATTAGGTCAAGGGTTACAATAAAGGTAAAGGTTAGGTTTAGATGGTAGATTGATGGTTAGGTTGAAGCTTAAGAATAAAAATAGGTTGAGTTTAAAACAAGCCAGTCAAGAAAATGAGTTGGCTGCACAAATCTGGATCTGTCTGTGGACTGTGCCTGAATCCTGGGCTTTTTGGCATACTACAAGATTTCCTGGTAGTATTGAAGCTTGTCTCCAGCCTCCCACACATTCCAAATAGTAATGGGCCATTATAAATGTGTAGGAAGTGGGAGAGGGCAGGGCAAGTGTTGAAACCTTTTGTTCGAATGGCCTGGTATTTGAACATGTTGGGGATTTCTGTATTTTTGTACAGGCAATTCTAGGTTCTTGATATTTATACCTGATATCATTTTTTGGACATGACTAAGACTGGCCTAAGATGGGTCGTTTTTTTTTTTATTCAGCCAGAGGAAAAAAAAAACAAAAAAAAACAACAGATTCCTCCATTTACACCATCGAGATGGATAGATGAATTCTTCCCAGTGAAAAATTGTGGTAGATTTACTAAAGGCAAATAGACTGTTCACTTTGGAAGTGCAGTTGCTGCAGGGCTTAATACATGAGACGAAGCTCTGCTGAATTCCATCATCCAATCAAGTGCAATCAAAAATGCAGTTGTTTAAATTTTCCTTGATTGGGTATTCTTTTCAAAATTAAGCTTCACCTCATTTGCTAAGCTCTGGAGCAAATGCATTTGCAGAGCGCACAGTCTATTTGCCTTTAATAAATCAACCCCATTGTATTCTGACTGGGGGGACTCTCCGCTGTCAGACCACACTGTTAAGCGGCTGCAGCCTATGACTGAGAAACATTTTTCCAACAAGATCATTCGACAAAAAGTCAATCGTTGGACTGACTTCTGTCAAGGGGCAGTGGCAATTTTCAGAAGCTGTAAAATGCTGGATGTACCACTGTATGCTGTTTCCTGACTTCTGGCATTATACTATTTACTATAATAAATTTGAAAAAATTGTTACATTTCAGACAATGTTTTCAAATTTTGGGAAGCCAAGATCCAAAATATCAAAGAGTTTGGCTAAAATATGATTTATTTTCTTTGGTATGGGAGATGTAGAATACATAACAGTTGTATGCCAATTTTTACCACATGCTCTTACCTCCGATGCAGATTGAGCTTCGGTCAAACCAACAGTCAGAATCAGTTCCTGGGTGGTGGTTGAAAGGGTAGTGGATTTTCCTCAGATAATGAAGGTGTCCCGTAGCTGGATTAATGGTGTACACGGGGGTCAATATCCTGCTTTCTCCATCCGTATCCAGAATTACGTAGGGCGTCTGTGCATCTCCATCTTCATCCAATATGAGTGGGAACCCAAAGCCATCCAACTGTAAGTTCTGAGAATGACGTTCTATGGAAGCGACTGTTAATTTCTGTCCTGATTTGTAGGCCTTCTCGATAACTCTGGCCATGAGGTAGATGGCATTGTAGATGGTTGCAAAAAGTGGAGATACCTAGGAATAGACATTTAGTAGAAATGGTAAACACCTGAACCATCTTAGGTGGTACATATACTAATTTTTCTATATTTTAACTAAATTTGGGATTTGCTTAAAGAGGACCTGCATATATATATAAATAGAATTACATAGCAGGAGTCTGAAAGCACACACATGTCTGTGTCCAGAGCTACTCTCTTCTGTAAGCATCATAAAAATCAACCAATAACTACAGGGATGCAACTCTTTCTCTCTGCCACCTACAGAAACAGGTCTATTGTGCCTAATGTTAATCTGGGCTCTAAATCTAATCTGAACAAACAATGTGCATTATTTGCTATTGTTGCTTCCTTGAGATATGAAAAAATTTCTTGTGTATGTAGTACTGTGGATTTGCCATTTTTTATTATTCTCAAAGTTCACAGACAGAATTTATCTTCTTATTTTATACTGTCTTAGGGCTTGTGCACTTCAGCAAATGTAGGTTGCTTTCAGGAGAATTTGTTATGCTTTCTAAATCAATTTGAATTATTTGCACCTTTCAGGTGTATCTATCCTGAAGTTAAAATCCTCATAACCTGTCTTCTGACTTAAAGTTGACTTTCTTCTGACCTGTAGCTGACCTCCATCTAACCTACAGTTGACCTTCTTTTCACCCGCAGTTGGCCTCCTACCCTGCTGTTGGCTACCTTTTGACATGTGACTGTCCTCCTTCTGACATGTAGTTGACCTCCTTCTAACCTGCAGCTGACTTCCTTCAGACCTGTAGTTGACCTATTTATGATCTGCAGTCAACCACCTTCTGACTTGCAGTTGTTCTCCTTATGATCTGCAGTTTACCTCCTTTTAACTAGCATCTCATTTATTTCTGACCTGCAGTTGATTTCCTTCTGATCTGCAATTGACCTCCATTTAACTGATAGCTGATCTATTTCTGACTTGCAGTTGTCCTCGTTCTGATCTGCAGTTGTCCTCCTTTCAACCTGTAGATGAACTGCCTTCTGACCTATAGTTGTTCTCCATCTGACCTGCAGTTATCCTCCTGGTCTTCAGTTGTCCTCCAGACCTACAGTTGACCTTCTTCTAACCTAAAAATAAACTCTTCCCATGATGCTTCAAGTAAATTCTCCCCAATGTGAAAAAAGTGGCAAAAACAGGGATGTACCCTTTCCGAGTTTTTTTTGCAGAGGCTAAGGACAGGATATGCTTTGTTTATGTTCAACTGCCTGCAGTCTAAACTTATCTAGAGAACAATGGGGTTGGTTTACTAAAACACGAGAGAACGCAAAATCTGGTGCAGCTGTACATGGTAGCCAATCAACTTCTAACATCAGCTTGTTCAATTAAGAAAAAAAATGTTTCACTATCCAAAGTTAAAACAACAAGGGCAGAAGATTTAATAGATGGAAAGTTGAAAAAATAACTGAAGGTCCGCTTAATGCATAGAATATCTTGTTTGTAGACAAGGATTGATAAAAACTAATTAGAAATAATCCTCTAGATGTGCTTTCTGCTGTCCACAATTGGCAGGCTAATATCACATGATATGAATGTGAGTGTGGATTAGAGACACTCATGCAGAATCCCTTCTTCAATATTCTTTAACATTGTCGCTAAAAACTTTTTTGTCCTGCACTATATAGGGGTCAATTCATTGACTAATTTGCATAAAGTATTGCATATGTAAATTAAGTCTAAATCACAAAAAAAATTTACAATTATGCAGTATTACAGAGACTAAAAAAGCATGCGATATTATCACCAGGGTTTTGCTGGATGTATCATATGCAGTATTTGTCAAAAAACAATGTGGGGATCCCCCCCAATAGCTAGTTGCTAAGGAGCGGGCCCGAAAGCCGGCCGCCATGTCCTTAACAACAGATGACTCATCAGCTGTCAGCGAGTTCCCCGCTGACAGCTGAATGTAAAGTAAAGTGCCAGCAATTAAAAATTATGAAAAAACAGTGTGGGCCCCCCCCCCCAATGCATACCATGCATGGGCGTTTGTTGTGATCCGTTGTTAAGGACGTGGTAGCTTGCCGGCTCACTCCTTAGAAACCATCTCAATGCAATAAATTAAATAATGCGGTAATTACTGCTAAATCAAACAAACATTGCATCTGGTATTTAATGCAAAATTCTTAGTCAATTGAACTTTCAAAACTGATTTACCGCAAGCGTTATTTTACCACATTTTGTTGGCCATTATTTAATTCCTAGTGAACTGACCCCATAGTCAGATAAATATGAAATATAACATATTAATATTATTTATTGTCATTGCAGATGAAGCTATAGGGCCTGTTTCACACGTTTTCCTGTTTTTCCTTAACTCCTAAAATCCTGTAGCTGTAATGTGTTATACAAATATATTTATCCTATGTTTAAACCCAACTGAACTTTCAGCTTAAATCAGAAAAAAACATCTAGGTGCACAAAAACAGAAGGGATGCAAAGCCTAACAGTTTATTTTCTTCAGGGAGCAGCTATAGACTTGTCCCCCGCCAGCATCCTGTAAGGAAGGCCCCTTCTTCTTAGTGTTCAGTCAATGGTCTCTGTACAGAGGTCTGACACACTGTCTGCTAAGTCAGACCCAGAGCTCTTCAATCAGCTTGGGGCATGAGCTTTGCTAATTGCAGGGCTATAGGTGTGACTCAGAAGGAGGTGTCTCCGACCTCTACAGAGAGACCACAGATTCCACAGAAAGAGCAAGGATCCTTCTCTGCAATATGTTAGCAAAGGACAGGCTTTTCTACTTATGATGGTTGTCCTGTAGAATTGGCTGAAATCCAAGCTGCAGGTGGCCCCGTCGGCACCACCCAGCTTAACAAACTTTGATCTGAAATTGAAACATGGGCGGAAAATTGTCAGCCAAACAGTGACTGCAGTTTTTGTTCAGGTACTCCGATAGCTGTCAAAATACAATAGCCAGCATGGGAGATTCCTCCATACACACCGTTTGAAAGGACAAGCTAGCATTGATATCTCTTGCAGGGATGAACAAGATAACTCTTATAGTATGTGGCTAGCTTAAGGCTGTGCTTCCTTTCTATGTATCTGGAATATTTTTTTCTGATTGATACATTTTACCAAAACATTATATGATCTTAAGAAGTAGATTTATGCTGAGATATTACCTCTACTGGGTCAAGATCTCTTGGAACCACTTCATTGGATTTTGCATCTCGGAATGAATCATAGAAGTTTCCATGCTGAGAGGTGACAGTGATGGTGAGCACAGCATCATAGGCCCGACGAAGCTTTGTCTTGTTCGTAAAGATGTAAAAGGGACGGTCATAAGGAAGGCTGTACTGCAAGGTGTCATAAGGAATGAATACCACGGAGCCATCTGTCATTCGAAGGTCATGGGCCGTCTCTAGAAGTTGTTGTTGGTCCTCACCACCAAGCAACACAGAGTGCATGCACATTATCACCACTACAAAATTGGAGAACAATTTTCAGATACAATGCATATGCTAGAACTTTTTTCTTAAACAAAAAAAAGCTAATTGAGCTGTTGAGTATATTACAGATAAATATTAAGAACTGCCTAATGAGCTTCTTTACCCCTATTGTACAAATGGACATCTACGTAAGATAACAATAACCATGAGTCTTCAAAACTGACTATTTTCACATTAACTGGGTGATACATTTTAGTCTATAAATAGTGAAACTCACTTCTTAATGACAGAGGTCAAAAGAAACAACAATTATTGCAACATTTGCTTCCCCTAAATTAGATGTGTGTTCAGCTGAACCTAGTATATGTTTAGGGGGCATTTAAAGAGACATTGGGGTTGATATACTAAAACTGGAGAGTACAAATTCTGGGGGGGAAGCTCTGCATAGAAAACAATAAGCTTCCAGGTTTTATGGTCAAAACCTAATTGAACAAGCTGAAGTGATTGGCTAACATGCACAGCTGCACCAGATTTTGCACTCTTCAGTTTTAGTAAATCAACCCCATTGCTACTTTGGCCATTTAGGAAAAGTAACAGTGTCAACACATTGCCCACCCTCCAAGCATGTATACTTACCCAGCCATGCTTCCTCACCACCTCCCTGTTGCAGAATTCCAGCCTGTCTGAACTTCGTTGTGGACTGGTGTTGGAGGTTAGATGGGGGGGTAACATCGTGGCTGGGGGGGGGGGGGGGTAACATTGTGGTACCCCCTGTGTGACAGTGTTTGACCCTGGTGATTGGCTGCTCAGGCCTGAGTATGGTCACATAGGGAGGGACACGTGCTTCCCCATATCTGGAAACCGTTACAAGTCTGACAGTGGACTTTGTTCCTTGAATGGGGAAAAAATCACCAATATTGCATGTCTCCCTGTAACTGATCTTTCCACTACTATTGACGTACCATGACTTATTCTGCACTGTGTCTTTGTGTGGGGTGGCCATCTTAGTAGAGGCAGAGCTTCCTCATGCCATAACTTCTCCCAGTCACTGGTGAACTTATGACTGGTAGGGTAATGATAAAGAAGCCTCAAGATAGGTTGTTAAAGTGCAGATCAACAAAATTACTGAAGCAGAAGCATGGAGATCCTTGCATCCTATGGATTCATCCAAACTGTGGCCCAAATGCCATATGTGGCTCTTTGCTTGCCTTTATCTTGGGGCATTATTCCTCCCACTGACACCAAAGATAGAGGCACTCCTACCAGAAAGATTTTTTTCTATCACTGTGAGAATGAAAATTGGCAGCTGATTCACTGGGGTGTTTAGTTTGCCTTCTACTGAACTGCAGTAAAGGAACATACAAAACATTTTATTTCTTTTTTGGAGAATGAGGGCAAGAATTGGAACTTCTGTTTTTTTTTTTTATAAATACAAAAAAAAGTCTACACACCAAAGTATTTACTGGAGTTCCATGAACCGGACACAATATGGGTATTGTGGTTGCTATTTTGCACCAGTTGTTTTGCTGTTTTGTCAATTAACCATACATGGTGGTGGCTGAGTGAACTCAGGTATGGGATTTGTATACTGAGAATTTGGGTGGCCCCAGGTGGACCTTTTTACATAATTGCAACTTGGGTTGGTTTACTAAGGAGTAGAAGATGTTCACTTTCAAAGTTATATTAATAAACAAAGTGAAAATTTTCTTTTCAAAGAATATTCAAAAAAAAAAAAAAACATTTTTTTTTTGCTCCCCAAACTAATAAAACTCCCATGAATGCTTGTAAATTAGTAGGGGGCCAAATGCAGGAAGGTACTGTTTTTAGAAAATTATGTTTTCTAGGACCCTGCCATGCAGGGGCACTGGGGTTGGGTAGAAATTACAGGTACAGGCAGTCCCCAACTTACGAACATCCGAGTTACGAACGACTCCTATTTACGAACGGGGATGGTGTGATGTCACTGCTGGCTGCTTGCACTCCACACTGGTCCCAGATACGGCCGAGCAGCACCAGACACATCCCACAGTGCTGCATAGCATAGCCACAAGAGCCCCATATAGCACAACTGCACACATAGCAGTGCCCGGAACACCCCACATCACTGCACAGGTTGAAGTTACACTTAGAAATGTACAGTTCCGACTTACAAACAAATTTGATTTAAGAACGTACCTACAGTCCATAACCCGTTCATAACTCGGAGACTGCCTGTACCTAGAGATGCCTGCACATATTGGCATCAAACCCAATTATACCAAATTCTAGACAGTTTCCAATTGGCATAGCTCTGACACTTACACTTCGCACATGTTTTGCTGTTACACTCAGTGCCGGGGTCTCTGGCACCGAAAAATGTGAGTTTTATTCTTATATTTTATTTGTGAAACATTTTTAATAAACAATACAACACTATGAGGCTTCCATTGTGGTCTCCTCTGGAGTAATTTATGTTTTAGAATTCGTATGATATCCAGGTGGAGAGGATTGGAGGTTCTGGAGTATTGAGGCACACACAAATTCAAACGCACATGTTGACCTACCTGTAAAAAGGGGTCAAAATTTTCTGGTGGGTTGCCACCTATTTAAGTAAAGGAGCACTGGTGGAATTTTTACAACCTAAAAGGAAGGACTCACTGGTGTCGGGATATATATATTTATGGACTTTGCACAGTTATATATCACATGTCACTGACTGACATTTATGTTGCACAATTCGTTTATTACTTTTATTATTTTTCTTTTTGGTCATTGGCACATTATCAGTGCGAAGCGATATGGTCCACTGATTTAATGTCACTGAATGGTCTATACATTGCACATTGTTGCTTGTTAATATAAATATTGGCATATTATTCACGCTAGGTGGAATGAATTGCAGGTTTGATACTCCACCAGCGTTTTTAGCCTAGTCAGCGCCATTACCTTTCCTTTTTTTCATGTATTTGCATTTCAGTGATCCACACTGGTAAAGGGGCAGCGACACGTATAGGCGCTAATTATATACCAGGGGCGCCTTTCCTTTGGTTTAAATGAAACACTAGCTAACTATACCCCTAATTATAAATTCTCTCCCCAACCCATAACTTCCAAACCTAACTCTAAATCTATCCAAAACTCTAAAGGTCAGGCTAATACTAACCTTGTAAACCCAAAACCTTAACCTAACCCTAGTTATACATAGAGTAGAGCCTTTTGATTGTTCGGCACTCTGACGGGAGCTAAACATTATATATAGGAGCGATATTTCTACTGTTTCTATATATAACAGCTCCCCGCTGTTAAAGTCTAACTTTACTGAAAAAAAATGTAATTAAAAAATCAGCACATGGAATATTACTTACCTTCAATGTGACATACCTTGTTTATAAGAAATCTTCCTCCTTTGATGCCCATGCCCCAACTGCTGTAATCTTCTGGTGCAGAGGGATTACTAGAACTGAGGCAGCTCTGATAGGCACTCATAAAATATGCCAGGCTATGCCCTCCCTTTCCCCCAAACTCCTCCATTCATAGAATATGATACTACAGCTTCTATGAATGGAATGTGTTCAATAAAAAAGGAGGGGTGGATAATTTAAAGATTCACTCTCTCCATTCATAGATTGTGTTTCATTCATTAAGCTTCAAAACATTTTTAAAGGGGGCTTCCAGATTCCGATAAGCCCCACTCCCATAGACCCCCACAACCACTGGGCTAGGGTTGTGAAGAGGAGACCTTTGTCTTTGTCAATATGGGGACAAGGTGCTTTGCCAGGGGGCATTCCCCCTGGCAAGGTATGAGGTCTGGTTATGGTTGCATGCTCAGATAGGGGTCTGTAATGGATTTTTGGAGGGGAACCCCACACTTTTTTTGCACAGGTGCACCACTTCACCGGCAGTGTCAGGGCTTCCCCTAAGCATGGTATTTGATGGAATTTTGCATTTTTAATGTTTTACTTTAAGCATTACTAAAATTGCTGCTCGGTGCTTTGCCAAGGGGGTCCCCCCCATATTTAGACATAATGATATTTGGTCAATGACATCACTGTGGGCTCCCAAATTCCAATAACTTTCCACAGACCCCCAAAACCACCAGGCCAGGATTGTGGAGAAAAGGCCATTGTCCTCATCAACATGGCGACAAGGTGCTTTGCCAGGGGACATTCCCTCTGGTATGTCTGGGTCTGGTATAGCTGCATGCTCAGATAGGGGTCTGTAATGGATCTTTGGAGGGGAGCCCCACACTTTTTTTGCACAGATGCACCACTTCACAGACAGTGTCAGGGATTCCCCTAAGCATGGTATTTGGAGTTTTGCATTTTTAATGTTTTACTTTAAGCATTACTAAATTTGCTGCTCGGTGCCAAACTGAATTTCTCAATTTTTTTAAGAAAAACTAAAATCTGCTGTATTAATGCTACCTATAGACTGCAGCCTATATTGTCATAGCCATTAACATCTACTGGTTCTATAGGTTCCCAAACCATCCTCAGTCACCCATACATAGAAAGGCTGGTCATAATGTGAGCTGCCTAGACTTTATCTAACTGATCTCTACTGCAGGGATTTTCAAAAGCCACGTGTTTTGTTACATAAGGCAACCAAGGTCAGATCTGGCCATGTTATAGGAAAATTAATTTGCATACCTGCTAACTTCATGAGATATGAAAGAGGGGTGCCTTTTAACTAGGGTCCGAACCCAAAAGATAGCCATCATTGCTGCGCCAATGAGCTGCAGGTCAAAGATTCCTTATCCCGCAGCAACATGTATACGAAGGGGGACGCTTATAGCATCATTGACCTAATATGGCCACGTGCTCATAGTAGATCAATTATATCCCAAGCATCTCTGCACCTTTGTGTACCTCAGCTGCAGGGCCAGAATATCCTGCTTGATTCTCTTTGGCCCAGCAATGACAGCTAAATGACAGCTAAATTCCAGGATCAGGCAAACTTGGGTTCAGATCGAACCCAGACCCAAATCCAAGCTTATCACTACTTTTAACACAATGTAGGCAAAAAACACACCCCTGCCTCACTCCCAGTTACCATGAAGAACTCAAAAAAATGACTGGCTTAACCCAATAGTGCGTTTTTACTGCAGTGCTTTTCCTTTATACTGGCTTCTGGCTTCTCAAAAAATCATACGTGATAATTTAGAGGTTTGATGAAAATTTTAGAGTAGTATAATACCTTAGATAGCTAATTTGCACATTCTTTTTAACCACTTGCTTACTGGGCACTTATACTCCCTTCCTGCCCAGGCCAATTTTCAGCTTCTAGCGCTCTCTCACACTTTGAATGATAATTGTGCGGTAATGCAACACTGTACCCATATGACATTGTTATCATTTTTTTCACACAAATAGAGCTTTCTTTTGGTGTTATTTTATTACTACTGTTTTTTTTATTTTTTGCTAAACAAACAAAAAAAGACTGAAAATTGTGGAAAAAAAAATAAACATTTTTCATATTTTGTTATAAAAATTTGCAAACGGGTAATTCTTCTTCTTCACTGATAGGCACTGATGAGGTGGCACATATGGGCACTGATAGGCTGCACTGATGGGCACTGGTAGGCTGCACTGATAGGCAGCATGGAAAAGTGGCACTGATACAGAGCACTGATAGGTGGCACTGATGGGCACTGGTAGGCGGCACTGATGGGCACTGATAGGTGGCACTGATGGGCATTGATAGACGGCACTGATAGGCAGCACTGATAAGTGACACTGATGATGAGGCAGTGACGGGCACTGATTGGCAGCACTGATGGGCACTGGTGGGAACTGATTAGCAGTACTGATGGGCACTGGTAGATGGCACTGGTGGACACTGATTAGCAGCACTAGAGGGCACTTATTAGGGGGCAATGTCCCTCTAACAGAAGCTGTTTAATAGCTTTCTTTGTTTCTTCACGCTATAGCGTTAAGAAAAAAAAGCTAATAACCAGCTTTTGTTTACTTCTGTTTTACATTGGCTGACAGCTGATCATGTGGTAAAGGGCCTGCTGTTATTGGCCCTTTACCTTGATCAGTGATCAGTCGAGTCCCCAGGGGCCGCGCCGAAAGTGCGAGAATGGGAGGACGTACATGGATGCCCTCCCGGCATTTTAAGCTTGTGCTGTAGCCATCTTTCGGCTATAGCGCAGGCACCATGTGGTTTTAATAGGGGTCAGACAAAAAAAGATAGACAACTGAGGTGGAAAAAGGCACAGAGGGATTGGATTCCAAACTTGTAAAAAATAAAATAAAGAAATTAATTGAAGAAATGAAGACATTGAAGAAATGAATGAAATGAAGAACACATTGTAAACAATATAGAAAAAAGTAAAATGGATACCCAAAATATGATCGAAAGAATACAAAAGTGAAAAAGTGCCAAAAATACATACAAAAAGTTCTGGGACTAGAGGCGCAATAAACAAGCACAAAAAAGAAATATGTCCCTGTACATCGCCCGCTATACACATGTAACCATTAGCACAAACTGTATAATTTTTTTTTTGCACTTCTATATGCAGCGGAACCTTTTCCCAGCTACACACAGGTGTGTGAATGGGTCCATAGACTAGTATACAGATGCAACAGATTACATGCTGTTGGTCTGAGTGAGTCATCAATGCACAGGCGGCACAAGAATGACTGCCCAATAGCTCATGCATTGTTGGCCAATAGGATCCCTGTACATAAACAAAAATGAAAAAAATCTCGCTGGCAGATCAAGAATAAGCTGCTGGCAAAAACAGTTAGAGAAGCTGTATATGAGATTGAGTACAAGTTGCCACACTATATATGACCAATTCCAAGTTCATAAAAGTGAAAAAACAACTTAAAATGACAATAAAGTGAAAATATAAAGAATTGTTGTGCAAAAATAAAATAAAAAGTGATGTGTATTTGTCCCAATAGTGCAGGAATCCACCACTGTGCTGGTATGTAGACTGTGTGACTCCAATGCTTGTAAACCCCAGGTGTACCGTCTCCTCAAGTAAAGAGGACTCTTACCAGAGCCTTTATACCCTATTACAGAGTCGAATCGGCATGTTGATCATAATGTCATCCCGAAGGATCTACATAGAAGCCAATTATCGAAAATCCTATGGTGTCTCCGACTCTCCAATATGTATCAGATTAGTCCCATCCACAGTTTCCCAAATGGTTCACCATATTATATAAGTGCAAAAAAAAGGAGAAAGGCTGGGGCCATGGAAGTCATCTAAAACACTGTTTTATTATTGCATGCGAACAGCGGTCAAAAAAGCCAACATGTTTCGGCCATCAGGCCATGATTTAGGCCTGATGGTCAAAACGCGTTGGCTTTTTTGACTGTTGTTTACATGCAATAATAAAACAATGTTTTAGCCGACTTCCATAGCACCAGCCTTTCTCCCTTATTAGCATGGATTACATGGAGGTTTGCAGAGACTTCCCAGGTGCTGTGTTCTTGAGGCTCACCAGGCACCACACAGGAAGTAGTAGCTCGGATGCACCTGTTCCCTATCCTCTAATAGGAGTAAGAAAACTCACATAGTGTAAAACTGTGTAAAACTTGAAAAAGTTTAAAGTTAAAAAGTGAAAGATTAAAATGAACAAGCTCTTAAAACAAAGATGCAATTCCTGGGCAGTAATCCAAACAATCCAAACACTTCCTGATACAGACAAGCATGATGACGACATATGCATTGGCTCCACACTATGTGTTTCGTCACATTGGACGTCATAGGGGGCATGATACACATCACTTTTTATTTAATTTTTGCACAGCAACTCCTAATATTTTCACTTTGTTGTCATTTTAAGTTGTTATTTCACTTTTATGAACTTGTAATGTGTCATATATAGCGTGACAACTTGTATTCGATCTAATAGGATCCCTGTACCCTAAGCATTACATGCATATCTCAAAACTATCCCTAATTTGGAGGGACTGTCCCTCTTTTGGAACCAATTCCATCTGTCCCTCTTTGTTTCTCAGTTGTCCATCATTTTGGACAGATGTATAAGCCTCTATAATAAATGCAAAAAAGTCAGTATAAAGGAAACATTGGGATGATAAAAGGCCCCCGCTCTGACAAAGCACTTTATCCCCCATGTTGAGAGCCACTGGGTGAGGGTTGTGGGTAGAGTTGCCACCTCATCCCTTTAAACCTGAACACATGAATTACACAGGTTCTGAGACTAATTTAATGCAGATAAGGCACCAAGTGAGTTTAATTACCACCTTAATCAGCCTTAGAGCCTTGGTAATTAATATGTGTTCGGGTTTAAAGGGATGAGGTGGCAATTCTAGTTGTGGGGGTTGAATCACTTGCAAGGCCACATCTTCAATACGATGTCCAGATTTGGACATCATTTTGAAAGTGGCAATACAACTTTGGGAAGGACTCAGGGGCTGGCAATTGAAGGAATAAAAGGGATGGGCAATCTTACTTATGATAAAAGATTAGAGAAACTTCTTATACTCATTTTAAAATAAAGTTGTCTTAGAGCGATTTCATAAATGTTCCACAACAAAAAATATGAACAGACCTCAAAGCCCATATCTCTGATAAATGGAAAAGAAAACTATCAAACATTCTCGGAGACCTAAGAAGAAAACTACTACAACAGCCCTCTTTTACTAAATGTCCACCTTAACCTCTTGCCGACCAGTCGCCGTCGTTATACGGCGGCAGGTCGGCTCTCCTGCGCAAATCTCTATAGCTGTACGGCAGTCCATGCATGAGAGATAGCGGGCACCTGCCCGCTGCATGCCGCGGGAACGTGCCCGCCAGTCTACCGGACTCAATGTCCTCCGGCGACCCACGATTGTCGTGTACAGAGGCAAAACTGGGATCTGCCTATGTAAATAAGACATATCCCCATTCTGACAGATGACATGGCAGAGATCTGCTGTTCCCAGTCATTGGCAACAGCGATCTCTGTCATGTCCCTGCCAGCCCAGCCCCCTACAGTTCTAACACACCCAGGGAACACAGTTAACCCCTTGATCACCCCCTAGTGTTAACCCCTTCCCTGCCAGTGTAATTTATACATTGATCAGTGCATTTTTATAGCACTGATCAATGTAATAATGTCCATGGTCCCCATAAAGTGTCATTTGGGGTTAGATTTGTCTGCCGCAATGCCGCAGTCCTGCTAAAAAATGAAGATCGCCGCCATTACCAGTAAAAAATAAATAAATAAGTCCATGAATCTATCCCGTAGTTTGTAGACGCCATAACAATCAATATGTGCCTATTGCAATTTTTTTTTGCCAAAAACATGTAGAAGAATACACATTGGCACAAAATGATGAATACATTTGTTTTTATATATTTTTTTTATTGGATATGCTTTATAGCAAAAAGTTAAAAAAAGTAGTTTTTTTTCAAAATTGTCAGTCTTATTTTGTTTATAGCGCAAAAAATAAAAACCACAGAGGTGATCAAATACCACCAAAAGAAAGCTCTATTTGTGGAAAAAAAAGGATGTCAATTTTGTTTGGGTACAACTTCGCACGAACGCGCAATTGTCGGTTAAAATGCCGCATCGCAAAAAAAGGCCTGGTCAGGAAGGGGATAAATCCTTCTGGTCCTTAAGTGGTTAAAGGGCTATGGAAATTCAAATATATAAAAGAAACAAAGCAAAGATATATATATATGACTCTTATGCAGCCAACTTCTAAATAAACCCAATTTTTTTATTACAAAATTATAAAGACACAAAACAACACAGATTAAAATAAAGGTATAACTATTAAAAACAAAATATCCCCCAAAATGGCCCTTTAAATGGAGAAATGTATGAATACATCCTAAAGTATAAATATGTAAGTAAACTTATAGAGGACCTATACTGTATAGCAGAAACAGTGAGGATGTAATAGCAATTTAAAGCGGAACTTCACCCAAAAGGGGAAGTTTCGCTTGTTTTCATCCTCCTCCCCGCCACTGCCACATTTGGCACTTTTTTTTGAGGGGGGGGGGTACCTGGTTTTGACAGGTACCTGTTCCCACTTCAGGTTAGATGCGCCACAGCGATCTGAGCCAGATGTTCGCCCCCCCCCCTTCCTTCCCCTGCAACCTTCTGAGACACATCACAATCCACGGGATATGGTGGGTCTGTTCCCGATATTGGTGCCTGCACCCTTGAAGAATCAGCTTAGGTGAGGACATTATGGGATCCATGGGCAGGTAAGTGTCCTAATATTAAAGGTGAGCAGCTACAGTATTTGTAGCTGCTGACTTTTCATTTTTTTAGGGGGAGACTGAAACTCCTCTTTAAGAAGAGTGGGGGTACACTTTGCGGTGAGATATTCATGATTGTGAGTATTGATGTTGAGCTTTTCATTTGTACATGACTTACTGCCATTGTTGTCTATAATTACTGTTTTCTATACAATGAAGTCTTAAAGCGGAGTTCCACCCACAATTGGAACTTACGCTTTTTGAATTCCTCCCCCTGTCCGGTGCCACATTTGGCACCAGGTGTCCTGTCCCCACTTCCGGGAGTCTAAGCCGCTGCGAAATACGTCAACAGCCCGGCTCCCTTCTCCTTCCCCCTGCCGCCGAGCCAGTGAGAAAGCGCAGCAGTGCCTCGTGCACGCGCAGTAAGGACCCGGCTGTGGAGCCGTACTGCTTCACTGCCGGGTTCCCTTACCCCGCAAAAGCGACAGCAGCACCCGACAGCTGATGGAAACATCAACTGCAGTGTCAACATCGCTGGACTCCAGGACAGGTAATTGTCCTTTTATTAAATGCCAGCCGCTACAGTATGTGTACAGTATGTGTACAGTATGTGTAGCTGCTGGTTTTTAATTTTTGCAGCTGTGAGCGGACCTCCGCTTTAATATAGATTTTGTGGGAAAAAAAAAAACAGTGTTGGTACTCTCTCAAATATCACAAAAGTCCCTTAATTACATAAGTAAATATACAGCCAGGTCCATAAATATTGGGACATCGACACAATTCTAATCTTTTTGGCTCTATACACCACCACAATGGTATTGAAATGAAACAAACAAGATGTGCTTTAACTGCAAACTTTCAGCTTTAATTTAAGGGTATTTACACCCAAATCAGGTGAACGGTGTAGCAATTACAACAGTTTGTATATGTGACCCCCACTTTTTAAGGGACCAAAAGTAATGGGACAATTGGCTGCTCGGCTGTTCCATGGCCAAGTGTGTATTATTCCCTCAATATCCCATTTACAAGGAGCAGATAAAAGGTCCAGAGTTCATTTCAAGTGTGCTATTTGCATTTGGAATCTGTTGCTGTCAACTCTCAATATGAGATCCAAAGAGCTGTCACTATCAGTGAAGCAAGCCATCATTAGGCTGAAAAAGACAAAACAAACCCATCAGAGAGATAGCAAAAACATTAGGTGTGGCCAAATCAACTGTTTGGAACGTCCTTAAAAATAAAGAACGCACCGGTGAGCTCAGCAACACCAAAAGACCTAGAAGACCATGGAAAACAACTGTGGTGGATGACCGAAGAATTCTTTCCCTGGTGAAGAAAACACTCTTCACAACAGTTGGCCAGATTAAGAACACTCTCCAGGAGGTAGGTGTATGTGTTTCAAAAGTCAACAATCAAGAGAAAACTTCACCAGAGTGAATACAAAGGGTTCACCACAAGATGTAAACCATTGGTGAGCCTCAAAAACAGGAAGGCCAGATTAGCGTTTGCCAAACAACATCTAAAAAAGCCTTCACAGTTCTGGAACAACATCCTATGGACAGATGAGACCCAGATCAACTTGTACCAGAGTGATGTGAAGAGAAGTGTATGGAGAAGGAAAGGAACTGCTCATGATCCAAAGCATACCACCTCATCAGTGAAGCATGGTGGTGGTAGTGTCATGGCGTGGGCATGTATGGCTGCCAATGGAACTGGTTCTCTTGTATTTATTGATGATGTGACTGCTGACAAAAGCAGCAGGATAAATTCTGAAGTGTTTCAGGCAATATTATCTGCTCATATTCAGCCAAATGCTTCAGAACTCTTTGGACGGTGCTTCACAGTGCAGATGGACAATGACCCGAAGCATACTGTGAAAGCAACCAAAGAGTTTTTTAAGGGAAAGAAGTGGAATGTTATGCAATGGCCAAGTCAATAGAAAGGGAATTTTTTGAGAAACCAACGAAAGTGTCATACGAAGCCCAGTAACAGGTAGACGTGAC
>BLSH010131890.1:524358-545323 GCA_018402905.1 Glandirana rugosa | reverse complement strand
TTGCAAAGAAGAATGGGCAAAAATGTCCTCTTTAGAGTAAATAGATGTTACACTTTAACCACTTAAGGACGGGAAGGATTTACCCCCTTAATGACCAGGCCATTTTTAGCAATACGGCACTGCGTCGATTTAACTGAAAATTGTGCTGTCTTGCGACGTTGCATCCAAACAAAATTTATGCCCCACAAATAGAGATTTCTTTTGGTGGTATTTGATCACCTCTGCAGTTTTTAATTTTTGCTCTTTAACCACTTGCCGACCGCTGATCGGCATCTGACGGCGGCAAAGTGGCTCGTTCCCGCAAATCGCCGTCATACGACGGCGGCTGCGGGAACGAGTTTAGTGAGCGCGCGCGCGCCTCCGGTGGCACGCCCGCGCGCTCACTGTGTCCAGGGGGGCCAGGGAGCGGGTGCAGCGGCTTCAATTGCCGCCGGCTACCCGCGATGGCCCCCCCCCCGGAGCGAGTGAGCGGAAGTCCGTGTATGTAAACACGGACCTCCGCTCTGTGTGAGGGGGAAGGGCTGTGATCACAGCCTTCCTTTACGTGAAGGCTGTGACCACTTCCCTTCCCCAGCTAGGCAAGCCCCCATACAGTTAGAACACGCCCAGGGAACACAGTTAACCCTTAGAGCGCCCCTGCAGGTTAACCCCTTCACTGCCAATGGCATTTACACAGTAATCAGTGCATTTTTATAGCGCCGAATCGCAAAAAGGGCTCCGGTCCTAAAGCTGGAAATCCTTCCGGGGCTGAAGTGGATAAACAAAAAAAGTGACAATTTTGAAAAAAATATATATTTTTTACTTTTTTTCCATAATAAATATCCCAAAAAAAAGTAAAAAAAAGAATTTCTTCATTAGACTAATGTGTATTCTTCTACGTATTTTTGGTAAAAGCGTATATTGATTGGTTTTCGTAAAAGTTATCGCATCTACAAACTACGGGATAGATTTATGGACTTTTATTTATTTTCATTTTTTTACTGGTAATGGCGGCGATATACGGAGTGGCAGCGGGAGGAGGGGGGGGGGGTGTCCTCTCCCGCTGGTTGTGATAACGGCCGAGCGACTGCTTAGCCGCATCGGTTGTTATCACATGAAAACTCACCGTCCGCTCTAAAAAAATGGTACTGGGGTGATGCCTCTAGCTGCAGGCATCACCCCGGTACAACCACTTCCTCACAATGACGTACAGAGACGTGCGGCTCTCTCCATTCTCTCCCTCCTCACAGGGCAGATTGACAGCAACAGGAGCCATTGGCTTTTGCTGCTGTCAATCAAATCCTAAGATGAGGGAGCAGGTGGTGGGGTAAAGCCCTGCCGTCTGTGTCAATGGACGCAGGCAGCGGGGCTTGGAAGTGAGCCCACCAGTGGCGGGCCGTGCATTGTGGGCGCACGGGCACCGTCCCCCCTCACACCGCCACCTCCTTCCCTATCCATGCACCCAGCCCCTTTCAGGATGCTGGGCACATGAATAATAATTAGGGATAGGCAGGGGTGTGTCTTTTGTCCTTAGCTGCCCAGCTCACTCCATAAGGACCCAACCGCTGCTCTCACCACCCGCATCCAGCTCTCAACACCCCCAGACCTCGTTACATGTCCTTGCCGCATCAAGACACCTGTCTGCCTCACGATGGAGGACACAGGAGCCCACCTCCCACCACCATGATGGGGTAAGGACTGGAGGGGTTTCCAAGTGTGTGTTAGTGCCGGGGGGGGGGGGGCAGGTAAGTATGACATGCTTGTTATTAAAAAATTTAATAAATAAAGGTTTAGTATCACTAATTAGTATCACATCAAAGTAGATGTAAACCTGATTCATGAAATGTAAGAATTTGAGCTGGGCACATATAGATGTAGTGTTTTATTATCTTTCTTCAAAGCACTGTGTCCCATAGCTGTCTCTTCCTCCGTAGCTCTGTTATCAGCCTGATAACTTCTCACACGTTCTCCAAGGCGGGAGATAGAAGTGTGTGATGGGGAGGTTGCTATAAATAGATTAGCAGAGTTCTTGTCGTCTAAAAGCAGAACTATGCACATTGCTTTCTGTCTTTGCCTATGAGGAGAGGGGGTGAGTACCTTTCCTCCAATCAGCTGTCTTAGCTGTGTGCCAATAATCCACCCCCAGAGTTAACCAGAAAGAGAAAAACTGTAACCCAAAGAGCACTTTCTAAAGGAAATGTAAAGCTGAAGACAGCAGATATGCATGACTCGCCGGTCGGCAAGTGGTTAATTTTAGTCACATTTTAGTCATCTCAATTGTTTCAGCTGTAGTCATATTTTAGTCGACTAAAATCTCCAGTACATTTTAGTTGACTAAAATAGAATGGGTTTAGTTAAGTTTGAATGCATTATTTAAGCATTTCTCTAAAATTGCCAAACTCATTATATACTCCTGGAGTAAAAATCCAATATCATGTTATTATTTATGGTATTAAAGTTTGAACATGCACTACAGACACAGATGTGATAAATAATGTCTTTGCAAATAAAACCAAGTACAACTTGAAAATATAAAAAAAAAAACTGTCAACTCTATTGGCTGTAATACCATTGCACATATTACCTGAATGTATTACCAACATTAAATATTAAGAAAAAAAAAAAAGAAAGGCCTTTTTCTTAATTTTTTTTTTTTTTTTAGCAACTTAACCACTTCCAGACGGCCGTATGACTATAAGCGGCAACAGCTTGGCTGTCCCGCAAATTGCCGCTTATAGTCATCACTTTAGTGCACGGCGGCTAGGGGGCGACCGCACGTTCCCTGAGCGGGGCCGCGGGTCGGGCGGACTCGATGTCCACCGGCAACTCGCGATCCCCTGTTACAGAGCCAGAACAGGGAACCGCCGATGTAAACACGGCGGTTCCCCGTTCTGACAGGCGGCATGTAAGAGATCTACTGATCCCTGTCGCTGAGATCAGTTAGATCTCTGGTGCCCCTGGCAGCCCAGCCCCCTCACAGTTAGAACACGCCTAGGGAACACAGTTAACCCCTTCACTGCCCCCTGCAGGTTGACCCCTTCCCTGCCAATGACATTTATACAGTAATCAGTGGATATTTAAATTTCTGATCGCTGTATAAATGTCATTGGTCCCAAAAAAGTGTCAAAAATGTTTGACATGTCCGCCCCAATATCACATCCTGATAAAAATCGCAGATTGCCACCATTACCAGTAAAAAAATAAATAAATAACAACGCCATAAACCAATGTCCATAGTTTGTAGACCCTTTACCCCATTACTAGTAAAAAAAAAAGAATGGTAAAAACGCCAGAAATTAATTCTCATGGTTTGTAAACGTGGCAAGTTTTGCGCAAACCAATCAATAAACGTTGATTGAGATTTTTTTCTACCACAAATATGAGGAAGAATATATATCGACCAAACCCGATGAATAAATTAGTTTTTTTATATTTTTTTTTTTGGATTTGTATTTAGTATTTTAGTCTTTGCCTATGAGGAGAGGGGGTGAGTACCTTTCCTCCAATCAGCTGTCTTAGCTGTGTGCCAATAATCCACCCCCAGAGTTAACCAGAAAGAGAAAAACTGTAACCCAAAGAGCACTTTCTAAAGGAAATGTAAAGCTGAAGACAGCAGATATGCATGTAAACCTTATGTAGGGAGATGTGTTTTATCCCTGTGTATGTATCAGTCCCGAGTTGGTATATGTGAGGGTTTACATCCACTTTAAGTAATTCTATGAGAAACCACAGCAGCCAAAACCTAAGTACAATACAAAAGTAGCCAAAACCTTTGGCAAATTGCATGTAATAGATCTTGGTGTGTATCTGCTATTAGATCAGAAGGTTACGCGTTCAAATCAGGGCTGGGTCATCTTGATTTTCATAGTCAGCTACTTAAAGGGTAACTCCACATTTGTGGGGGAAAAAAATTGCAAATAAAAAATATACAAATTGTGACACAAGTGATATTGTCAATTACTTCTAAAGGGATGCTTGTAATGGAGTGCACACAGCAGGGGGAGGAACCAGGTGCGCCGGTGGAGGACCTTAAAAGAGGGAAATCGGGGCTACTCTGTGCAAAATCATTGCACAGAGCAGGTAAGTATAACATGCTGGTTATTTAAAAAAATAAAAAAGGTTTACAACCACTTGAAGGTAGTTCTTTGTAAGGAATCCATGTTGACCACCCACAAGTTTAGTCAAGAATTGAATTAACCATGAAGAACACCTAGTAGCATACCCCATCCGGAATCTAACACCTGCAGAGAGGAACTATTCAATAGTGGAAAGAGAGCCTCTGGCCATAAATTGGCATTAGAGTCCTTGAGGTATTACCTATTGGGCAAACGCCTCCCATTCTCCTCTACAGTGGAAGGTTCAGAAGGGAGGGAGCAATGCATGGGTCAGAAGGTAATCTTTGGCTTTGCAAGGCTTTTTATGTAGAACACAGGCTGGGGACCTAGAAAGGGAATGCTGATGAACTGTCATATGTTGGAAACCTACGCCCCTACCCATAGGTCTGAGAATAGGGAAAGCACTGGCTGGGAGGATTATGTTTTATCTAGAGTTTTCACATGCACATGGTGAAGGGTTCTAGTGTGTGTGGCTGATGTGAAGAAAACAAACTTTTTGTTTTCTCAAAATCCTGAGTAGGTGTTGGTCTGGATGTCGGAATAGAACTGTGAGGAATTCAGCACATCCCTACTCTTCAGTGGCAGACTTTAGTTTATTTGCTACTAGTGTGGTACTTTCACAGGCAAAACCCTCTCATAAAACTTTCAGCAAGGGCTCTGTGGCGCAATGGATAGCGCATTGGACTTCTAGCTGGTATAGCAATTCAAAGGTTGTGGGTTCGAGTCCCACCAGAGTCGCTTTTGTTTAGTCGTCATGCATAGGGACGTCCCCCATGTGTTGTGCTAATGCAATGAAGTAATGGCTTCCAATCATAGGGAAGCTGTAGTGCAGTGTTAACATTGACATCAAATTTTAATTTGGTTTTAGTTATAGTCTTTTGACCAAAATGCCATTTTAACCACTTCAGCCCCGGAAGGATTTGCCCCCTTCCTGACCAGAGCCCTTTTTGCGATTCGGCACTGCGTCGCTTTAACTGACAATTGCGCGGTCGTGCGGCGTTGTACCCAAACGAGATTTGCGTCCTTTTTTTCCCACCAATAGAGCTTTCTTTTGGTGGTATTTGATCACCACTGCGTCATTTCTGATCGCCGCTATAAACAAAAGAAGAGCGACAATTTAGCAAAAAAAAACAAATTTCTTACTTTTTGCTATAATACAAATCCAAAAAAAAAAATAAAAAATTTTTTTTTTCATCGGTTTTGGCCGATTTATATTCTTCCTCATATTTGTGATAAAAAAAAATCGCAATCGGCGTTTATTGATTGGTTTGCGCAAAAGTTGCCACGTTTAGGTCCGTGTTACGGACGATGAGAATTAATTTCTGGGCTTTTTATTTATTTATTTTTTTTTTACTAGTAATGGCGGCGACCTGCGATTTTTATCGGTACTGTGATATTGGGGTGGACATGTCGGAACATTTTGACACTTTTTTGGGACCATTGGCACTTATACAGCGATCAGTGCTATAAAAATGCACTGATTACTGTATAAATGCCATTGGCAGTGAAGGGGTTAACCTTCAGGGGGCGCTCTAAGGGTTAACAGTGTTCCCTGGGCGTGTTCTAACTGTGTGTGGGCTGCCCTAGCTGGGGAAGGGAAGTGATCACAGCTTCCATGTAGCGGAAGGCTGTGATCACAGCCCTTCCCCCCTCACAGAACGGAGGTCCATTGTTAGAAAAAGACTGTGCTAAGGGTTAACTGCAGATGGGTGTGGATTCCTCTACTTCCTGGATGAGAAGCTCTATTTAAACTTCCTGCTTCCTGTGGAGAGTGCTGTCCGTTCTACAGCGTTTGTGTGTTCCTGCAGCAACCTGTGATCCTGATTGTTTGTTCCTGTGACCCGGCTTGCCTTGACTCTGCTATTGATCTCCGCCTGCACCGACCCCGGCTTCCACGACCACTCTTCTGCCTGCTCCCTTGTACCTTGCTGCCCGCCAGTTAACGAACTCTGCTTGCACCCGACTACTCTTCAGCCTGACCCATCTGTACTGCTCTGCCAGCCCGTTACCGACCCGGCCTGCACCACCACGCTTCAGCTTGCACGAGCACCTCACGGACCAGCACACCACCACCTGTGACCCAGTCCGACCCTCGTGCCTCCCTGCACTCCCGAGCTCCCTGTCCACACTACCAGGGGTTCAGGAATCAGGGTCGTAAGAGAGGTTGCCCACTGCATAAGTCAGACTCCACCACCAGGTACGTGACATCCATGTTTACTTACACGGGCCTCCGTTCTTTCACTCTGGGGGGGGGCATCGCGGGTAGCCGGCGGAGATCGAATCCACGGCACCCGCTCCCTGGCCCTCCCCGGACACAGTGAGTGCGCGGGCACGCCTCCGGCAGCGCGCGCGCGCTCACAGTGCGCGATCTGGCAGCCGCCGTCAGGTGACACCGTTTTGCCTGGGAGAGCCACTCTGTCGCCGGTCGGCAAGTGGTTAATTTTAGTCACATTTTAGTCATCTCAATTGTTTCAGCTGTAGTCATATTTTAGTCGACTAAAATCTCCAGTACATTTTAGTTGACTAAAATAGAATGGGTTTAGTTAAGTTTGAATGCATTATTTAAGCATTTCTCTAAAATTGCCAAACTCGTTATATACTCCTGGAGTAAAAATCCAATATCATGTTATTATTTATGGTATTAAAGTTTGAACATGCACTACAGACACAGATGTGATAAATAATGTCTTTGCAAATAAAACCAAGTTTACTAAACAAAGATATTGCTTTTTGACAAGTACAACTTGAAAATATTAAAAAAAAAACTGTCAACTCTATTGGCTGTAATACCATTGCACATATTACCTGAATGTATTACCAACATTAAATATTAAGAAAAAAAAAAAGAAAGGCCTTTTTCTTAATTTTTTTTTTTTTTTTAGCAACTTAACCACTTCCAGACGGCCGTATGACTATAAGCGGCAACAGCTTGGCTGTCCCGCAAATTGCCGCTTATAGTCATCACTTTAGTGCACGGCGGCTAGGGGGCGACCGCACGTTCCCTGAGAGGGGCCGCGGGTCGGGCGGACTCGATGTCCACCGGCAACTCGCGATCCCCTGTTACAGAGCCAGAACAGGGAACCGCCGATGTAAACACGGCGGTTCCCCGTTCTGACAGGCGGCATGTCAGAGATCTACTGATCCCTGTCGCTGAGATCAGTTAGATCTCTGGTGCCCCTGGCAGCCCAGCCCCCTCACAGTTAGAACACGCCTAGGGAACACAGTTAACCCCTTCACTGCCCCCTGCAGGTTGACCCCTTCCCTGCCAATGACATTTATACAGTAATCAGTGGATATTTAAATTTCTGATCGCTGTATAAATGTCATTGGTCCCAAAAAAGTGTCAAAAATGTTTGACATGTCCGCCCCAATATCGCAGTCCCGATAAAAATCGCAGATTGCCACCATTACCAGTAAAAAAATAAATAAATAACAACGCCATAAACCAATGTCCATAGTTTGTAGACCCTTTACCCCATTACTAGTAAAAAAAAAAGAATGGTAAAAACGCCAGAAATTAATTCTCATGGTTTGTAAACGTGGCAAGTTTTGCGCAAACCAATCAATAAACGTTGATTGAGATTTTTTTCTACCACAAATATGAGGAAGAATATATATCGACCAAACCCGATGAATAAATTAGTTTTTTTATATTTTTTTTTTTGGATTTGTATTTTAGCAAAAAGTAAGAAATATAGTTTTTTTTTTCAAAATTGTCACTTTTTTTGTTTATAGCGGTGATCAGAAATGACGCAGAGGTGATCAAATACCACCAAAAGAAAGCTCTATTTGTGGGACGCTAATTTTATTTGGGTACAATGTTGCACGACCATGCAATTTTCAGTTAAAGAGACGCAGTGCCGAATCGCAAAAAGTGCTCTGGTCCTAACATGGGAAATCCTTCCGGTCCTTAAGTGGTTAATAGATGCCCCCTACATATTCCTATGTGGTAGTGCAGTGTTCATTTTGACATCAAATTTCAATTTATTAGGGATGGGCCGAACACCCTCGGGTTCGGTTCGCACCAGAACATGAGAACAGGTAAAAAATGTGTGCGAACATTCGAACACCGTTAAAGTCTATGGGACCCGAACATGAAAAATCAAAAGTGCTCATTTTAAAAGCTTATATGCAATGTTATTGCCATGAAAAGTTTATGGGGACCCGGGTCCTGCCCTAGGGGACATGTATCAATGCAAAAAAAAGTTTTTAAATTGATCATTTAAGGGGGGGCAGTGATTATAATAATGCTTAAAGTGAAAAATAAAAATGAAATATTCCTTTAAATAATGTGCCTGGGGGTCCCCTAAGGGCGCATCTCTGTGATGTTTACAACAGTGTCACCGCAAAATGACATTTATAAGCACCTTGTCCCCAAGGACAAGAGCCTCTTCACCACAACCCTGGGCTGTGGTTGTGGGGGTCTGCAGGTGGAGGGCTTATCAGAATCTGGAAGCCCCCTTTAACCACTTCCTTATTGGACACTTAAACCCCCCTCCTGCACAGACCAATTTTCAGTTTTCAGCGCTGTCACTCTTTGAATGACAATTGCGCGGTCGTGCGACGTTGTACCCAAACAAAATTGGCGTCCTTTTTTCCCCACAAATAGAGCTTTCTTTTGGTGGTATTTGATCACCTCTGCAGTTTTTATTATTTGCGCTATAAACAAACAAAGAGCGACGATTTTGAAAAAAGAACAATATTTTTTACTATTTGCTATAATAAATATCCAAAAATAAAAAAACGAATTTATTCATCAGTTTAGACCGATATATATTCTTCTACATATTTTTGGTAAAAAAAATCGCAATCGGCGCATATTGCTTGGGTTGCGCAAAAGTTATAGGGTCTGCAAACTATGGACATTGGTTTATGGCGTTATTATTTATTTATTTTTTTACTGGTAATGGCGGTGACCTGCGATTTTTATCGGGACTGCGATATTGCGGCGGACATGTCGGACGTTTTTGACACTTTTTTGGGACCATTGACATTCTGTTTTGTTGGCCAATTGTACATTTTTGCCTTGGAAGTGCTTGGGGACTTCTTTCTTCCTTTCTAAAAATGCGTAAGTGCAAGAGGCCCCGTGATCATTCCAGACATCAATCGCCCATGCTTTCTTATCTGGGGCCACTGTCTTCACTGCCTGACTGATTTGCTCTTCAGTCCAGGCCTCCCCAGGGAGATTGATTACCACACTCGTCTCCAAGTGGGCACCTTCTTCGCCACACCAACGGAACGCAGCAGCAAGATCCATCTTGATGCCTGTAGGGATGGTGACTAAGGGTGCTGATTGCAGAGTAGCGGAAATATCCCGGACGAGCCCCCACATGTAGCGGTACCCCCAAAGGAGCTGCTAATGACATTTGTATTTGTTCCCGGGTCACTCTGCCTCTCAACCTCAACAAATAGCCTGGTTTTCTTTCCTTCTCTTTCCCAAAGGCTGTTGGTACTTGCAGTTCCCAATCTCTCTATTACAATCAGTCAGCTTGTGTTAAGAACTCTACTTCCCAGAGTTCTTTCTTCCTTGATTGGCTGAGTTCCTTCTGCCAATGGATGATTAGGGGAAAAGGCAGAGTAGGCAGCCTTTGCTGTGTCCTTGTGAAGAGAAAAATAAGGGAGGGGTGAAATCACTCCTCAATGCTGACAAGCTGTGTCTGTATACACTGAGCTTTTCTTCCTCATACATAGGAAGCCAGGAGTCTCATAGCATAATTTGACCCCTGTGTGTTTGTGTGTTCTGCTCTGCACATAAACCAGAGAGGGATAACACCCAAATCCATAGAGAGAGCTGGCAGGCACATTCTCCCTGTTAAGAGAGCTTGTGTACTCTCAGAGGTCTCCTGGCAAAGTTCATAACTAGCAGGCAGCGAAGCGGGCCCCCACTAAATGTCTACCTGTCTAAACCTGATTCATAAAATTTGAGCTGGGCACATATAGATGTAGTGTTTTGTTATCTCTTTTCAAAGCACTGTGTCTCGTAGTTGTCTCTTCCTCCGTAGCTCTGTTATCAGCCTGATAACTTCTCACACGTTCTCCAAGACGCAAGATAGAAGTGTGTGATGGGGAGGTTGCTATAAATAGATTAGCAGAGTGCTTGTCGTCTAAAAGCAAAGCTATGCACATTGCTTTCTGCCTTTGCCTATGAGGAGAGGGGGTGTGTGCCTTTCCTCCAATCAGCTGTCTTGGCTGTGTGCCAATAATCCACCCCCAAAGTTAACCAGAAAGAGAAAAACTGTAACCCAAAGAGCACTTTCTAAAGGATATATAAAGCTGAAAACAGCAGATATGCATGTAAACCTTATGTAGGGAGATTTGTTTCATCCCTGTGTATGTATCAGTCCCGAGTTGGTATATGTGAGGGTTTACATCCACTTTAAGTAATTCTATGAGCAACCACAGCAGCCATTAAACAAAAGTAGCCACAACCTTTGGCAAATTGCATGTAATAGATCTTGGTGTGTATCTGATACTAGATCAGAAGGTTACGCGTTCAAATCAGGGCTGGGTCATGTTGATTTTCATAGTCAGCTACTTAAAGGGTAACTCCACATTTGTGGGGGAAAAAAATTGCAAATAAAACATATACAAATTGTGACACAAGTAATATTGTCAATTACTTCTAAAGGGATGCTTGCAATGGAGTGCACACAGCAAAGGGGGGGGGGGGGAGAGGAACAAGGTGCGCCAGTGGAGGACATTAAAAGAGGGAAATCGGGGCTACTCTGTGCAAAATCATTGCACAGAGCAGGTAAGTATAACATGTTGTTTATTTAAAAAAAAAAAAAAACGTATACAACCACTTGAAGGTAGTTTTTTGTAAGGAATCCGTGTTGACCACCCACAAATTTAGTCAAGAATTGAATTAACCATGAAGAACACCTAGTAGCATACCTCATCCGGAATCTAACACCTGCAGAGAGGAACTATTCAATAGTGGAAAGAGAGCCTCTGGCCATAAATTGGCATTAGAGTCCTTGAGGTATTGGGCAAACGCCTCCCATTCTCCTCTACAGTGGAAGGTTCAGAAGGGAGGGAGCAATGCATGGGTCAGAAGGTAATCTTTGGCTTTGCAAGGCTTTTTATGTAGAACACAGGCTGGGGACCTGGAAAGGGAATGCTGATGAACTGTCATATGTTGGAAAAATACGCCCCTACCCATAGGTCTGAGAATAGGGAAAGCACTGGCTGGGAGGATTATGTTTTATCTAGAGTTTTCACATGCACATGGTGAAGGGTTCTAGTGTGTGTGGCTGATGTCGGACTACAACTGTGAGGAATTCAGCACATCCCTACTCTCCAGTGGCAGACTTTTAGATAAGTTTATTTGCTACTAGTGTGGTACTTTCACAGGCAAAACCCTCTCATAAAACTTTCAGCGAGGGCTCTGTGGCGCAATGGATAGCGCATTGGACTTCTAGCTGGTATAGCAATTCAAAGGTTGTGGGTTCGAGTCCCACCAGAGTCTATTTTGTTTAGTCGTCATGCATAGGGACGTCCCTCATGTGTTGTGCTAATGCAATGAAGTAATGGCTTCCAATCATAGGGAAGCTGTAGTGCAGTGTTAACGTTGACATCACATTTTGATTTCATTTTAGTTATAGTCTGTTGACCAAAATGCCATTTTAATTTTAGTCACATTTTAGTCATCTCAATTGTTTCAGCTGTAGTCGTATTTTAGTCGACTAAAATCTCCAGTACATTTTAGTTGACTAAAATAGAATGGGTTTAGTTAAGTTTGAATGCATTATTTAACCACTTCAATACCAGGCACTTAAAACACTTCCTGCCCAGATCAATTTTCAGTTTTCAGTGCTGTTGCAACTCGAATGAGAATTGCGCGGTCGTGCGACGTTGTACCCAAACAAAATTTTTATAATTTTGTTACCACAAATAGAGCTTTCTTTTGGTGGTATTTGATCACCCCTGCGTTTTTTATTTTTTGCGCTATAACAAAAATAAGACAGAAAATTTTGAAAAAAAAACATTTTTCTTTGTTTCTGTCACAAAAATTTGTATAAAGTACATTTTCTCCTTCACTGACGGGCACTGATGTGGCTACACTGATGGGCACTGATGAGGCTACACTGACGGGCACTGAGGAAGCAGTACAGATTGGCACTGATGAGGTGGCACTGATAAGGTTGCACTGATGATGGGGCGAATATGCAGCACTGATGGGCGGCACTGACAAGCAACACTGACGGGCACTGATATGTGGCACTGATATGCGGCACTGATGGACACTCCTAGGCGGCACTGATAAGTGGCAATGGGCACTGATGGGCACTGATAGGGTGCACTTTTAGGTGGCACAGGTGGGCACTGATAGGTGGCACGGGTGGGCACAGGTGGGCACTTATAGGTGGCAGTGGTGGGCACTGGTGCTACAAGCACTGTTAGGGATGGCACTGGCAGGCATCATACATGGGCACAGTGCCATCCCTACAGTGCATAATATTGCCCTTACCTGGTGGTCTAGTGGGGGCTCCCTGGTGGTCCTGGGCAGCCTCTGTGCGCCTTCCCTGGCGGTCCTGGGTGGCCTCATTGTGATCATTGTGGTCCTGATCCGGCTCCCTGGTGGTCCAGTGGGGGTGATCCTGAGGGTGGCTGCGCTGATAAACGTTCAGCGCAGCCCCCCCCCGTCAGGAGAGCAGCCGATCGGCTCTCCGCTGCTCAGGTCTGCAGACCTGAGCAGAGGAAAAGCCGATAAACGGCTCTTCCTATTTACACTGTGATCAGCCGTGATTGGTCACGGCTGATCACATGGTAAAAGGCTTCGAATCGAAGCCTTTTACCTTGGTCGGTAATGCGGTGGGTCAGACTGACCCACGGCACCACCGATCGCCGCGATGCGCGCCCCCAGGGGCGTGCGATCGCGGATTATCCTGAGGACGTCAATAGACGTCCAGTCAGGATAAAATGCCACCCGCCCGGATGTCATTTGTCAATGCGCCGGGCGGGAAGTGCATTTCTCTAGAATTGCCAAACTCATTATATACTCCTGGAGTAAAAATCCAATATCATGTTATTATTTATGGTATTAAGGTTTGAACATGCACTACAGACACAGATGTGATAAATAATGTCTTTGCAAATAAAACCAAGTTTCCTAAACAAAGATATTGCACAACTTGAAAATATATAAAAAAAAAAAACTGTAAACTCTATTGGCTGTAATGCCATTGCACATATTACCTGAATGTATTACCAACATTAAATATTAAGGAAAAAAAATATGATTTTTAATTTTTTTTTTTTTTTTTTTTTAGCAACTTAACCACTTCCCGACCGCAGTATGACTATAAGCGGCAACAGCGTGGCTCTATCCCGCAAATTGCCGCTTATAGTCATCACTTTAGTGCACGACGGCTAGGGGGCGACCACACGCTCCCTGAGTGGGGCCGTGGTTCGGGGGGACTAGATGTCCGCCGACGACTCACAATGCCCTGTTACAGAGCCAGAACGGGGAACCGCCGATGTAAACACAGCGATTCCCCGTTCTGACAGGCGGCATGTAAGAGATCTACTGATCCCTGTACTCGGGATCAGTTAGATCTCTGCTGCCCCTGCAGCCCAGCCCCCTCACAGTTAGAACACACCTAGGGAACACAGTTAACCCCTTCACTGCCCCCTGCAGGTTGACCCCTTCCCTGCCAATTACATTTATACAGTAATCAGTGGATATTTAAATTTCTGATCGCTGTATAAATGTCATTGGTCCCAAAAAAGTGTCAAAAATGTCCGACATGTCTGCCCCAATATCAAAGTCCCAATAAAAATCACAGATCGCCGCTATTACTAGTAAAAAAAAAAAAAAAAATTGTAAAAACGCCAGAAATGAATTCTCATGGTTTGTAAACGTGGCAACTTTTGCACAAACCAATCAATATATGCAGATTGCGATTTTTTTTCTACCACAAATATGAGGAAGAATATATATCGGCCAAACCCGATGAATAAATTTGTTTTTTTATATTTTTGGATTTGTATTTTAGCAAAAAGTAAGAAATACTGTGTTTTTTTTGCAAAATTGTCACTTTTTTTGTTTATAGCGGTGATCAGAAATGACACAGAGGTGATCAAATACCACCAAAAGAAAGCTCTATTTGTGGGACGCAAATTTTGTTTGGGTACAATGTTGCACGACCATGCAATTTTCAGTTAAAGAGACGCAGTGCCGAATCGCAAAAAGTGCTCTGGTCCTAAGATGCCCCCTACATATTCCTATGTGGTAGTGCAGTGTTAATTTTGACATCAAATTTCAATTTAGCAGGGATGGGCCGAACACCCTCGGGTTCGGTTCACACCAGAACATGAGAACAGGTAAAAAATGTGTGCGAACATTCGAACACCGTTAAAGTCTATGGGACCCGAACATTAAAAATTTAAAAGTGCTAATTTTAAAGGCTTATATGCAATGTTATTGCCATAAAAAGTGTATGGGGACCCGGGTCCTGCCCTAGGGGACATGTATCAATGCAAAAAAAAAGTTTTTAAATTGATCGTTTAAGGGGGGGCAGTGATTATAATAATGCTTAAAGTGAACAATAAAAATGAAATATTCCTTTAAATAATGTGCCTGGGGGGTCCCCTTAGTCTGCCTGTAAAAGGGCGCATCTCTGTGATGTTTACAACAGTGCCACCGCAAAATGGCATTTATAAAGGAAAAATTGTAATTTAAAACATGGCTGTAATGTATTGCTGGCCCCCAGCAATATAGAAAAAAATCACTGAAAAAATTTGCGTAGGATCCCCCCAGTCCATACCAGGCTCTTCAGGTCTGGTTTGTATTTGAAGGGGAACCCCGCGCCAACATTTTTAAAAAAATTGACATGGGGTTCCCCCTATAATTCAAACCAGACCCTTATCCAAGCATGCAACCTGGCCGACCAGGATAGGGTGGGGACGAGCGAGCGTCCCCCCCTCCTGAACTGTACCAGGCTACATGCCCTCAACATGGGGAGTATGGGTGCTTTGGGGCAGGGGGGGCTCTGCGCCCCCCACCCCAAAGCACCTTGTCCCCAAGGACAAGAGCCTCTTCACCACAACCCTGGGCTGTGGTTGTGGGGGTCTGCAGGTGGAGGGCTTATTGGAATCTGAAAGCCCCCTTTATCCACTTCCTTACTGGACACTTAATCCCCCCTCCTGCACAGACCAATTTTCAGTTTTTAGCGCTGTTACTCTTTGAATGACAATTGTGCGGTCATGCAACGTTGTAGCCAAACAAAATTGGCGTCCTTTTTTTCCCACAAATAGAGCTTTCTTTTGGTGGTATTTGATCACCTCTGCGGTTTTTTTTTTTTGCGCTATAAACAAACAAAGAGCGATGATTTTAAAAAAAGAACAATATTTTTTACTTTTTGCTATAATAAATATCCAAAAATAAAAAAAAACAAATTTATTCATCAGTTTAGACCGATATATATTCTTCTACATATTTTTGGTAAAAAAATTTGCAATCAGCATATATTGCTTGGTTTGCGCAAAAGTTATAGGGTCTACAAACTATGGACATTGGTTTATGGCATTGTTATTTATTTATTTTTTACTGGTAATGGTGGTGATCTGCGATTTTTATCGGGACTGCGATATTGCGGCGGACATGTCGGACGTTTTTGACACTTTTTTGGAACCAGTGACATTTATACAGTGATCAGATCTAAAAATAGACACTGAATACTGTATAAATGCCATTGGCAGGGAAGGGGTTAACACTAAAGGTGCAGTGAAGGGGTTAAATGTGTTCCCTGGGTGTGTTCTAACTGTGGGGGGGGGGGGGCAAGGTTGTCAGGGGCATGACAAATCTAACTGATCCCAGTGACAGGGATCAGTAGACCTGGCATGCCCCTCTCACAGAACGGGGAACCGCGGTGTTTACATCGGCGGTTCCCCATTCTGGCTCCCTGTGAGCAGATTGCGGGTCTCACACGGCGTGCGGTGGTTCGTACATGCCGCAGGCGCCGGCGAGAGCGCGCCCAGCATGAGCCAAAGGGGAGGACGTCTATTGACGGCCTCCCGGCATTTTAGATCCGCGCTGTAACCGTCAATCGGCTGTGGCGCGGATACGAAGTAGTTAATAAGGGGGGCCCTCAGATCCCGTCCCCCATGTGAATTGGTATCGGTTACATCGTACCCTTACTAATTTACCAAAAAGTGTCAAAAAAGAAAAAACCACAGGAGACAATTAGGGACAAGTCCTTTATTAAAAAAGAAAAAAAAAATAAGTGTCCCCCCGTTATAATCCATCGTCAACCACAGTGAGCGACGGACCCGAAAAAAAAGAAAAAGCCACAATAGCTCCTCCTCTATGGGATGGTATGCACGCTCTTTGCTTTGACAATTTATTTATATGGCAAGGTGGGGCCACCTGGTGACGTAAGCGCGTGACTCGCCCCTTCTGACCACACATGACGTCATAAGGGGCGGGGTCGCTCGCTTACGTTGCCGGGTGGCCCCGCCCTGCCATATAAATAAACTGTCAGCGCAAAAAGAATGCAGACGGCGGGAGCCCTCCCAACGGGGAGGAGCTGTGCGCGCCGTCTGCGCGCAATGCGTTATGGGGCGCTCCGCGGGGGGCAAAGTCGATGCGAACGCCCCATGATGTTCTAAATTTGATGAACGGGCTCGAACGTGGGCCCATCCCTACAATTTAGTTATAGTCTTTCGACTAAAATGCCGTTTTAGTTTTAGTTGTATTTTAGTCATCTCAATTGTTTTCGTTTTAGTCGTATTTTAGTTGACTAAAATAGTATTCATTTAGTCGACTAAAATATTTTACACAACAAAATCAACACTTCTATAGTGAAGTAGACTTACGAAACAAATGAAATGCTCCACCCACACAGCCGCATCGTTTATTCACAGACTCATGTGAATGAATACATTACAAGTACCATCTTCCACCACAGCAGAAGGACTTGTAGCTTTAATTGGCTATGGGGGCGCTGATGAGCACTCTCGTAGTCCACTGACATGTCCTCCAGCTGTCTAACAGAGAAGTATGGGCTGACAGCTGGAGGACATGTCTGTAGGAGCCCACATTACATCCGTGATCTACCGAATATGTTTCAAGCTCTTGCAGGAAAATAATAAATGCACATTTAACCATAAAGGTGAACTTATCCATTAACTATAGAGCCTAATAATTCAGGGTTCCCTTGAGTGTCGATCAGGAATATATAGTCCAATTTGTCTTATGTTAACCACTTCACCCCCGGAAGGATTTCCCACGCTAGGACCAGAGCACTTTTTGCGATTCGGTACTGCGTCGCTTTAACTGACAATTGCGCGGTCGTGCGACATTGTACCCAAATGAAATTTGCGTCCTTTTTTCCCACAAATAGAGCTTTCTTTTGGTGGTATTTGGTCACCTCTGCACCATTTCTGATCACCACTATAAACAAAAAAAGAGCACCAATTTTGCAAAAAAAAACTTACTTTTTGCTAAAATACAAATCCAAAAAAAATATATAAAAGAACAAATTTATTCATCGGTTTTGGCAGATTTATATTCTTCCTCATATTTTTGGTAAAAAAAATTGCAATCGGCGCTTATTGATTGGTTTGCACAAAAGTTGCCGTGTTTACAAACCATGAGAATTAATTTCTGGTGTTTTTACTTTTTTTTTTTTTTAGTAATTGCGGCGATCTGTGATATTGGGGCATACATGTCAGACATTTTTTACACTTTTTTGGGACCAATGACATTTATACAGCGATCAGAAATTTAAATGCCCACTGATTACTGTATAAATGTCATTGGCAGTGAAGGGGTTAACCTGCAGGGGGGGATCTAGGGGCTAACTGTGTTCCCTAGGCGTGTTCTAACTGTGAGGGGGCTGGGCTGCCAGGGGCATACGAGATCTCACTGTTCCCAGTGACAGGGATCAGTAGATCTCTTATGTCCCCACTGACAGAGCAGGGAACTGCTGTGTTTACATCGTGTTTACAAAAAAATATAACGTGTAAATGAAAAACACTGAGACAGTTTTTGACAAGTTATTAAAAAAAAAAAAAAAGACCCATGATCATGGCCATATTTGGACAATGTTATATGTGGCCATATGCAAGGATCCCCACCCATTGGCTTACAGGGCCAGGGATTCATGGCCATATAAGTGATTGGGCTGGGTGGCGTCAGTGATTGGTAAGGACATGGTGGGTGCAAGCACCCGCTGCTTCCTTAGCAACCATTGACAGCCGGACGCTGTCACATTTGTTCACGCTGAACACCCTACAAATACTTAGCTGATCCCTACTAATAATTGGAAATTTTAATGAACGTTCTGAAAATTGGAATTTTTGAACAAAATTCCACTGGTGTACGGCCAGCTTTACAGGAAAAATTTAGTTTTCCTTATGACATCAGCAATTACATCAGATTTCAGAATTCAGCATGGGAGCTTTGCCATTTGCCTTTGCTGAGAGGTCAAACACAACAGGCCACCTGGCCTCTAAACTACTAATATCTTAAACCTTTCCTGACACTTAATGTAGTTCCTACATTAATTCTTTCTCCATCAATACACCCAGGGGCAAAATGTAAAGAAAAAAAAACTATGTGCATATGCGTAAATTTCAAATCCATTTTTAAGCTGCTCTAAATACCCGTTATGGACGGTGGCTGCCCATAAAAAATATGGCTGCATGCAAAACTTCAATAAAAATGATTGGAAAAAAATATATATATATGGCTGTCATTTTTGAATGGACAGCAGTTGGCGCCCAACTGAATTGGAGTCAGCAGCATATTGGCGAACATGCCTCCTGGCCCAGAGACCTGACCCTGGCTGGAGCCTGTGGGGACTCCCACCACCACCACACCACTGTAAGCATAACCACACGGAGACCGGACCCCTGCACCATCCATGATGGATAGTGCAGGGATCCGGTCACCAGGATCCATCCATGGTTGCTGCAGGGAGATTCCCACCACTCCACTGTGAACACAGCCACACTGAATCCTGGAGACCGGACCCCTGCACCATCCATCTATCCTTGGCTACTATATCTACAGTATGTGATGTCCTCATCCTCCAACCACCTCCTGTATCATGTCCGCAGCCACTAACATCCTCCCACATCTCGTCTGCAGCCTCCAACCACCTCCTGTATCATTTTCGCAACATCCAACCAGTTCTTGTACCATGTCTGTACTCCGCAGCCTCCAACTACCTCCTGTACCGTGTCCGCAGCCTCCAATCACCTCCTGTATTATGTCTGCAGCCTCCAACCAACTCCTGTATTATGTCTGCAGCCTCCAACCACCTCCTGTATTATGTCTGCAGCCTCCAACCACCTCCTGTATTATGTCTGCAGCCTCCAACCAACTCCTGTATCCTGTCCACAGCCTCTAACCTCTAACCACCTCTTGTACCATGTCCGCACTCCGCAGCCTCCAACCTTAAAATGATGCCCCCCTGAAAAAAGTTCTGCGGACGTCCATGCTTCCTGAAACACTGCTTCTGCTTCACTGAAATCCCTAGCAGTGTTTTCACCCTTGCCTACTATACTGTGGAGTTTCTTCATTATGGGTGCTCCAGAAGAGAGGTGCAATGGACTAAAGTGCATCATTATAGTGTAAGAATAAAGTACTTCTGAGTTTTCCTAATTTGCTTTCCTATTTAATTTTGGTATTGTGGTTGCTGCTGGGTTGTTGTTGTTATTAATGATTACTTACTAAAGGTTGTTACTAATGAGGTAATTGTTTGATTTTTCTGATGGGGTGGTTATCCATTTTTCTGTTGCCACCATGTCTAGAATGATGGCAGCAACTCCAGCATGCAAAATAACTCATGGCTCTCTAGTAAAAGTGATTTGGATGACCATAAAGCCACTAGATACCTTCTACACTGCAGGGAATGTGCCCCCACCATTGTATGACTCCCATCCCCAACCATGTCCCTCTAGGGTGCCCAGGACCTCCATGGCAGGTGTCAGGAAGCAGAGTGTTGGGAGAACATCCATTCGCCGATTTCCCCTGGGTAGTATGAACCAGTAAGGTTTAAGCACTTCTGAGTTCAGAGCTGTCAAACCCTGGCGGCTCTGAGTAAAGAAGAAGTTGATGGAGCACAGTCTGTTCAGTTGGGTTCAGCAGACTGCAAAGGTGACATTAGGGGTCTAATTGATTGCCCTCTACTATCACACAGGGAACCTTTCAGACATCTTGTTAATAAAATAAAGCTAAATAAAAAAAATGAAAAATGTGTAAAAAAAAAAGTAATAAAAAGCCCCCCGATACTTTTTTAAAAGCCCCCCATCTCCCATACAAATGAACAAAAACACAAGCCTTGGGTGCATATTCGTATTAAAATTACAATTACGCCACGCATATTAGATATCGCCACGCACACCAGAGTGAGTACAATAAATCTAGGGCTAGCATTCACAATTAACTCCAAACTTGTGACCTGTAAGTTATTTAAAAGTTTACCTATGGACAAATTTTGGTACCATATTTTTTCACCATGTCATGGGCCCACTCAGTTTTGGGGTTTGACATATTTGGTATCTATTTACTCCCCACAGCCTCATTGTTTATATAACAGATATTGGGGTTTTGTAATATATAAAAGTTTCGTCTCCGGTACATCTTACGTTGCCACCGTAAACGTTAAAAAAAATAATGATATAAAACACATTTTTACTGTAAACTTAAGTAAAATCCCGTGTGTTTGTGTTATATCAGGTGTTGAAAAACCATTTTATATTTGTTACTCCGACACCCCTCATTTATCTATGGTTTATACAGTTTGGGGTTTTGACTCACCCGGGTACTGTACCACTTTTTTATACCATGGTTTTAAACAGGTATCCATTTGAAAATTTATTGAATGTCCAGTGTTCAAACCTCAATTAACACTTACGAT
>BLSH010131890.1:486072-522526 GCA_018402905.1 Glandirana rugosa | reverse complement strand
CGACTTGAAACCTTTTAGAGTCTGCAAACAAACCAAAGAGGGATCTTCCTTAAAGCTGGCCATACATATATACTTTATAATTTCATTTAAATGTTTGTTTGAAACTCTGAAAAAAAGGTGAAAAACTATGGTACAGGAATTGTCCATTGGTGATGCTTTAACCACTTAAGGACAGTAAGGATTTCCCATGTTAGGACCAGAGCACTTTTTGCAATTTGGCACTGCGTCATTTTAACTGACAATTGCGCGGTTGTGCGGCGTTGTACCCAAACACAATTTGCGTCCTTTTTTTCCCACAAATAGAGCTTTCTTTTGGTGGTATTTGATCACCTCTATGTCATTTCTGATCACCGCTATAAACAAAAAAAGAGCGACAATTTTGCAAAAAAAAAAAAACAATATTTCTTACTTTTTGCTAAAATACAAATCCAAAAAAAAAAATTAAAAAGAACACATTTATTCATCAGTTTTGGCCGATATATATCCTTTCTCATATTTGTGGTAAAAAAAATTGCGATCAGCATTTATTGATTGGTTTGCGCAAAAATTGCTGCGTTTACAATGAGAATTCATTTCTGCCGTTTTTACACCGCTATAAACAAAAAAAGTGACAATTTTGCAAAAAAAAGAATATTTCTTACTTTTTGCTAAAATACAAATCCAAAAAAAAAAAAAATATATAAAAAAACAAATTTATTCATCGGGTTTGGTCGATATTCTTCCTCATATTTGTGGTAGAAAAAAAATTGCAATCGGCGTATATTGATTGGTTTGCGCAAAAGTTGCCACATTTACAAACCATGAGAATTAATTTCTGGCGTTTTTACAATTTTTTTTTTTTACTAGTAGTGGCGGCGATCTGCGATTTTTAACGGGGCTGCGATATTGCAGCGGACATGTCAGACATTTTTGACACTTTTTTGGGACCAATGACATTTATACAGTGATCAGAAATTTAAATATCCACTGATTAGTGTATAAATGTCATTGGCAGTGAAGGAGTTAACCTGCAGGGGGAGATCTAGGAATTAACTGTGTTCCCTAGGCGTGTTCTAACTGTGAGGGGGCTGGGCTGCCAGGGGCATAAGAGATATAACTGATGCCAGTGACAGGGATCAGTAGATCTCTGTTATGCCGCCTGACAGAACAGGGAACTGGCGTGTTTACATCGGCGGTTCCCCGCTTTTCTTCTCTGCCAGGTCATCGCGGGTAGCCGGCGGCCACACTGCTGCAGAGTGTGGGCGGGCACTAGCGAGCCGCCGTTTATAAACAGAGATTCGCAAGGCGGTCAGGAAGTGGTTAAAAGCTTATAAAGGTTCATCAGTTTAGATCTTGCCATCATTTGAGTAACTCCAGGTATGGATATTTTTACATAATTACAATGGTTGAGCTTGGAGCAATGTAACTATGCATATACCATACCTGTGGGATCCCCATGGAAGCTGGAAATCACTTTCTTAGGTACCCCTACCCCAGTGATCTCCACTAGCTTCCAGGGTGCCTTGCCGAGCAACTGCCATTCTGCACTGTGGACGCAGGAGGCAGCTCGCTCGGCAAAGGTGCCATTCTCTCAATGAGTGCAAAACCTCCTCTGATTGGATGAGCTGGAGATCATGACATCATTGTCCCACCTCTCCACCTTGTCGAATGAAAAAATGCAAAGTGTTCTCTGAATGGCACCTGCGCAGAGTGAGTCTCCTCCTGTGCTGCCAATGCAGCGGGGCAGCCATTTGGCACATGTCCCAGAAGCGATGCCTTATACAGCGACCACAGCTTCCATGGGGACCAGTTAGGTATGGTATATGTATAGTTATTATGGGCCAGGTGGGACCAATGTAAAAATATCTATACCTGGAATTATTTTTTAAAATGTCACCCATATCTGCTACTTGAATTGATTCCCAGACAAATTAAACAGGTTTCAACATTAACCACTTGCCAACCAGTCGCTGTCATACTGCAGCAGATTGGCTCTCCAGGGCAAATCACCATAGGTGTACGTTGGGTGTTTTAAGAGCTATAGCAGGCGCCCATGGCACAAGCCGATGCGCGTGGCCGGAAACGGTGATGTCTGCCGGCCACCCGCGATCGCTTCACAGAGAGCCAGAACGGGGATCTGTCAATGTAAACAAACAGATCCCCATTCTGTCAGGGGAGTAGAGAGAGATTGTCTGTTCCTAGTGATCAGGAATAGCGATCTCTCTCCTCCTCCAGTAAGTACACTCCCCCCACAGTTAGAAACACCCCCCTAGGGAACATTTAACCCCTTGATCGCCCCCTAGTGTTAACCCCTTCCCTGCCCATGTCATTTATACAGTAATCAGTGGCTATTTTTAGCTCTGATCGCTGTATACATGTCACTGGTCCCAAAAAAGTGTCAAAAGTGTCCGATCTGTCTGCCACAATGTCGCAGTCCCACTAATAATCGCTGATCGCCGCCATTACTAATAAAAAAAATAACTAAAAAAAATAACGCTATAACTTTTGCACAAACCAATCAATATACATTTATTGCAATTTTTTTACCAAAAATATGTAGAATACTTATTGGCCTAAACTGATGAATTTGGATATTTATTATATAATATATATTTTTTTCAAAATTGTCGGTCTTTTTTCTTTTATAGCACAAAAAATAAAAACCACAGAGGTGATCAAGTACCACCAAAAGAAAGCTCTATTTGTGGGAAAAAAGGATGCCAATTTAGTTTGGGTACAACGTCGCATGACTGCGCAATTGTCAGTTAAAGCGATGCAGTGCAGAATCACAAAAAATGGCCTGGTCATGAAGGGGGTAAATCCTTCCGGGGCTGAAGTGGTTAAATAAACTTGAATAAAACCCAGAACTGAAATATGACAAATCAAAAATCCCGTTGTTGTGTAAATGATTATATATCAAATATAATATACAGTAATTGGATAACAGCCAGTGACTCTGTACAATCTCAATTTAAACATATAGGTGTCCACAGTTCTTTAAAAAAAATGTAATAGTCCACAAATAATGCAAAGTGCCCGTGCTTCAATTGGTGTGTTACTTTGATGCAAGACAACACTCTATGCCATGATCCAAAAGTGAATAAATAGTCCACAAATAACACAAAGTGCCCGTGCTTCTGTCAATGTGTCACTTTGCTTCAAGACAACTCCAAAATTTCCCCACATAGATGTAGACTCACCAGACACTTTTGATCCTCTATATATAAAAGGGTCAAAATGCACCAGGTAAAATAAAGAGACTCCTTCAATCCTCCAGTCCACCAGAACAAAACCCAGGATGCAACATCAGATACTCTGTCTATGGCTCATATCAGGGAAACCACAACACAAAAAATCATTGCACACCTATTTTTCATTAAATAAAAGCCAGCGAGATAACGATAATACACTCACAGGTTTACATGCCTAACCTGCACTCAGTATATCCAGCAGTATCACTTACATCCCCCTCCACCTCTGCCCTAAGTGACCAGAATTCCACTGGGAGGATGTAATGTAACCGAAGTAACGTAGATGCCCTGAATGGCCGCCTCTACGTGTTTCGCCCATACACGCTTCAGGAGTCTTCAGGAAGCTGGCAGATATTTATCCATAATGCCATACCATCAGGGAGGCGTGGGATTAGCCCCAAATGTATTCTGCAGCAGGTCAATGACCCCAAACATACAGCCAATGTCATTAAGAAGAACTATCTTCCTCGAAAGAAGAACAGGGAGTCCTGGAAGTGATGGTTTGGCCCCCACAGAGCCCTGACCTCAACATTATAGAGTCTGTCTGGGATGACATGAAGAGACAGAAGAAATTGAGGTAGCCGACATCCAGAGAAGATCTGTGGTTAATTCTCCAAGATGTTTGAAACAACCTACATGCCGAGTTCCTTCAAAAACTGTGTGCAAGTGTACCTAGAAAAATCGATGCTGTTTTGAAGGCAAAGGATGGTCACACCAAATATTAATTTGATTTGAATTTCTCTTCTGTTCATTTACTTTACCATTTTGTTAATTGATAAAAAATAAACCATTAACACTTATATTACTGAAAGCATTCTTCATTTACAGCATTTTTTCAGACCTGCATAAAACTTTTGAACAGCTGCCGGGGGAAGAAAGGCATACACCCTGACCTAATAGTTACAATTAGGAAACACCTAGCAAAATGGGACAAAGTACTACCACAGGGGACAGAATAATTAAAAAATAATGATATTTGTTCTTTAAAGTATACAGTATGTTTATTTTTTGCCATTGGTGTCCAATTCCCCTTCATATCCTGTAGATATAAAACAAAATGAGAAGAAATCTTTCCATAGTGAGGAGAAATGCTTTCTTGTCACTGAAACGGGTGTCCTCATTGCAATATTTCCTCTCTATTCTTTTTCTGGATATGATCAACATGTACAAGTATATACGTGGTCCATATAGTGAACTTGGTGTGGAGTTATTACTTTAAGGTCATCGCAAAGGACAAGGGGGCACTCTTTACATCTAGAGGAAAAAAGATTTAATCTACAAATACGGAAAGGTTTCTTCACAGTAAGAGCTGTGAAAATGTGGAATAGACTCCCTCCAGAGGTGGTTTTGGCCAGCAAGGTTGATTGCTTTAAAAAAGGCCTGGATTCTTTCCTTAATGTAAATAATATAACTGGGTACTAACATTTTTAGGTAAAGTTGATCCAGGGTGAATCCGATTGCCTCTCGGGGAATCAGGAAGGAATTTTTTTCCCCCCGTTATAGCAAATTGGATCCATGCTTTGCTGGGGTTTTTTGCCTTCCTCTGGGTCAACTGTGGGTGAAGGATTGCATATGGGATTATTTGGTTTTATATATATATAAATGTTTTTTTTTTTTTGGTTGAACTAGATCAGTGGTTCTCAACTCCAGTCCTCGGGACCCACCAACAGGCCAGATTTTAAGTATTACCTTGGGGAGATGCAGACTAGAATACTGCAATCATTGAGCAGCAAATGATATCACCTGTGATGCATTTCAGTTATCCTGCAAACCTGGCCTGTTGGGGGGTCCCGAGGACCGGAGTTGAGAACCACTGAACTAGATGGACTTGTGTCTTTTTTCAACCTGACTATGTAACTCTCAAAATAGTGGAGTTCCCCCACCTTCAGTCCCGTTGACAATGGTCACCCGGACAAATACAGAAGGTAGGTGACTCTCCACAGCGGAGACACAGACAGCAATGAAAACCTCCCAGGGCTTCCCTTTCACCAATTCAAAACTAAAAAAAGATTTTGGTTTTGATCCAACACTTAACTTAACCCTCCCACTAAAATGGCTATGATTTCACAGCAATTAACAAAGAATATTGGGTACTTGCTTGCAATATTTATTTATAAAGGTAGGGCTGAAATTGATCTTCCAATATACTGTAAGTCAGTAACTTCTTGAAAACAAATAATTTTCCCTCTGCTTTCTCTTTATGTAATGGGTGGAGGACTGGTCTCCCAATACAGGGGCCAAGTGTTGCCAGCCTTGTACATTGAGAGCAGAAAGACTGTGTCAGGCTGAATATCATTTAGTTTGATACAAACCCTGCCTAGAGAGGTCTTCTTGACCCCTGTATTACCATAGAAATATTGGAAGGATTTCGGGTTAAGGTGACTAATTGAACCACAGGAGTAAAAAGGTAAAACTTGTTTTTTTTTTACTTTCGATAGATATAAGAGGATGATGACCCATGTCAGGTCTGTTTTGCCATCTGTGTCCTATTGGGGAGATTTCCCTTCACTTCTTGTCCCAAGGCCAAAACAGAAAGTGAAGGGAGATCCCGCCAAAGTGAGAGAGTCACCAGAACTAATGTCCCCGGTGGAAAATTTCCCCTCTATTCCTGTTATTGCAACAACCCAAAATTTGAGGTTGAATCTCCCTAATGGGGCAAAGACAGCAATAATAACTTGACCGGTGTTCCAATCCAAAACCAAAAAGGTTTGAAGTTAGGATTTCAAAGAGCATAAACAGACACAAAGAGACGGATATACACCAATAAAGTATAAAATTAGGTTTTTATTACAAGATTAGGTTTTTATTACAAGAGGTAATAAAACAGCATCATGTAGATGCTCTTCTTCAGGGAGTTCCAAGAGGTGTATTGTGCTGATGCGCACAGATCTGGTAGTCGCCCTTGGTTGGTTGAAGACCATATATAATAAGTCAATTTATATTTTTCTCCTTTGTGCAATTTGGATCTGATAGGACGGAGATTGCCCCCTCTCTCCTTTCACCTTCTCTGCACCTTCGTACCCAGCCCTATCGGTTGGACGCATACTCTACTCGTTACCATTTAACAAGATTGATTCATCCCTGCCAGCTATATGGACTAGCATTGGGCTCTGTTTTTACGGCTCCCCACCCATTACCCTTCCCCTACATTTTCTGCTTGTGTGTGGGGCTAGTGGGCCTATCCAACAGCGGCATGGAGTCCGAGCCTCTCTCATGCATCTCTTGAAACTCCCTGAAGAAGTGCGTCTACATCAATTGCTGTATAAGAGGCCCATGCGTTTGCATCTGTTTTACTGCCTGCTTGTCCTGCTGTTTTTCACTCACACCCTAGCTCCTTTTTTTCTTTATCTTTCCAATGATGCTTTTTTATTAACTTTTGTAATAAAAACCTAAATGTATACTTTATTGGTGGATATCCCTCTCTTTGTGTACGTTTATACTCTTTGAAGTCCCTTATTGGAGGGTTTTTCCCTTTTGTCTACTATTGGGATGATGGCATATACTCCGGCTTCCCACCACAACCCTTGTTTGAGGTTAAGATTTCAGGGGTTATTTACTGCAGTGTGTAAGGGTAGAATAAGGGTATTTATAAGGGTTGGCTCATCATTAAATCAGCTTTCTGTGATATTCTTCCTCCCCCATTCATTTGTACAATCATGAATTCCTTAAGGCTGGGGTCACACTGCTGTGCAGAGCGGCTCACCTGTTTACCGTTTCAGGTCTGATTTTGGTCAAAAATTTTGGGCTGAATTCGGACCTGAAACGGACCAGAAGACGCACAGGACTCCTGTGCAATTCGCTCCACAGCCGTCCCGGAGCTGAGTGAACCGGCACCATTGAGCGCTGGTCGGTCTCCTGACATGCGAATTGGATGCGGGGCAAACCCGCATCCAATTCACAATAGTGTGAACCCAGCCTACAACATTTTCCCAAGTAAATACATTTTTTATTTTTACAGTACTCCAATGTCCCTATTCGTTAAACCTCACCTAGGCATGGATGACATACTGATGGGCAGCCCAAAGCCCCTTTAGTTATCCATGTCATTTATAAGTGAGCGAGATTCAATGGGACGTGGCAACAAGGGAAGCAGCGAAAAGTAAATCACCTGGTAGAGAGCAGGCAAAAAGGAATAGTCAGTCGACTTGCGCTGACACAAGATCAAAGATAGCAGCATGGGAGGTGAGCAGCAAGAGGAGGACTTCAGATGGGATGAAGTCAATGCTGAACCCCATGTACTAAAAAGTCTTTATATATATATATATTTTGTGAGAGATTAGCTCGTGGGGATCACTTTTCAGAGGAAAATCTGACGGTTTGCCAGATTTATTATCACAAGTTAGCAAGCTCAAAACACATAAAAAAAACAGAAAACAAAACTTTGCTGTCCAGCGCTAAACTAAACAAAACAATCAGCTTCCTCTCTATACAATGTGGGGCTGTCCCCAACACCCACAAAACATAAGCACAGTGCAAACCTTTGCCTTTGAGTCCAAATCAGCACACAGAGCTCACTCAGCTTTTTCCCCTGAGATCGAGGCGCCACGCATAACGTCACAATATATATTATTACCATACAAGGAAGGAATTTGAGTGTTTGGGTTTAGTTTGTGGTTAACAGGTGGAAGGTCCTCCAAAACTTTTTTTCCGTTTTGGATGGAGTGTAGAAAGGTTAGAACCCCTCTCTACTAGCTCTGGTGACCACTGTCTTAGGGTACATAAAATGATAGGAAATACAATTTCTAAAAAGAACAATAAAAATGGGTACATATTTTCCAATGGAAAAACCTGTTCTAGTGACAACTGTCCAAAAGGGAACTTCCCCTCACTTTTGTAGGCTCTCCTTTTTTTCTGCTGTGTTTTGTAAGACAGGAAGTGAAGGGAAATCTCCCTGGTGAGACACAGACAAAAAAAAAAAAAAAACACAACATGGGTCTTACTCATTCAAAGCTTAAAAAATGACTTTGAATGCAGTTTAACTTAACTTAATTTTGAGGGATGAGATGGGTCAGGTAGGGGCAAAGGTCAGGTTAGTGGTGGTTTGGAGGTCAGGGGACTTGTTGAAATTGGCCACTCAACAATCACATATAGCAATAATGTGGGGCTAGCAAATGATGAAGTTGCAACAAAATCCCAAGATTTCTGGAATCCGAACTGCCGCACTAAAATTTGAAATTGACTTGAGGCCTCCAAACTCATGATATTCAGTCTAACATCATCTGAATTTTGGAATGAAAACATGTATGATCCACATACAATTTCAGAATACAATATTTTTTACAAAATATTAAATATAACCCACAGCAAGAAAGGCCAACTGCAAGACAGACTTAAACACTATAAGAAATGTAATATAAATGCAGTCCAAAAGCTGTTGTACATGTACGTTATACTAAATGATCTATTGTTTTCAGAGCATTTACTTTTCTTCACTTTATTTTTATAAATTATTTCTGTGAAATGACCTTTGTTGTCTTATGCAACGCAACCCATGGCTTGTGAACATCCCCAGCCTTCAGATGTATGGATGGCTAAGCACGGCCCTCTGTTTAGTAGCCCATGGGACCAGTAGCTGCTACCAAACCATTTCTAGCTGGGCCACACACAGCTGATGGTACTGTGAGACAAGTCATTTGATTTAAAGAATTTGGCATGGAGTTATGATATAATGCCAACAGGGGCGGATGCAGGGGGGACAATGGGGCAATTGCCCCCCCCCGAGATAATATTACCAACTTTTTTTACTGGGTGCAGCTGCAGTCCCGGCTCCTGCTCGCCACTGCCTGGTCAGCAGTGGTCAGTTGCTAGGACCACCCAGCGTCTAGAAACCAACCGCGTGGTTAGTATGACTTTGCCCCCCAGAACTTTCTCTTGCATTCCTGGGCTGCTGCTACCACACCTCCCAGCTCAATCCTGGAGCTTTGAGTGGTTGGTTGTCTGACTCTGCTCCCACCTCCCAATGTGGAACCTCCTACTTTAGACCTGGCTACTGCCAGTGCCCTGCCTCCCTCGTGCATCACATGTTGTGAATTTAACCACTTCCTTACTGGGCATTTAAACCCCCCTCCTGGCCAGACCAATTTTTGGCTTTCAGCGCTGTCGCATTTTGAATGACAATTGCGCGGTCGTGCGACGTTGTACCCAAATAACATTTGCATCCTTTTTCCCCACAAATAGAGCTTTCTTTTGGCGGTATTTGATCACCTCTGCGTCATTTCTGATCGCCGCTATAGACAAAAAATGAGCGACAATTTTGCAAAAAAGAACAATATTTTTTACGTTTTGCTAAAGTACAAATCCATTAAAAAAAATTATTCATCAGTTTTGGCCGATATATATTCTACATATTTTTGGTAAAAAAAAAAGCGCAATTGGCATATATTGATTGGTTTGCGCAAAAGTTATCGCGTCTACAAACTATGGGAATTGATTTATGCCATTTTTATTATTTTTTTTTTTTACTAGTAATGGCGGCGATCTGCGATTTTTATCGGGACTGCGATATTGCAGCAGAAATGTCGGACATTTTTTACACATTTTTGGGACCAATGACATTTATACAGCGATCAGAAATTTAAATATCCACTGATTACTGTGTAAATGTCATTGGCAGTGAAGGGGTTAACCTGCAGGGGGCAGTGAAGGGGTTAACAATGTTCCCTGGGCGTGTTCTAACTGTGGGGGGGCGGGGCTGGCCGGGACATAACAGATCTCACTGATCCCAGTGACAGGGATCAGTAGATCTGTCATGTCCCCTGTCACAGAATGGAGAACCTCCGTGTTTACATCGGCGGTTCCCCGTTCTGCAGCTTTGTCATGCGATCGTGGGTCTCGAGCGGACATTGAGTCCGCCCGACCCATGGGCGCGCATGCGCATGCCGCCGCTGCCGCCAGGGGGGCGCGCCGGGAGCGTGCACAGGGGACGACGTCCATGGACGTTGTCCCGGCATTTCAGATCCGCGCTGGAGCCGTACTTCGGCAATAGCGCGGATCTGTAGGGGTTAAAGAAAGTAAGGAACTGCTGGAGGCTCATATAGTAAAACCTTGGTTTGAGAGTAACTTGGTTTGAGAGCGTTTTGCAAGACAAGCAAAGTTTTTAAATAAATTTTGACTTGATATACAGTACAAGTGATGTCTTGATATACAAGTAGCATCACTTCACAATTGAGTATGAAAGAAAAGAGAGGCGCCTCTAAGTGTAGCAATATGGTTACATTTAATGAAGGTTCAACATTTATATTATATTATATTGTTGATGATTAAAACGGGCACATTTAAGTATGCAGGCATTCGGGGTAAAGCTAAACACATACACCATCCTCCGCATCACCATCAACGTCATCCCTTCCATGCTGCACTCCATGAGCACTTCAAGCCTCACTTTCAGAACGCTCTACTGCAGGATAGTCTTCCCTGTCACGATAGCTGATTGACATTGGTGAGAGCAAGCAGTGCGGAGGACGGTCTATGTTGACAGCTTTACCCCGGATGCCTGCATACTTAGATGAGCCTTCTTTAATCATCAACCATGGGAGTTGCTAAATGTTGTACCTTCATTAAATGTAACCATATTACTACACTTAGAGGCGCCTCTCTTCTCTTTTATACTCAGTAGCTCCTGCTGGATTGTGCTTCTGAGCCCCTTGTGGAGGCGGCCATTTGTGGATAGACATTTATGGTTACACCAATCACATTGCTATGATCTTTTTTATATTAACTATAAAGGACTTACGAATAAATGGTTGTGGAACAAATTATTTGCGTTTCCATTATTTCTTATGGGGAAATTCGCTTTGATATACAAGTGCTTTGGATTACAAGCATGTTTCCGGAACAAATTATGCTCACAATACAAGGTTTTACTGTATTTAATGTTATAGGAGGAGCAGCTCTATGGACCCTGATGTAACAAGGGGCACTCTGAGGACCCTAATGTAAGGGGGGGGGGCTCTCTGGGGACCCTGATGTAAGTAAAGCATGTGTGACGGAAACTTTTAATTTTTAAAAAATTATCATTCATTCTGGGGTTTATATGTGTCTATAAAACTGTTATGTGTGGCACAGTAATTAGGAGTATTTTGTGGTACAAGGATTGTGGTATGTGTGTGCAGTGTATACATCGAGTAGGCACAGATTATGTTTAATCACCCTCCTTTAAGCTCTTTCCACTTTTAGCTAGGTACACACTTAAAGGTGAAGTATGGAGAAAGCTTATTTGGCTGTACTTCTCCTATGGATCACAGGAGTGCAATTCGTTCTGTAATACAGTTCTGTAAGCAATACATTATTTTTTGGCAGTGCCCCTCCCGAGACTAGACTCTGGATCCGCACCTGGTTGCCAGTAATTTTTTTTGTTCATATATTACAGCTTAATTTTGGTTTAGTGCAAAATAATTTCAGCACAAAAATAATAGTGGTGTTGAAATTATGACTAATAGAAAGTATGCTTAGGAATCAATGGTAAAAATAAGGGGTTAGTTTGAGAGATAGCAATGGAGTTAGAGTTGTGATTAGGGGTTGGGAACTTCATATGATTCATATGATTATGGCTAGAGTTTGGGTTCACAATGGCTTGGGTTTTGTTAACCTTAAGAGTTAGGGATTTGGTAAAGAGTTTATAAGAGTTGAGGAAAGGTACTATTTCAATTAAGAGTTGCGATTAGGTCAAAGTTTTGGCTGGCTTTATAATTAGGCTTAGGGTTAAGAGTTGGGATAAGGGGGTTGTGCTGATGATAAAGTGTTTCAGCTTAATTTTACAAGGGTTGGGGTTAGTTTGAGTTTCAGGATTAGGTCTAAGGGTAAGATAAAATTTGGGTAAATTATTTTGGGATTTCTAAGTATGATTATTGCCACTAGGGATGAACTCAGTGTTCAGTTCAAAAGTAAGTTTGGACCAAACACTGGTTGCTCAGACATTCAGCTGAACAGAAAACATTTGGAACATTCAGTGTAGATGAACGTGGCAGCTTCTGGCTGTTAATGGTTGCTAAGGAAGCAGCGGGTGCTTGCAACCCCCGCATCCTTGCCAACCACTGATGTCACCTGTAAGCAAATGGGTGGGGAATGGAGCATTACATTACGACCACATTTGGACAATGATGTCACCACTATCCCAGATGTCAATGGCTGCTAAGGGAGCAGTCCTTACCAATCACTGATGTCACTTGGCCCATTCACTCACATTGCCAGTAATCCTCAGCCACGTAATCAAATGGGCAGGGAATGGAGCATTGCATCATTGCCTAAGTATGGCCATCTTTGGGTAGGGATGTCACAAAGATCTCCGCCCATTTCTTTTATGACAGCATGGGGATTGTCAAAAGTTTGGGTGTCTTTATTTCTCAATGAGAACATTTTTTTCTGTGAATGAGTAAGGGCACCCCCTACTTATTCACCTGGGCAGGGGAAGTATTATTATTAAAGGGGCTTGCAGATTCCAATCAGGCCCCAAACTGCAGACCCTTAAAACCACTGGTCCAAATGTGTGGGTAAGAGGCCCTTGTCCTCATCAACATGGCACCCGCCCCCCTTGTTGAGGGCATGTGGCTTGGTATGGTTAGGGGGAAGGGGTGCACACATGCCCCCCCCTCTTTCTGGACAGTAAGGGTGCATGCTCAGATTAAGGGACTGGTATGGATTTTTAGGGGACCTCACACATTTTTCTTTTGTTTTGTTTCTGTGTGGAGTTCCCCTTAAAAATCTGTACCAGACCTCAAGGGTCTGGTATAGAATTCTTCTGGGACTTTGCACATTTTCTTTTGTCTATGCGCCATTTTGACTTTTTTTTTTTTGTCTGTGTGCCATTTTTTCTTTTTAAATGTCAGTGCGTTAAAAAAAAAACACTGCTCCTGGCCAAATGTATTTTTTTAAAAAAAAAAATTGCATTGGTATATGTTCCCAAGGGCCATGCCCATCCCCCGTGTTATTTTTTGTCACCCACTTACCTATTAATCCAGAAAATGGGCATTTTAATTTGACAGGTTCAGGTTCTATTGATTTAAATGGGGTTTGAGTTCGGCATCCTGAAGTTTGCCTAACCCTGCCTTGAACTGAATCCAGAGCAGTTTGATGCATCACTAATTGCTATACTGAAACACTCAGTGTGGAAGTCCATTCATATAGCAACGGTAGACCTAAAAAACTTCCTTCAACTTTTATAAGGCACAGAGATATTCTTTACAAATGTGTATTGTGCTCCTGCTGGCTTCAGAAGTCGGAAGACATTAAAGTGCAATAAAAATGAATGAGGGAAAGTTAAAAAAGCCAGGAGGAGGACATAGTGACGTAGCCTGTCAAAATAACTTGACTAGCTCTCTTCTAATCATGAAAATCTCTCTGATGAGTTAAGCTTAGAGGTACCATGGGCTCAATGTAACATCCTGAATTTTATGAATAGCCCACAAAAGGCCACAAAATTATTGCAAAGTGTACCAGAGAGTGGATAACTCCATATGTAAGGGCGTAGCAACAGGGGTCTCAGGGGTCACAACTGAGACCCTTCCCATGCTCCAGGGGGTGCATGATGCCTTACATTTTTACCAATTGATTATACATGCGCACAAGGAATTTTTTAGAAATATATTTTCAGATTGATGTGTATGGGGTAAGCGCCCTTTTGCAAAATATTATCAATTCCCCTCTCAATATGTCAATAAAGCTCTGAAGTAACTCTTTAGCCACTTCTAATATATTTGCATGCGGTGGAAGCAGCGGGTAGTAGCAGAGGGGGCCCCAGGTCAACTTTTGCACAAAGCCTACAAGCTTCAAGCTATGCCTCTGTCCATATGTCTTAATAAACATATTACAGAAAAGATAAATAGCCAGCACAATTTGGTAATATTAAAATGTCAGTCCTTGCAAACCTGATATTTACAGTAAGTTTTGGATAGGTACCGGACAACTAAATCAAACAGAGGCTTTGAATATCCTTTGGACACCACCCGCTTAATGCGGAAAAATGCAGAAAGACTTGCGTTTTTAATGCGGCAATGCTACTGGCATTTTTATAACGAACAGTGTGCATGAGGCCTGAGGATTATAGTTAAATTGAAGGCGGGGGTGATTTTGTTAGAACCTCTCTTTTTTGCCTATTCAGTGCAAAAAAACAGTTTTATAAATTCTCACTCTATTCGTCTGTGCGAGCCCTTTGAAAGACTGAACACTTCCATGTATCGGGGAACATATGACTTCTGCACTTTCACCAAGGATACAGTGAATGGTGAGGTGCTAATGCTTGTAGTGCTGCTCTAAGCAAAAAAGTAAGTATCTATAGTCCCGCTGGTACTCAGGAATGGGGTGCTGGTGAATAATATCACCATCCAGTAGTGTATAACATGCTTGAAAAAAATCACAGATCAACCCTATCCAGTCTATATGGTTAATATGTATAAGCTGGCCTCACCCTTGCACCACTCCACACGCCCAGTCCTCTGACATGTTTCACCCCACCCACTGGGACTAAAGCTGGCCATACATTATACAATTTTCTTCTACAACTTTCCTTTTCCTTTAGATTTACCAAAACCATATAATATGAGGTCATACCTAAACACTTTCAATTTTGTATGCAGCCAGGCAAGCCCTTGCACTACATAGTTGAAGGTAAATCGAATAGCTCTGAATATCCTTTGGACACCATCAGCTTAATCTCCAACTTCTGTTCCCTATTCCATCCCCATGTGGCAGCCACTATGAGGAGCTGTCATTGACCTTTTGCATTTTTAGAACATTTGACTTCATAAAGAATGGGGCAGGAAGAAAGAGACTACCCCTAGAGCAGTGTTGGGAGTAGGACTTCTATGGTCATAAGCAAGGCAAAGAGCTCTGATGATGAGATCTTATTGCATGAGTCCTGGAAAATAATCTGACCAGTGTCCATCTGTAAACGCAATATCAGTTTGAGATGGACTGATCCTTAAATCCTCTTTTACAAAGACTCATTGGAATGATTTTTTTGCCTTGGCAATGCTTGTGTCTATTTAAATTAGCAAATTAGAAATCATTTGAAGCTGACCTCCAAAAACCACAAACACTTTATATTAAACATGTACTTTATACACTGTTATTTGGTGCCTATTGACCAGATAATTCAAATGATATTGGATTGTTTTTGGTTTACTAGATTAATGGTTTTATGGGTTAAAGGATACAAACTTAAAGAGGAGCTTCAGTCTCTATATGTTGGTTCCACCCCCCACTCACTGGCACTGACGTCCTTCAATATTTGCTGTGTATGCAGATGTGCTGAAGGGCTCTTCCTGGCTTTGGCAGAGCCCTTCGGCACATTTGCGCACACACCGACAACCTGAGATCTAGGACCTCCATAACTGTGATATGTTTGTACGTGTGCAAATGTGCTGAAGATCTCTACTAGGTCCAGGAGGCCATGCGGAACCCCTCAACACATCAGTGCATGCATGCAATCCCGTGGCGCACATCCTTCGTGAGGCACCAGGAACACAAAGTCAATCTTGCCTAGCAAATAAAAGTCAAAAACACTTAAAAAAATCTAAATGTGAAAGAGACAGGGGATTGAAGCCAGGCAAAAATACAGTAACTTGTTTTTGGGGTATAGGTCTGCTTTAAGATCCAGGGTTCAATTTAAGGCCTCATGCACACTGGATGTTTTTACAGCTGCTGTTTCTGGCGTTTTGTCTTCAGCCAGTAAACTCCCCAGCATGTTATCCTATGTGTCCAAGCACACATAGGCTGTTATCAGCGTTTTTTGGCCGAGGTGCTTTCTCGTTGGAAAAAACCCCAGAACTAGTGGGTTTTGAGAGGAGTTTTTGAGCTGTAAAAATGCTTTAATGCTCGTAAACGTGGTAAAACGCAGCTAATCAGTGTTTTTGAGTGTTTTTGATCCCATAGCTTGTGTTCTCTTGCTAACAACAGTAAAAAAAAGGCAAACACTAAAAAAAAGTGGGAAAACGTGGCAAAACGGTAATGCAAAAAGCGGAAGGATGCAGAAAACTGAAGTTTTTAATGTGGCAATGCTACTAGTGTTTTTATAACGTCCAGTGTGCACGAGGCCTTAGGGTTATAATTAAATTGAAGGAGGGGGTGATTTTGTTAGAACCTCTCTTTTTTGCCTATTCAGTGCAAAACAACCAGTTCTATAAATGATCACTCTATACATTTGTGTGAACCCTTTGAAAGACCCAACACTTCCATGTATCGGGGACCATGTGACTTCTCCACTTTCACCAAGGATACAATGCATGGTGATGTGCTAATGCTTGTAGTGCTGCTCTAAGCAAAAAAGGAAGTATCTATAGTCCCGCTGGTACTCAGGAATAGGGTGCTGGCGAAAAATATCACCATCCAGTAGTGTATAGCATCACAGATCGACCCTATCCAGTCTATATGGTTAACATGTATAAGCTGGCCTCACTCTTGCACCACTCCACACGCCATGTCCTCTGACATGTTTCGCCCCACCCACTGGGACTAAGGCTTGCCACCTAAACACTTTCAATTTTGTATGAAACCAGGCAAGCCCTTGCACTACATAGTTGAAGGTAATTCTAATGGAAATTGAACAATGTATGGCCAGCATTAGACATAGTCTATAACTAAGCCCAAGGGAGTGGGGAGAAACATGTCAGAGGATTGTAGAGTGGTGTAAGGCTGAGGCCAGCTGATATAGTGCAGGGGTCTGAGTAGCAAGGCCCATCTACTGTCTGCATAGAGTAGACAGGCCTGAATGCTGTGAGGGAGGGGAGAAGGTCAGTAAGCTTGTGTAAACCCCACCACAGAGCTTAGTCAATGAATAAGCGTAGCTCTTCCGCACAGGCACAGGGTGCTAGGGGGATACAGGGAAGGTATGGTTCCCCAAGGAAAGTGGGGTTCCCCATGGTTCTGTCCTGGGACCAATCCTATTCAATTTATTCATAAACGATCTGGAGGATGGGATAAACAGCTCAATCTCAATATTTGCAGATGATACCAAGCTAAGCAGGGCAATAATTTTTCCACAGGAGGTGGAAACCTTGCAAGAAGATCTAAACAAATGAATGGGGTGGGCAGATAAGTGGCAAATGAGGTTTAATGTAGAAAAATGTAAAATAATGCATTTTGGTACCAAGAACATGAAAGCAAACTACTCACTGGGGGGAGAGCCTCTGGGGGAATTTAGGATGGAAAAGGACCTAGGGGTCCTAGTAGAGAACAGGCTCAGCAGTGGCATGCAATGCCAAGCTGCTGCAAGCAAAGCTAACAAAATATTGGCATGCATCAAGAAAGGGATCATCAACTCCAGGGATAAATCAATAATTCTCCCTCTCTACAAGTCTCTGGTGAGGCCGCACCTGGAGTATGCCGTCCATTTCTGGGCGCCAGTCCTCAGAAAGGATGTCCTGGAACTGGAAAGGGTTCAGAGAAGGGCAACAAAGCTAAGGGTTTGGAGGACCTTAGTTATGAGGAATGATTACAAACACTGAACTTATTCTCTCTGGAGAAGAGACGCTTGAGAGGGGATATAATTTCAATGTACAAATACTGTACTGGTGACCCTACAATAGGGACAAAACTAAAAAGACTACAAAAAGACACGTCGCCATTCACTAAAACTAGAAGAAAGGCAGTTTAACCTTAAACTGTGTGGAGGGTTCTTGGGTAAGAGCAGTGAGGATGTGGAATTCTCTTCCACAAGCAGTGGTTTCTGCTGGGAGTATAGATCATTTCAAAAAACTATTAGATGCACACCTAAGGGACCATAACATTGAGGGTTATACAATGTAATACTGACATAAAAGCACACACATAGGTTGGACTTGATGGACTTGTGTCTTTTTTCAACCTCACTGACTATGTAACTATGTACAGTATCTCACAAAAGTGAGTACACCCCTCACATTTTTGTAAATATTTTATTATATCTTTTCATGTGACAACACTGAAGAAATGACACTTTGCTACAATGTAAAGTAGTGAGTGTACAGCTTGTATAACAGTGTAAATTTGCTGTCCCCTCAAAATAACTCAACACACAGCCATTAATGTCTAAACCTCTGGTAACAAAAGGGAGTACATCCCTAAGTGAAAATGTCCAAATTGGGTACAAAGTGTTAATATTTTGCGTGGCCACCATTATTTTCCAGCACTGCCTCAAGCCTCTTGGGTATGGAGTTCACCAGAGCTTCACAGGTTGCCACTGGAGTCCTCTCCCACCCCTCCATGATGACATCACGGAGCTGGTGGATGGTAGAGACCTTGCGCTCCTCCACTTTCCGTTTGAGGATGCCCCACAGATGCTTAATAGGGTTTAGGTCTGGAGACATGCTTGGCCAGTCCATCACCTTACCCTAAGCTTCTTTAGCAAGGCAGTGGTAGTCTTGGAGGTGTGTTTTGGGTCATTATCATGTTGGGATACTGCCCTGCAGCCCAGTCTCTGAAGGGAGAGGATCATGCTCTACTTCAGTATGTCACAGTACATGTTGGCATTCATGGTTCCCTCAATGAACTGTAGCTCCCCAGTGCCAGCAGCACTCATGCAGCCCCAGACCATGACATTCCCACCACCATGCTTGACTGTAGGCAAGACACACTTGTCTTTGTACTCCTCACCTGGTTGCTGCCACACACGCTTGACACTATCTGAACCAAATAAGTTTATCTTGGTCTCATCAGACCACAGGACATGGGTCCAGTAATCCATGTTCTTAGTCTGCTTGTCTTCAGCAAACTGTTTGTGGGCTTTCTTGTGCATCATCTTTAGAAGAGGCTTCCTTCTGGGACGACAGCCACGCAGACCAATTTGATGCAGTGTGCGGCGTATGGTCTGAGCACTGACAGGCTGACCCCCTACCCCTTCAACCTCTGCAGCAATGCTGGAAGCACTCATACATCTATTTCCCAAAGATAACCTCTGGATATGACGCTGAGCAAGTGCACTCAACTTCTTTGGTCGACCATGGTGAGGTCTGTGCTGAGTGGAACCCGTCCTGTTAAACCACTGTATGGTCTTGGCCACCGTGCTGCGGCTCAGTTTCAAGGTCTTGGTAATCTTCTTATAGCCTAGGCCATCTTTATGTAGAGCAACAATTCCTTTTTTTCAGATCCTCAGAGAGTTCTTTGCCATGAGGTGCCATGTTGAACTTCCAGTGACCAGTAAGAGAGTGAGAGTGATAACACCAAATTTAACACACCAGCTCTCCATCCACACCTGAGACCTTGTAACACTAACAAGTACCATGACACCGGGGAGGGAAACTGGATAATTGGCCCCAATTTGGACATTTTTACTTAGGAGTGTATTCACTTTTGTTGCCAGGGGTTTAGACATTAATGGATGTGTGTTGAGTTATTTTGAGGGGACTGCAAATTTACACTGTTATACAAGCTGTACACTCACTACTTTACATTGTAGCAAAGTGTCATTTCTTCAGTGTTGTCACATGAAAAGATAGAATAAAATATTTACAAAAATGTGAGGGGTGTACTCACTTTTGTGAGATACTGTATGTAATCACTGGATCTCTGCACTTCTCCATTCATTTAATGGCTGGTGGGAGGGGCCAGCAGACTGCCATAGGTAAGGTCCAAGTGTAATTCTGGGCCTCTAAGATTGAAAGAACTGAAATCTAATGAATAAAAGTGGCTGGCAAATAACAGTCACGCTAGGGAGGAAAGAGCTAGAGGATGCAGGAGGTCCTCCAGTCACACAGGATCTACCTGACTTGCTGCTGCTTCTAATGCACATTGTGAGATGCTAACAGTGAAATCAGAGTAAGCAATGTGCTACAGGAGAAGAGCCTGTGCAACTGTGCAAGACTAAAAGGAAGGCTGTGAAGTTTTAGGGTAGGTTTAGTGTTAATTTTTTAGGGCAAGGTTAAGGGTTGGGTCTCTGTACTAGGGGAAGGTTCAATCCTCTGGATTAATTTTAGGGGGTAGGTTACATCTACCCTTTAGCTATGCAGTCTAAACTAAACTAAAGCCATTTGTACATTTTTATTTTTCCAGTTGTCTCTGTCTTAGAACTGTGCAATGAAGGAGATCCCCCAACTCTTGCATACACCCAACACTTCCAGATATGCCAAATACCTGATCCCCCACTGTGCATTGTGTTTCCTTATAAGCCCTGCAGTGATGTAGTGACAAGGTTTGGGTTGGGCTGCTGGGTGGATAGGATACTCCCTGATGCCCAGTCAACATCTATTGGCATACAAGGGGACAAGAAGGTGACCCAGGAAATGCAAACTCAGCACATGTTGAAAAAAATGCATAAACAGAGGTTAGTTTTGCTGAAAACCCTATATCAAAATAATCAAAAGATCTAGAGATAAAGGCAATTAAATAGAGGTAAATCCTGAATTTTCCTGCAACAACCCCACCCATTTCCACTTCCCAAGCGTTCTTGTTTTCTTGTTGGTCAGTTAGGCCACGAATCACATCAACGGACACTGGGGGGGGGGGGGGGGTCAGGTCAAGTTATACAAAAAGTCAAGATCTGCATATAACTTTAGATGCCTTTATGTGTCATTGGATGAGACCTTCATTGGGTCATGGCTGAAGGGCACCTGTTTATGGCAGAGGGTATAATAAAAATGGAGATGCTTACTGTAAAATGAAACACCATAGAATGCTTGCTTTCACAAGATTGCTTAAGTAATTCAGCTTTAGTGCTAATCTGCCCATGTAGGGTAAAGCACTGGGTTTTCTATAAGGCCCCCTTCACCAGCAGTGCAAATCCCCAGTACGTCCAGGTATGGAAGAGCTTGTGACTCACTTCTCTTACTTTCTTATGACAGGCCTGGTGATTGACTGACTCTGTTGGATTTTTTTCTCTTGCCTTCAAGGAGCTAAACTAAAAGGGGCATGTGAAGGAAAGGTGAGCATGCTGGGTAGGGGGGCATTAAAGTGAACCCCTTGATTTGCTCTACATGGGCAAAGCATAGGATCATTTTAAACATTAACAAATGCCTACCTCTCACTCTTCGTCTTCTTTTTATTCTCTTCAGGGCATCTCTTGCCCCTTTTTCCCCTTCCTCCAAGGTGACTACCGGTCCTATAGGCAGGCCCCAGTTACGGAGAGCGTCTGCTAGCTCCATGCCAGCTCCAACCCAATATTCCTGTGGCCCCATTACTATAGCCACTCCCGCCCACTGGAAAAAGCTTAATACAGTATATAGAATGTGGGCTGGATGTGGAATCGGGCTAAGAGCTCCAAGACAAGACCACGAAACCATTGGCTTATTCCATCCTTTTGTAAGAAGGTTTGCAGCAGAGCAATATGAAGGGTTGGCAGGTCCAACAAAAGCAGCCACTGAATGCTCCATGAGTGTGAAGGCCGCAAATGCACGTGGTGCTGAACATCCTTGAGGCAACAGCACATGCTCAAACCAGATTCCAGAGGCAAGGGTGTGATCAGAGTTTAGGTCAGAGATTGCTAGCCGAGCTGCCACATTGGGCAGTGCTTTGGCAATTAGTGGGTCACATGTCCATGGCCCTACTAAGCCAATTCGAAAGGTGGTTGTCCGGATAGTGCTTGGTAATAAAATAATTATGAAGAAAAACAAGACTGAAGATATTGGCAACTTCCATCGAGGATGGTTCGAAAGGAAAAGTAAGGAGTTTGGACGAGGCATGGTGACCTTGGACAAGCTTTAGAGATGGATGGACATCATCGTTCAGGTTTCAAGCTAGTGAAGAAGGATTTTGAAATGAGAAATAAAGAACAAAAGTGGACACATTTTTTTAAAAAAAGGCAAATGAGTACATATTTAAACCATTAAACAAGAATCTTAGAAATACAGTAGTCATTGTCCATCTGTACCTCTTGGTCTAATCTAGCAACCATTTCTCTTTGCCTTGCTCAAGGGATTTTCCAGTCAGGCCACAAGGAGGTCAAGTAGGATTTGGACAAACCTATAATGTGCACAGCTGTGAATATGGGTAAATTTAGTCTACTATAAAAGCATAAAAGGAATTAACGTTTAGATCAAACACGAACAACATAATCCACCAACAAACAGAAGGTAATAGTAGTGAGAGATAAAACACACTGATGAAAATGAGAAAAGTAATTGAAAAATACTTGAATATCCGAAATGCCTCATATATTAACAAACCACAGGACCCTTTAAATATTTTGCTCAGCCCACCACTTCTGTTGCCTTTCAGTCTTAAAGGGTAACATGAGCTTTCAAATAAAACTGATATGATAAGATTTGGCAATTAAATAAAATGTTCAACTCATCACCTACCTTGTTTACAGACTTTAAGTTATCCATTGTATTCAACAAGAAACATATTACATTTGGCAGGTTGTCATGATTTATGTACAGGTATTTATAAGTTAGGTAAGACCATCATTGCGTCTATATGACCTTTTTTGGTTCTGTAAGTCTTTTCTAATGAGCAGTATTTTTCAGGAGCTTATCCGATGATAATTGGAGAAAAATATATATGTACAAATACTATTTTATTTCCTTTGAAAAAGTTTTTCAAGTTTAAAAAATGTCATCATGTTTTCATATTACTGTAACCTTACAGGAATAATAAAACAAAAGGCAATCCCATTATTAAGAAAAATAAAAGGATTTCCTCTCTTGCTTCAGCCCTACCACTTACAAAAGGAACATTGGTACAGTTCAGTTAGTTTATAGCTTTTTTTTTCTACAAGAAATCATGAATGAATCTCTCACCTGAACATCTTTCATTCACCAAACGTTAATGTGGTTGGACTTTCTCTGAACTTTCCTTGGGAAGATGAAGATTCTTCGAGATATTCCAATGGAGCGTGTGTGTGCAATAGAAAAGATGGACATAGCCGGTTACCTAATCCTGATCTTTAATCTGCTTTTTTTTTTCCTTGCTTACCTTCTTCTTTGACTTAGGACTGTTCTGTCTGTTCTCTCTCCTTCTTCTAATCTCCACCTTCTCACAGCCAGCACATTCTCCACTCTTTCAAACCCATTGATGAAATTCATGAAAATCTTGCAAAGTTTCACCTTCTTCCTCCTTTATGGTCCTCAACCAGATAGGTCAGGAATTTTTTCATGCGGTCACCTTTGGTTAACATTCCACCAGTTAAGAAGAAACTTGCTCCAATGGGTCTTACCTATGAAAAGGTTTTCTTTCTTTTAAACAATCACGACTTTTCTAAGTCCAAATGTGTATCCTTGAACAGATTTGCATTCCTTTTCTGTTCTCCGTTAGTATCTTGGTGCTCTTCTCCACCTGTCACACTCCCCCCCCCTCCCGCACCACCAACCATTCTCTACTAACTCATTAAGCTGATTAGCCAAGCTAGTCATCAAGGGGGGTAAAGATTAGGTCACCTCTTGCTGTGTAACATTATAGAGTCAACACTGAGAGTTGTGCGGTGTTCAAAAGGAATGAAAGAGCAAATAATAGCCAAGTGTTGGACAGCGGGAAAAGCAGACCTATGGTCATAAAATTGTTAAAGTTTAAGTAAACCATAACAATGAACTTCTGGTAGTTGCTTCCTTTTGGCCTTCTAAAAATACCATTGATTGTGTTCTATTATGTTTGTTTATTAAAGGGTTGATTCACCTTTTCAGAAAAAAAATTGAAAGGTGAACCTACACCTTACACCCTCCTCTCCCAATCCGCGTTATACTTACCTCCGTGGGTGATGAGTTGTCAGTACCCTACCCATGCAGCCAGGACAGATCAGTTCTGGCTGCATGGGTAGGGTACTTACAATTCATCACTACAGAGGTATGTACAGTGGGAATCAGGGGGGAGGGTGTAAGGTTTTTAGTTAGTCCTGTGACGGCGCTGACAAATCAGAATTGCTCTGATCTGTCCCGGAAGCACTACAGAAAAAAGGGGAAGAAAAGCAGGGATTTTAAATCCCTGGACAGCTCCACTGGCTGCGTGGGCAGTGACAGCTCATCACCCACAGAGGTAAGTACAGCAGGGAGTGGGGTCAGTGTTAGTTTGACTTTTAATTTTTTATGAAAAGTTGAACTTTCACTTTAAGTGCAAAAATGATCTGTTGATCCTACCAGGAATCTAGTAAGCTGTTAACTTTGTAACTGTGCTGCACTCTTATATATTATATTGTTCCCTGTTTAGCATTGTGGACTACCAAATGGCTCTCTGTATCTTATGGAGAAGAGGAAAGGGGTGGTGTTCTGTAGTCCCAAGCCCACAGCAGTTGTATTGCTTGTTGCCTGTTGCATAAAGCTTGGAAAAGTACATTAGTTCTTTGACCATAATTGCACGTTTTTTGGCCCCAAAGAATTTTGAATGAGAAGGCCTGAAAAATGTGCTTAAACTAAGGTAATAACGCTGTTTCTCCATAATATATAATATAATATATCCACATGCACAACCAGCGCAAAAAACACAAATGTGTACCACAAATAACATTGTTGCAAAGTCTACAATTTTATTTTTGTAACTTTGTTTCATTCATCACAAAAAGAACGTCCTTGGAAAGGTGGTATCTACCACCTTTAGTGCGATCTCAGCGATTGAATGTGATTCGCACCCACACCGCAGGTGCTGATCACATGCGATCTCTGAGCACAGTTGTATGGCTGAACTCGCGTTAGATTCACCCAAAAAAAGTGCAGGAACCTTTTTTTCCCGCAGTGGCATTGCATCGCATGGGTGTTTTCACCCATGCCATCCGATGCCATGCAAGCTCAGAGTTTGCATTGCGATCTGTGAACAAAACTGGGCGTGTAATTAACTTTGTAATGACACCCGCAGCGGTTAGCAGAAGGCAGCGTGAACTTATTAGTAGAAAACATTTAGATAACATCACCCAATCTTTTTATTATGGATCTCTTTTCCATCATTCCAACTCTGGGAATTCTCTCAACATGGGAAGGATATAAACATAAAATACAACCTAATAGTGTAATACTGCTTAATTAAAAAAAAACTAATTGAATAAAAACATATACTTGTGCTTCCATTATATAAGTGGACCGCGCGCTATGATAAATATAAGCATGGGAAGACTGTCATTCACATAGGATCCCACCATAAAACAAAAGCTCTGACCTCCTTAAATTCTATTGGCAGTAATTCATGGACTCGGCCTAACACTCAGGTAGGTAGTATTAACCAGCACCAAGATATCACCTGCTAAACCTCACTCTATGATTTCAAGAGCATTCTCCATTGATACACAGTGGGTATATACAGTTGTGCTCATATGTTTACATACCCTGGCAGAATTTATGATTCCTTGGCCATTTTTCAGAGAATATGAATGATAACACAAAAACATTTCTTTCACTCATGGTTAGTGTTTGGCTGAAGACATTTATTATCAATCAACTGTGTTTAGTCTTTTTAAATCATAATGACAATAGAAACTACCCAAATGACCCTGATCAAAAGTTTACATGCCCTGGTGATTTTGGCCTGATAACATGCACACAAGTTGACAGAAAGGGTTGAATGGCTATTAAAGGTAACCATCCTCACCTGTGATCTGTTTGCTTGTAATTAGTGTGTGTGTATAAAAGGTCAATGAGTTTCTGGACTCCTGACAGACCCTTCCATCTTTCATCCAGTGCTGCACTGATGTTTCTGGATTCTGAGTCATGGGGAAAGCAAAATAATTGTCAAAGGATCTGCAGGAAAAGGTAGTTGAATTGTATAAAACAGGAAAGGGATATAAAAAGATATCCAGGGAATTGAGAATGCCAATCAGCAGTGTTTAAACTCTACTCAAGAAGTGGAAAATGAGGGGTTCTGTTGAAACCAAACCACGGTCAGGCAGACCAACTAAAATTTCAGCCACAACCTCCAGGAAAATTGTTCAGAATGCAAAGAAAAACCCACAAATAACTTCAGGTGAAATACAGGACTCTCTGAAAACATGTGCTGTGGCTGTTTCAAGATTCAAATTAAGGAGGCACTTGAAGAAAGATGGGCTGCATGGTCGAGTCACCAGAAGAAAGCCATTACTACGCAAATGCCACAAAGTATCCCACTTACTATACGCTAAACAGCACAGAGACAAGCCTCAAACCTTCTGGCACAAAGTCATTTGGAGTGATGAGACAAAAATTGAGCTGTTTGGCCACAACCATAAATGCGACATTTGGAGAGGAGTCAAGAAGGCCTGTGAAACACGAAGGTGGATGGCTGATGTTTTGGGGATGTGTGAGCTACAAAGGCACAGGGAATTTGGTCAAAATTGATGGCAAGATGAATGCAATATGTTATCAAAAAATACTGCAGGAACATTTGCATTCATCAGCTAGGAAGTTGAGCATGGGACGTACTTGGACATTCCAACATGACAATGATCCAAAACATAAGGCCAAGCCGACCTGTCATTGGCCACAGCAGAATAAAGTGAAGGTTCTGGAGTGGCCATCTCAGTCTCCTGACCTAAATATCATTGAGCCACTCTGGGGAGATCTCAAACGTACAGTTCATGCAAGACAGCCCAAGAATTTCCAGGAACTGGAGGCTTTTTGCCAAGAGGAATGGGCAACTTTACCATCTGAGAAGATAAAGAGCCTCATCCACAAATACCACAAAAGACGTCAAGCTGTCATTGACGTTAAAGGGGGCAATACCTGGTATTAAGAACTGGGGTATGTAAACTTTTGATCAAGGTCATTTGGGTAGTTTCTGTTGTCATTATGATTTAAAAAGAGTAAACACAGTTGATTGATAATAAATGGCTTCAGCCAGTCACTAACCATGAGTGAAAGAAAAGTTTCTGTGTTATCATTCATATTCTCTGAAAAATGGCCAAGAAATCAAAAATTCTGCCAGGGTATGTAAACTTATGAGCACAACTGTATAATCACCCCCTTTAAAATAATCACATTTTGTTGCTTTGTAGCCTGAAATGAAGACACACATAGTTTTTGTTTTATCCAACTGTGTTTACTAGTGCAATTTAGAACACCAATATGTCAGCAAAAAAAAAAACAATCACTGAGTTGGAAAAAGGATCACCCCATTGTGTCAGTATTTTGTTGAACCACCTTTTGCTTTAATTCCAGCCTTTAGTCTGTTGGGATTTGTCTCTACTAACTTTGCACATCTAAACGTTGCAATATTTGCCCACTCTTTGCAGAACTGCTCAAGTTCAGTAACATTTGATGGTGACCGGTTGTGGACTGCAGTCTTGAAATCATTCCACAGATTTTCAATGGGGTTTAAGTTTGAGCTCTGACTAGGCCGTTCACCTTTTTCTCCTTCATTTTTTCCTCCATCATTTTTGCTGTGTGCTTTGGGTCATTGTCATGTTGGAAGGTAAACCGTCTTACCATTGAAAACTTTCTGGTAGAGGGCTGCAGATTTTCCTCAAGAATTTGATGGTATTTTGTCCCATCCATTTTTCTTCTATCCTGACAAGTGCTGCAGTCCCTGCTACAGAGAAACTCCCACATAACAGGATATCACCACCTCCATGCTTTACTGTAGGAATGGTGTTATTTGGATGGTGAGTATTTTTTTGTCAAATATGTACCTGTACTGAAAACCATGTGCTGAGTTTGAACCTTGCTTGCACTAAATCCTTTGATTCAATTCATTACACTTTTAATTTTTTCTCCTCTGTTGGGGATTATTGGTGTCTTGTCCGGCTCTTGGAAAATTTGGTCCCCAATAAACTATGGGCTGTATGGACTGGGGGGACACCGTGGATTCGGTTCAGGGCCCCCGGCTATCTCCAGGCCGGTGGTCCTGTCCTGATATCCGCCATGTCCCTCCTATTTATTTACCCCCAGTTTTTTACATCACTTCCTCAATCCCACATTGCTTATGGACCTTCAATCCCAGGACTGATTGCAAAGTGCCCTCTTGTGCACCAGATGGCAATGTTTCTGGGCGGGATTCTAATGGAATCTTCCTTATTTCCCTCCCGGATGCCTTCTGTTAGCTCTATGGCGCTTCCCTCTCTAGGGAGTTTCCAAAATGGTGATTGAGGTATGCTTCCGCCCTGCGTTGGGCGCCCTGTGTACGTTCTGACGACTCTTCGGAGATGCGCCGGATACGTCCGCATGACGCTCACGCATGCGCGATCGGGTAAAGCTGTCCGCAATTGCACGGCGGCGACGTCAGACGCCGCCTGATTGGAGGATGAACGTCGGTCTATAAAAAGCCTGATATGGCAGCGCCATATACAGACCTATCTCCAACATATGCTGCATCTCTGGGAAATCACCTCAAGCCTGGGACTTGCTATTGCGGTATGTTTTCTCCTAAAAAAACTTGTCTATCGCTATTGGGACGTTGCCCCATATATATATCATACTTATTTTGAATAACCAATGTGCCTGGTGATCCAGGGCATGGGGTTTCAATACCCCGCCCTGGGTCATCCTATCTAACAAAAGTGATAGTTACTACGTTTATTTCCTTTTTCCCTCTCTAGTGCAATCATCTGCTTCACCATTGGTGACTTAGATTATTGGACCATAGCGTGGGTCTTATCTGGGACAGTCTGACCTTCTTGACCAGTGTACATAAGGTTTTTCTCTGGAGCAATTATGGGTCTCTCTCCTTGAAACCAAGTTATCTAAAAGACAGGTATTTTTCAAATACTCATGTCACTACAATTTATACTTTGTCCTATGTCTGCTTCTTGAGTCCTGGCTTGTATGTTGTTTTCTTCCCATCGCTATTGCATATGTCTAATTCCCATTTATATTATCCGAAACATCCCTTATTGGGTGGTTTTGGTCCCAATCCTAAAAAAGACTCTAATTTTATACTATTCCTGCTGTCTTTCCATTTGGATAGATAATCTATCAACATAAATTTAAAATACCAAAATATTCAATTTAACTGGGATTATTTATCTTTGCAACATTGTTCTACTCTGCAGTCCTTGTTGTGTGGGACATCGTCCTTCCGGAATTGGATTTGGCACCTGATCCCCTCCTAATAGGAGTTCATTCTTGATTGTTGAACAGGTAAAAAAGCAAAAAAGCACTTTTATGAGGTTCCAGTAAACATGGTTTTCTGTGGTACTATTTAAATACAATACTTTGTAATTTTGTAATTATGTACTATGTGTGAAGTATGTGGATATAGTTGTAAAATCAGTATATTTGACGTATAATCAGTATATTTGTTGTTTATTTAGAACTTATCTATGCCTTAAAAAGTTCCTGATGAAGCAAAGAATTGCGAAACATGTTGAACGCACAGGCAATGAAATAATATCTAAAGTGCATCATTCAATTGTATTCCAATGGTGGTAAAAAACCACATGTGATGGATTGTTTTTTCTTAAAATTCCTTTTTATATATTTTATTCTTTATATGATACAATAAAAGTTTTTGTATAAAATAGAACATTTAGAATAGAACGTTTTTGCATATGTTGGCACCATAAAAATCCCATTTTCCTTAAATTTGTTTAATATATTTTTTTAGGGATGAAGGTGCCTTTGACCTACTGAAATAGCACTTTCATTAACAGTTTTGGATGGTGAGTTGTATTGGATTTCCGCCAGACATATCGTATGGTGTTGAGGCCAAATAATTCAATTTTAGTCTCAAGTGACCATAACACCGTTTTCCATGTGGCCTCAGAATCTTCAAGGTGTGTTTAAGGTGGTCAGATAAGAATTGGGGGGGGGGGGGGGAGTGATTCTTTGCTATACCCACTGTAGTACAGTGAATGGGAGTTGTCACCCTAGGACAGGAAATGTGTCACCGGCAGGATCACCAGGTTAAATAAGGGACTAAAAGCCTGGAAAAGTGAAAGCTAAAAGCTACCACATCCACATCTAACAACTGTTAAACTGCCTTTAAGAAGAGGGGAGTGTAGTATACAATTTGGAGGGGTGTAGATTTGTGTACATTGCAGAAAATAATTAGGCTGAATCTGGTCTCCATCTGTTCCACAGGATATGTTTATTTTAAAATAAACTTGCCTTCAGTAAATAAAATTATCCAAGCTTATCATGTCATAGACTGGACTTTGTTGCAATCAAAGATTGACTTCAATACCTTACAGCCTTTTGGCTAAGATCAAGTGTTGTATCTGTTCAAGAGGGGAGTTCTGCTGGCATTATAGTACTCTTCCTGGTATGATGGGGGACCTACCCATGGAAAAGGAATCAGAATTAAGCGTTTATTGGGTAAGGTGGAGAACAACAGTTTTTCCCTAGTGTGGGGGGACCAGAGGGGCCCAGTGCCCCCTAATTTGAGCAGTTCTACCTGGTCTAGATGAGGGCCAGGAAGACAGAGAGAGATGTGTTAAGTGCCCCTTGGGAGTGGCAACCCAGGGGTGCTCTTGGTATCACTTTGGGTTGGGGACTGTACTGTACTTGATCTCATGGACAAGGCCTTTTGTCCAGGACAATTTTTATTTCCAGGCAGCGAGGCCTAGCCATTGTACTACACTTTGGCCCTTTATTTATTTTATTTCCACACGTCACTTTAGATTTTTTTAATGTGTTTTTTACTCCTCAATTAATGGCAGGGTGTGGGTCTCTGGGCCTACCATGAAGAATGTGTGGCCATTGAGTTCCCCCCTCCGCTGCCTTGGGGGTCTCTCTTCAGGAGAGCCCTCGCCTAGCACTCGGCGGTTGACTTCAGCTAGTCACAAGGAGAGGGGTCAGCTACACCTTTTGCACCAGAGTGCCTTTTCAGCAGTGTTGCATGCCAGCTGTTAGGGAATGGTCCTTTCTCTTCTGGAGGGGATCAGTGATATACCCATTACACTTTTTTTGTGTACTTCACATGCACCCTCTGCCTGCAAAAGAAAAGAGGTCTATACTTCCGTATTCTGAGGGCGCTCCGGTCTGGTCACACAAACTCTCCAGCACCATCTTCCCTGTAGAGGAGAGATCGCCGACAATGGCTGCAGAGCCTGGGGGATGATGTCTCCTATTGGTTTACTATGGGGCATTGATTGGCTAAAAAACCCTTAGGTGGACTTTTAAGGCACATAAAAATACGAAGTAACCAAAATAAATGTTGTTGAGAAATATATAAAAAGTATCTATAAAATGAATGGAATGTACAAAAAGACAAATACATCAAAACCGGAATGTAACAGGTATAAAATTCCTCCACCCAACGCGTCTCTGAGCATACGTTTCTCTTTCCTCAGGGGTGTTTGGAGGTTGATCATACATCTGTACTGTACATATGAAAAAGTCAATGATCATCAAAGTTGCAACATTTCAATATGGAATATAGGCTGCTGAAAACATGTGTCAGGTCAATGCTACATTGATTACTTTAACTTACACAAAACTCTAGGATGTAGTGAATGACATTCCAAAATGATTAAAAACATATATAAACACCATGTCTCAGATATTTATACTTCAATGCCTAGTATGGTGTACATCTGGATTTGTATGACTTATCAATCACATTAGCTGTATATGCATGTGGATCTTTTTCTAGAAAGTCTCCAGAATGGGTTGCAGAACTTAACTTTGCGTAAGTTAATGTAATCAATGTAGCATTGCCCTGACGCATGTTTTCCTGTATTCTGGTTTTGATGTATTTATCTTTTTGTACATTCCAATCATTCTATAGATAGTTTTTATAGATTTCTCAAAAAAATTTATTTTTGTTACTTCATATGTTTATGTGACTGCAAAGTCCACCTAAGGATTTTTTTTTTTTAGCCAACCATTATCAATTTGGATGTAGCACAATTTGAAGGTCTGATTCACCGTATCTTTAACTACTATGGGGTATTGGTTGTCAGCTGTCCCTCCTGTACACTAAGGCCGGTGCTGAAAGCCAGTCCTGTGACCGGACCTAGGTGACTTCAAAATAGGTATACAGTCAGGTCCATAAATATTGGGACATCGACACAATTCTCATCTTTTTGGCTCTATACACCACCACAATGGATTTGAAATGAAACAAACAAGATGTGCTTTAACTGCAGACTTTCAGCTTTAATTTGAGGGTATTTACATCCAAATCAGGTGAACGGTGTAGGAATTACAACACTTTGTATATGTGCCTCCCATTTTTTAAGGGACCAAACGTAATGGGACAATTGGCTGCTCAGCTGTTCCATGGCCAGGTGTGTGTTATTCCCTCATTATCCCATTTACAAGGAGCAGATAAAAGGTCCAGAGTTCATTTCAAGTGTGCTATTTGCATTTGGAATCTGTTGCTGTCAACTCTTAATATGGGATCCAAAGAGCTGTCACTATCAGTGAAGCAAGCCATCATTCGGCTGAAAAAACAAAACAAACCCATCAGAGAGATAGCAAAAACATTAGGTGTGGCCAAATCAACTGTTTGGAACATCCTTAACCACTTCTCTAAGGGTGGACGTACTATGACATCCTGCCTTTGAGAAGTGATATCTGAATGGTGCCTGTAGCTGCAGGCACCATTCAGATACCTTATTTTTCTTCAGATGACTCTGCGTCTGATAAAAGTTGTCTTAGCGGCGGATTTGCCGCAAGATCACTTTTATCAGCGGCGGGAGAGGTGCCCCCCTCCCGTCGCTTTCCGGTCATCTCCGCTGCTTACCAGACCCGCCGGCAGCGGCGGAGATGATCCGATCCTCTCCCCTCGGTGTCCGGTGTCTGGCCGCTCACTCGGCTCCATAACATGGCGGGGCGGAAATGACGTTAGAAGTCACATCCGCCCAACGGTCTTAAAGGGCCCATTTTTTTTTTTTTGGTCTGTCATTTTTTTCACATTTTTTTTTTTTTTGCATTGAAGTGTAAATATGAGATCTGAGGACTTTTTGACCCCAGATCTTATATTTAAGAGGACCTGTCATGCTTTTTTCTATTACAAGGAATGTTTACATTTCTTGTAATAGGAATAAAAGTGATCCAAAATTTTTTTTTAAAAGAACATTGTAAAAATAAAAAGTAAAAAGGGAAATAAATAATTAAAAAAAAACAATTTAAAGCGCTCCGCCCTGCCGAGCTCGCGCGCAGAAGCGAACGCATACGTAAGTCCCGCCCACATATGAAAACGGTGTTCAAACCACACATGTGAGGTATCGCTGCGATCGTTAGAGCAAGAGCAATAATTTTAGCACCAGATCTCCTCTGTAACGCAAAACTGCTAACCTGTAGAATTTTTTAAACATCGCCAATAGAGATTTTTACGTTTGTCACCATTTCGCGAGCGGACGCAATTTTGAAGCATGACATGTTGGGTATCATTTTACTCGGCGTAACATTATCTTTCACAATATGGAAAAAAATGACCTAACTTTACGGTTTTCTTATTTTTTAACTAAAAAAAACTGAATTTATTCAAAAAAATGCACGCTTGGAAGACCGCTGCGCAAATACGGTGTGACATAAAGTTTTGCAATGACCGCCATGTTATTCTCTAGGGTGTTATAGAAAAAATATATATAATGTTTGGGGATTCTAAGTAATTTTTAGCAAAAATACCTGTTTTTAAGTCGTAACACAGAACCCAAAAAACAGGCCCGGTATGGAAGTGGTTAAAAAAGAAAGAATGCACCGGTGAGTTAAGCAAAACACCAAAAGATCCGTAAGACCACAGAAAACAACTGTGGTGGATGACCGAAGAATTCTTTCCCTGGTGAAGAAAACACCCTTCACAACAGTTGGCCAGATCAAGAACACTCTCCAGGAGATAGGTGTATGTGTGTCAAAGTCAACAATCAAGAGATGACTTCACCAGAGTGAATACAGAGGGTTCACCACAAGATGCAAACCATTGGTGAGCCTCAAAACAGGAAGGCCAGATTAGAATTTGCTAAACAACATCTAAAAAAGCCTTCACAGTTCTGGAACAACATCCTATGGACAGATGAGACCAAGATCAACTTGTACCAGAGTGCTGGGAAGAGAAGAGTATGGAGAAGGAAAGGAACTGCTCATGACCCAAAGCATACCAGCTCATTAGTGAAGCATGGTGGTGGCAGTGTCATGGTGTGGGCATGTATGGCTGCCAATGGAACTGGTTCTCTTGTATTTATAGATGATGTGACTGCTGACAAAAGCAGCAGGATGAATTCTGAAGTGTTTCAGGCAATATTATCTGCTCATATTCAGCCAAATGCTTCAGAACTCATTGGACGGCGCTTCACAGTGCAGATGGACAATGACCCGAAGCATACTGCGAAAGCAACCAAAGAGTTTTTTAAGGGAAAGAAGTAAAATGTTATGCAATGGCCAAGTCAATCACCTGACCTGAATCCGATGAGCATGCATTTCACTTGCTGAAGACAAAACTGAAGGGAAAATGCCCCAAGAACAAGCAGGAACTGAAGACAGTTGCAGTAGAAGCCTGGCAGAGCATCACCAGGGATGAAACTCAGCGTCTGGTGATGTTTATGCATTCCAGACTTCAGGCTGTAATTGACTGCAAAGGATTTGCAACCAAGTATTAAAAAGTGAAAGTTTGATTTATGATTGTTAATCTGTCCCATTACTTTTGGTCCCTTAAAAAGTGGGAGGCATTTATACAAACTGTTGTAATTCCTACACCATTCATCTGATTTGGATGTAAATACCCTCAAATTAAAGATGAGAGTCTGCAGTTAAAGCACATCATGTTTGTTTCATTTCAAAACCATTGTGGTGGTGTATAGAGCCAAAAAGACTTCTTACACAAATAGCATGATAGGAAAAGAAGCCATTGTAATATATTAATGCAAGTTGGACCCAGTAATGAAGGGTTCACTCCAATATAACAGAGTAGTAGTAGCAAAATGCTGCTACATGACGTTTACAGACATTATTTTGGTCAAATATTTAATTTCTAATGGTCCCACATTTCTGCACAGCAAATATTGCAAACATCTAAACTAAATATGTGTCTAATGAAAGGTTCAAAATATGAGTTTGTAATGTTTTTTTTATGTACAAATCTAACAATTAAAAATGTGTACATTTGAATCCAGCCACTTTATTTGCCTCTATTGGAGGAGACTGGAGACAAAGAAAACCACGTGTGTTAAATCAACGATGTAGGAATCAGCTGCTGTGAGCCCAGTGCAGGACACACACCCTGAAGACCCAGATATTTGTTTTTTTGTAGATTTGATCCCGGTTTTATACTGGGGATAGCAATGCCCATACTGAGTATGCAGTTTATCACCCAGAAGGACACTCTGTATTCAGAGTCATTGGATCCTTCTTCCCCAGCTCAACAAGAAGAGCTTCATGCTTTATCAAAGCCTGTGAGCTATCAAAAGAGTATATATTTTTATAGATAGTAGGGAATTTAGAGAGCTTTTGGTTCCATTAGAAGGGCTATAAGTTGTTTTTACTTCGGCAGGTAAACCAATCAAGCATGCTAAGTTAATTGATTGGCTGTCTTCAGCCTTCCAGCTTCTTGCTGAGGTAGCCATACTAACAGTAAAACTTCCACATGAAAGCAGACCAGGCAACTAAGGATGATGCATTATGGCCCAGGACACTTGCTGGGTCTGCGCAACTCACAGATTCCACCCTAGTTCTGGCCCAGTATAGCTAGGATTAATAATCCAACTTTAAGGATCCCAGAACGAGTAGAACAAGTGGTCCACAGGGGGCAACTTCTTATGAAACAGGACTTTGGAAAAAGTTGGTCTTTTATGTCTGCCAGCCACTATTTTCCCTCCTGCTTGACACATGAACCGTGTCATCAGTCACAAGCAGTTATGGCTGCCTTAGTAAATGAGCATAGGATAGAGCCAGGGTTCACCATCACCACAGTTGTCTATAACATACCACTTCTTGTTTTACCTGTTACAAAAGGTGTTACCAAAAGCTGAACTTCCTTCCAGAGATTACAAAAAGGTATATCCAGATGTCCAAGTCAGGATCTTACGATTATGCATTTTGTCTGTATGGACATGTTTTCTGGATGTCCAGAGGCAAATACTACTGCAAAGGCCACTGTAAAAAGTGTTATCAGTAGAGTTGAGCGAACCCGGACTGTAAAGTTCGGGTCCGTACCGAACTTTGGGGTGTCCGGGACCCGGACCCGGACTTTTCAAAAAAAGTCCGGGTTCGGGTCCGGGGTTCTGGTAATTTTAATGAAAAATCTTAAAAATGCTGTAAAAAAGCCCAGGAAGGTCCTAGAGGTCTGCAAAAGGATGGAAAATGTGGGTAAGGGTGGGGCAAGGGCCCTACAAAGAAATGGGGACAGGGAAATAACTTTAAATATTTTTTAAAAAATAAAAACATAAAAAATGCAAAAATGGAGATCATCTTCAAAATGGGTCTGAAAAGCTTGGGCCTGAAAAAAACTTTTCAGGCCCAGGCCCAGGGCCTGTGGGGTTTCAAGCCATGCCTGGGCTTGAAATGTCAGGCCCAAGCGAGTTGAGATGACTATTGTGAAAAATGTCACCGGAA
>BLSH010131890.1:420855-440904 GCA_018402905.1 Glandirana rugosa | reverse complement strand
CCCCCCCCCCCCCCCCCGCCCCCAGCTCTGCCCTGAGAACTGAGCAATCAAACACCGCTGATCGCTCAGTTCTCCCCTCCACTCTGAGCAGAGAGCCGTGACTGCTAGTCACCAGCTCTCTGCTCTGTCCCTGCAGTGCTCACTGGAGCGTTGGACTGTGGAGGGGGGGGAGGTTAGCGGGAGAGGCTGGCTCAGGTTCTCAGTGTTTTGCTGAGAGTCTGAGCCAGGTGCCGGTCCAGGCTTCTGGGTGGATCTAGACTTAACAGTTGGGATCTTTTCTCAGTCTGGATTGGCTTAGTGATGTTAGCAAACAGCTGGCTTTAGCTCACTGTAGGCTGAATACAGGTCACATGAGTGCAGAACAAACTGCACTCCTGTGAGCCCCTGGAGGGATAAAGCCAAAAAAGATTTGGCTATACTTCTCCTTTAATGCAATTCAAAGCAAAGTTAAACTTTTCAGATCCCTGAGAACTTCATAGGCTTCATTCACATGCCACTGCAGTTTTCTATGCTAGATCTTGTCATGGGAAGCTGCCAGCAAGATCCTGCGTTACAGTGCTCTGTACACATATAACGTTTGATCAACGTTTACATGTGTACAGCCTTACAGCATAAATGGCCTCCATCAGCCACCACCGCTGTTCGGCTAGATGCTAAGACATAGGCAGCTTCTGCCTCCTGAATAGCAACGAAGGAAGTTAACCCTGCCATCAAACAAGCAGTCAGTTCTCAGGTCTGCTGCTGTTACACCCAATCAAATTCTACATAGGCAGAAACGGCTTCTCCCAGCAGCCATCAGAAAGGACTTGAAATATGCCAGGGGCGGAACCAGAATAGTTTTACAGTGTCGCGGTTCTTTGTCCGGTCCACTTATGGTGCTTACAATAAATTGGAATGGCCAAGCTGTCAGAGTAGACCCGATAGTGTCTAGCACTACCTAGATAGCAACTAGCTCCTCCACCACCAGGACTCATTTATATGGCTGACTGGTCAAATCAATAGGGTGTAATTGGCACCTCTGATTAAACATTGTTGATACTGACATAACAGCCCTGAACAGCAGCAGCAGCCAATAGGGCTGCCTGTGCATTGTACATCAGTAACCATGTAAATGGTGCACAAACACAAACACAGATACCTGTAATGTCACTTACAGCCGAATATACAAACCTGGAAGTACTTATGTACGTCCTATGTCTTTTTTTTTGCTGTCAAATACAGCCAAAACTGTATATATGTATATGGGCCCATAGGCACCATTTGTACTGCATTTATGAGTGTTCAAAACTACCGTATTTATCGGTGTATAACATTCACTTTAACTTTAAGAGGGAAGTTTCAGGAAAAAAAAAATTTAAATTAAGAACTTTGAAGCAAAATAAGGGTCAGTGTCCATCTGCAGCCTCACCAATCGCCCATCATTGCAGCCAGATCAGTGCCTATCTGTAGCCTCACCAGTGCCCATCAATGCAGCCTCACCATTGCCCATCAATGCAGCCTCACCATTGCCCATCAATGCAGCCTCACCATTGCCCATCAATGCAGCCTCACCATTGCCCATCAATGCAGCCTGCACAGGGCCCATCAATACAGCCTGATCAGTGCCCATTAATGCAGCCTCACCATTGCCCATTAATGCAGCCTGCTCAGTGCCCATCTTCAGCCTCACTATTGCCCATTAATGCAGCCTGCTCATTGCCCATCTTCAGCCTCACCATTGCTCATTAATGCAGCCTGCTCAGTGCCCATCTATGCAGCGTCATCAGTGCCGGATTACACAGCGATGGCTCGCAGTCACTCACAGTCCCGCCTCCTTGCCCTGCTTCCTATCATAGACAGAACACCGGTCAAATGCCGGGACATGTGACGTCAATGCTAGGAGACGTGGCAGGAGGCGGGACTGTGAGTGACTGCGAGCATGGAGTACACAGGAGATCCTGGCTCTGTGTAATTCGGCGGAGCCGCTCGCTCAAGGTAGCCAGTTATCGGCGTATAATACGCACCCATGATTTGCCCCTTATTATCAGGGGGGAAAAGTGCATGTTATACGCCAATAAATGCAGTATAGGCTGAATGCATCTCAACAAAGTGTTTTCTACATCAATGTGTAAGGGGCCTATAATCTGCAAGAATGCACAGGATTTTCATATTTTGCCATAAAATATTTATTTGCTAGCAGTTTTTTACATTTCAGATTCAGTTACACTTTTAAGCTGAGCTCCAGCCAAACAGCATAATGCAGTTTAAACGTATATGGGAGCTATGTGACAAGAAATGATGGGAAAAATGTCCCCAACAGAAATGCAGACCACAAGAAAACGTTGATCTCTCACCTGTTTCTGCAGTTCTAATTGGCGTTCATCTGATGTGTGCTTTTCTCTCTCCAGAGACTCTAACACCTCAGACAGCTCCTGCTGCACCTGACATAATGCCTGAAAGATGGAGCAGACTATAAAAGAAGAGCTCGTATAGAATGTATGCCATACTCAATATGGCCGACCTCTGGCTTACCTTCTGATCTTTGGATCCGGCTCGCTCTGCCTCCTCCTTCTCATGTTTCAGATGACGCATGGCCTCCTCACGCTGAAGCTCCTGCTGCTTCCAACCTCCCACCACCATGGCCAGAGTCTGGTAAGAAAAAAGCCATCAAAGCCCATGTGTACCTTTTCACCATTTCGATCTGTGATACATAGCATATATCACATACCATATACACTGATCAGTCATAATTTTATGACCACTGACAGGTAATGTGAATTACATGGATTATCTCATTATAATAGCATTTGGAAGTGGGTGGGATACATTAGGCAGCAAGTGAACATTTTGTCCCTGTAATTGAGGTGTTGAAACTTTTTAAAAGCAGGAAAAATGGGCAAGCGCAAAGATTTAAGAGGCTTTGACAAGGGCCAAATTGTGATGGCTAGATGACTAGGTCAGGGGATCTCCAAAACTGCAGCTCAGGTCCTGGTCAGGACCTAAAAAAAGGGGTCCAAGGAAGGAAAACTAGTGAACTGGTGAGAGGGTCATGGGTGGCCAAGGCTAATTGATGCATGTGGAGAGTAAAGGCTGGCCGATGTAGTCCAATCCAATAGAATAGCTGCTGTTGCTCAAATTGGTGAAACTTAATGCTGGTTCTGATAGACAGCTGTCAGGTCACGCAGTGCATGGGGCTGTGTAGCCGCAGACCGTTTAGGCCTGTGTCCACAGCCAAAAGCACCTAAAATAGGCATCTGAGCATCATAACTGGACCACAGAAGCAATGGAAAATGTGAATTCAAGAATGGTTTGAGAAACACAAAAACCAGTTCAAATTCCCAAGATCTCAGTCCAATAAAGCATCTGTGGGATGTGCTGGAAAAACAAGTCAGATCCATGGAGGCCCCACCTCACAACTTAATGGATCTGTTACTGATGGCTTGGTGTCAGATACCACAGCATATCTTCAAAGGTCTAGTAGAGTCCATGCCTTGACACATTATGGTGGGTGGTCAAAAAGTTATGGCTGATCAGTGTGTATTTCCCTGTAAAATGTAAAGCCCAATCCCATATTTCTGCAGGACCTGGTCCTGCACTTCTGGCTTTCTCGCCTAGCCTAGAATGAGGTCTCATGCAACCCGACCCCCGACCAAAGGCGTCTTCAGAGCGATCCTAACTGCACTACACATGCACCTTTTTGTCAGTGGCCATCAGCAAGAACCAGGAAAAGACAATCGGCCACCACAATGGATTCGCTTGGTGTGCGAGTATTTGTTTTGTGGAAACCCAGCAAACAAGGTAAGAGGGGAAAAAAATAAAATAAAAATAGTAAGGGGGGGATAAAGCCTCTCTTTAGTACATAAAAATAAACACCACCTGCACCTACGTCATGTCAATGAAGCCTGATGCTGTGACCACATGACTGGGAACCAATGTGGACCAGAGCTGTCAGTGACAGATGGGGTTGAGAGCCAGCAGCCACGCAAATGCCAGCTTTTTGCATTTAAAGAAAGGATGGATGTTTATTGACATATCCCCAGCATGGCACATCATGCTAGGCAACACTTACAGGGCAACCATTGGCAGGAAGGGTTTATGTTTAACTCCAGCCAGTGAGAAAGAGCTGGGGCAGATGCATGTTTGCTCAGAAGAGGATCCGTCCACTGATTCCCTGTTGAACTGAGTGGATCGAGAGGATGACAGGTCCGTTTGCGCTCCGCTTATTCAGAGCAGACACCGACATAGCCCGCTCTGCTCTATGGGCAATGGGTGTAAACGGACCAGTTGACGTTTACACCGGGCTGCCCTTTCTTTATTTTTTGCCTGACAGGATCAGACCCGGAGGTAGATGGGTGTAAATGGACACAAGTCTGTTTACATCTGACATTCCATAGAGGAGGGTCTGATCGGGTTCAGCAGAAAAACAGACAGCCAGACCTGATCGGACCCGCCACTCTCCTCTATGGAGTCCCACATGTAAATGTACTTGTGTACTTGTGTCTGTTTACACTTGGCTACCTCTGGGTCCGATCTGCTCCGGCAGGAAAAAAAAAGGAAGGGGATCTGTTCCTCTCTGGCTGGCCGGGTCGGAGGGTGAAAGGGGCCTAACAGTTTTTCTTTCCTGTTTCTGACGCTTCACTAATTCTCAGTGACAACTTGATAGGAAATCAGGAGAATGGGGGGGGCGTCATCAAAGGGAAGCACACTAAAAAAAAAAAAAGACCAATCTCCTAACCATACCTGTGGTCTTAAACATAAAGTAGCACCAATATGCAGTACAGTCCCTGATATACACAAACATTAGTGCCTGCTAGCTTCAAGCCTGATTTCACTTTTCATCTGGCATGTGGTGACACATTATAACTGTATCTATACTAATATGAACTGAAAAATGTCACAATTTTTGAAGAAAAAAAAAAAAAAAAGAGAGATGACGGATACTTTATTCATTTTCCTTGAGCTGTGTTTAGTACATGAGGCTTGATGTGATTAGGGAGAAAGTATCACCTGGTCCAGCTGCTGGATCATGGCGTCCTTTCTGCGGTCGGCAGTCATGGAGATGGACAGTCTTTGCTGTAATTCCAGCATCTCGTTCTGCAGGTTTTGGATGTGTCGCTCGAGGTGCTGCATGGGGAGAGAGAAAACAAGACTGCCATTGTAAAGTTTGACTTCGACACAACCATTGTGGACATGATAGGGGGGATATGTAATGGGAGGTTAATTATAAAAAAGCCGAAGTGGTTTAATTCAAGCTGGACCCATGTGATGCATTAACGAGATTACAGCGCAGAGGCTTAACAGCTGATCCGGAGTCAAGACAGAGGAAGACTGACACATCGAGGGAGGGAGAGAGCGGGCAGAGACAGAAGCAGATAAAGAGTTACACTGCATTGGCATAAAGGCAAATGACTCCTGAGGTTTCACTTGGCTGTTGTATATAGACACACACACTCTTCAGCTGCCCTCTGAGTATGGATCCCTAATGTGTGTCACTGTACCTTTAATTACCCAGTAACCTCTAGCTAAGCTTATCCCTACAGACCCCATTTAGGACAAAGCGACAGAGACTCCTTAACCCCTTGCCTACTGGGCCCTTTCACCCCCTTCCTGCCCAGGCCAATTTTCAGCTTTCAGCGCTGTCACAATTTGAATAACAATTGCGCGGTCATACAACACTGTTCCCAAACAAAATTTTTATCATTTTTTTTTTTTTATAGAAAGAGAGCTTTCTTTGGGTGGTATTTAATCACCACTTGTTTTTTTTTTTTTTTTTGCTAAACAAAGGACAATTTTATTTAAAGAAAGGTTTTCTTAGTTTATTATAAAATTTTGTAAATAAGTACATTTTTTTCCTTCACTGATAGGCACTGATGAGGCTGCACTGATGGGCACTGATGAGGAGGCACTAATATGCAGCACTGATGGGCACTAATAGACGGCACTGATGAGGCTGCCCTGACAGGCACTGATAGGCTGCATTGATGGGCACTGATGAGGCCACACTGATAGGCGGCATTGATATGCAGCACTTATGGCCACTGATAGGCAGCAATGATAGGTGGCACTGACAGCCAGCACTGGTGATCACCGATTGGGACTGCACTGAAAATCAGGACACTGATGATCAGTGCCCTGATTATCAGTGTAGATGTCCCCGCTGAGGAATGACTCTTACCGGCTCTCCTCTCCTCACAAGCTGTCAGCGTGAGGAGAGGAATGCTGATAACTGGCATTTCCTGTTTACACTGTGACCAGCTGCGATTGGACGCAGTTATGTCATAGGCTGTTTACCATGATCGGGGATGCGCTGTGCCCCACTGATAGCCACGCTGCATGCCCCCATGAAGAATAAACAAAGCATATCCCTCTATAGTGTGTACCTGTATCAAATCAGAGCACTAAGTGCCATTTTTGTCTGCTGCTTCTTTCCTCTGCTATCAGCATAAGTCACTTCTGACAAGTTTTCTTGGGAATCTCCATACACCTGTGATTGGCAGCCTCAGCTATGTTCCTGCGTGCTGTATGGAGGGGGGTGTGTCCCTTCATTCCAATCAGCTCTCAGAGCTCTCCTCACTGAGCTACTGAGCTCTGCAGTGTGTACATTTAGCTCTCCGCCTCAGGTTTTCTGACAGCTCAGACAGAAGAGAAGACTGCAGATAAACAGGTACAACTTAAGTAGGAGGATTTGTTTAATCTCTGTGTATTACCTGAGGCAAGTCACTTCACTGGGTACTGTATATGCAAGGGATTACAATCACTTTAACCACCTGTGAACACTGGATGTTCCACACATGTCTAAATAACTTCAAGGAAGTACAGAGGACATGTGTAGTGCACCCTATCCTTCTGCCCTTCACACCCTTTGATAGTCTGATTTCCAGCTGTCAAAATCACATCCGGGAGTTGCTGTGTAAATACAGCAGCTGTAAACAAAATGCACTGTTTATAAACATTGTTCAGATGTAAGAGGGAGATACAATGTTACTTTTGTATCTATTCTGTTTCATTCATCTACAAAGCAAAGGGATCTTCACATGTCAGTTAAAGTGGTAGTAAACTCTCCAATTGTATTTTTACCTACAGGTAAGCTTATAATAAAGCTTACCTGTAGATAAAATTAATATCTCCTAAGCGTGCACCATTTAGGAGATATTCTAGTGAGCAGCAGCCGGTGATGCATAACCGTTCCTTCAGAGTTCCGTGCCATGGCCATGAAGGGAAAACTCCCCTATGGGACACAGATGGCAAAAAAAAAAAAAACTGACAGGGGTTATAACCCTACTTTACTCTATCCAAAATGAAAAAGAAAATAAAAACATTTTTTTACCAATAGTTCAAGTCTTCCACAAAGAAACAGTGACACACAAGGAAACAAGCTTCACCCTAAGCATTTGTAGACTTCTCACAGGAGCACAGCGGGGCCGTCTTTAAGGCAGGGCAAAAGGGGCAGCTGCCCTGGGCCCCATCATTGTTGTGGGGCCCAAAGCAGCTGCCTCATACTTGCCAACTATCCCAGTTTAAATTTTGTTGTCCCTTGAAGGTTTAATCCCGTGCTGTATCCCGATATCTCAGTGTGAAGTTCTGTTACTAATGCTGCCCAGCTCTGCCCTATTGCTGTGTACAGATGACTCATCTGCAGACCCTGTGTTTACATGTAAATAACCTGCATTAATATGTAAATAGCCAGGGCCCACAGCACTGATATGTTAATAAAGGCGGCATTCATATGTAGATCATGCTACCCCCGAGGTCATATCCACCATCACTTCTGCTGAATGCTGCCCACTGGGGAGGTAAAGGGGCACAATTGAAAGTCCTGCCTACAACTGTGGTCATTAAGAACAACATCAGTCTGTTCTGCAAAGGTAAGCAAATTGGAGGTGGAACCCTTTTTCAAAATAACATGGTGTCACAGCACAGTGAATTTTGGTGCATGTGAATACGCACATCTCAGCAGATGCGTGAGGGTGTCATTACCAATTAATGGCACTGCTGTGTATCTGCTAAAGGGCAGCACATTTCTGTGGTGTCAGAAAAGCGATTTTTCCCAACACACATAAATGTGAACACAGTCTAAAGCCCCATACACACGGGTGTATTAAAAAAATACGTTGTAACGTCGGGACCGACGTCAGGAAAAAAAAAAATTGGCGTCAAAAAAGCGATTTCGTCGGCGTTAATGCGCGTTAGTAAGCGTCAGCGTTTTGTTTAAAAAAAAATTCCTCTGCTATTTTTTTAACCTAAAAACGCCGGTTAACATCGCTACGGTATTAATGCACATTAGTTAGCATTTTACCGGCTCAGTGTCAAAAACGCTCTAACGCTGCAGCTTCAGAACGCACTGGCCGTGGGTTTTGCTTTCAGCTCACTAACGCCAACACCATCTATAGCTCTATAGCTCAAAAACATCAGCGTTTTTATGGGGCCATTGAATAACATGGAGAGCTGCAAAAAACGCTCAAAAACGCGGCGATAAAAAAAACTTCCGTGTGTATGAGGCCTTAATGTCTCAGTTACTTTGGTGGTCAGTGTAAATCTTCTCATTACATTGGGGCTTGGTGTACAATCCTTTGATTCACACTAGTGGCCAGTGTAAATCCCTCCTTACATTGGTGGTTACCATGAATGCTCCTATTCCATTAGTGGTCAGTGTAAATCCCCATTACATTGGTGGTCAGTGTAAATCCCCATTACATTGGTGGTCAGTGTAAATCCCCCCTCGCATTGGTGGTCCGTGTAGAATCCAACACTATATACTTGCCAAAGATTTCCTGCTTTGGTCTACATGATTCAGAATTTGCCACAGTGTACTGCTTCCTAACTAATACCATCTCCCCACCACTGCCACTTATCATATCCCCCCCCCCCCCCCCCAACATTGCCACTGATCCCAGGAGTCCTAGGAGCCCTAAGAGTTTTCTGTCTATTGATGGGTTCCTTCACCTCCCCAGTCCATGGTGCGCAGGCAATGAGGAGATGGTGTGCTATAACCTTTAGCAACCAATCAGTGAGCAGTAATGATGTGCACTAACCTCTTGCAACCAATCATTGAGCGGTAAGGGTATGCAGTAACCTCTAGCAACCAATCAGTGAGCAGTAATAATGTGCAGTGATCTCTAGCAACCAATTAGTGAGTGGTAAGGATGTCCAATAACCTCTAGCAACCAATCAATGAGCAGAAGTCACATGCTGTAACGTCCAGCAAATAATCAATAAGCCATAATGTGTCATGTAACGTCTAGCAACCAGTCAGTGAGCGGTAATGATACACTGTAACCTCTAACAACCAATCACAATCACTGCCTGATCTGATTCAGTAAACTGCTATTTTTTTGTACGTCTCAGAGCAGGTGGAGAATGAAATTGCATGGAAGGGGGGCCCAAGAAAATGTTTGCCCAGGGCCCAATCAATATTAAAGACAGCCCTGGAGCACAGCAAAAATTGCAGAAAGCAATAGTGGCAATCCTATAAGAAAGTTGTCTAGAAGAGAAACAGAGGGTCTTGACCAAGGAGAGGTGAAAGCAAAGAGAACAAATAGCCATGCCTGTAATAAAGAGACAGAAGTGGTACCTTGCGTCGTGCGGTCTCCTTTTCCAGAGCGTCTCTGAGTTGCAGGTCGGGGAAAGAGGGTGCTGCATTATACAGTGTGGAATAACGAGGGAAAAGACCCTCCAGACCGGTAAGAGATAAAGGAGGAGAAAGGTCCTGCACAGGTTGGGCACTGAAAAAGAGAGAAGGGAGGAAGTTCACCACACTACTTTATGTATTTTCACCTGGAGAGATCAACAATAAAATAAAAAAAACACATTGAGTCTTATTGCATTATTGGTTTATCAAGCTGTGTCCCTCAATCAACAATGGTGAAGAATATTCTAACATTTTGGATAGCATGGAGAGTGATTAAAAGCAATTCTCTTTTTCTTATTCTATCTATATCTAGGGGAGATTTACCTTCACTTCCTGTCCGAGACTAATGACCCCATTAGAAGATTGCCCCTCTGTCCCTAAAATTGTAATTTCTCATCACATTCTAACTCAGGGACAATAATCACCAGGACAGATAGAGAGGGCAAATCTCCTCAGAGAGAACCAGACATTAATAAAGACTTGGAAGACCATCTAACCCTTTCATGCTCTAGTGAAGGTTGTATCCAGCCACCCCTGCATCTCCAATAACCCCAGCACTCCTGTGTCACCCCAGAGTCTCCAGAGACCCCAGCACTTTGGGTCTCCAGTGACCCCCAGAGCTCCCATGTTACCAGCACGCCTGTGTCTTCTGTGACCCCAGAGTCTCTTCTGGCCCCAGAGCTTCTGTGTCACCAGTAATCCCAGCATTAGGGTCTGCAGTACTTCTGTGTCTCTGTTGACCACAGAGTTTCCGTGTCACCAGTACTCCGGTTTTTCCTGTAACCCCAGAGACTCCACAGACCCCAGAGCTTCCGTATCACCAGTACTCCTGGGTCTCCAGTAACTCAAGAGTCTCCAGAGACCCCAGCATTAGAGTCTGCAGTACTTCTGTGTCTCCTGTAACCCCAGAGCTTCTGTTTCACCAGTACTCCTGTGTCTCCAGTGACACCAGAGACCCCATCATTAGAGAGTCTGCAGTACTTCCGTGTCTCCAGTGACCCCAGTGCTTCCGTGTCACCAGTACTTTTGTGTCTCCGGTAACCCCAGAGTCTCCACTAACTCCAGAGCTTCTGTTTCACCAGTACTCCTGCATCTCCTGTAACCCTAGAGTCTCCCCTGACCACAGTACTTCCATGTCACTAGTATTCCTGTGTCACCTGTAACCCCAGAGTCTCCACTGATCCCAGAGCTTCTGTGCAACCAGTGCTTCTGTGTCTCCGGTAACCCCAGAGTCTCGAGAGATCTCAACATTAGAGAGTCTGCAGTACTTCTGTGTATCCACTGACCCCAGAGCTTCTGTGTCACCAGTATTCCTGTGTCTCCAGTGACCCCAGCATTAGAGAGTCTGCAGTACTTCTGTGTCTCCAATGACCCCATTGCTTCCATGTCACCAGTACTTCTGTGTCTCCAGTGACCCCAGAGCTCCTGTGTCACCAGTACTTTTGGGTCTCCAGTAACCCCAGAGCTCCCATGTCACCAGTACTTCTGTGTTCTTGGTAACCCCTAAGTCTCCACTGACCCCAGTGCTCCTGTGTCTCCAGTGACCCCAGCACTTCTGCATCTTTAGCCACTCCTGTGACCCCAAAGCAACCTTTCTTATGCAGTGACCCCCGAAGCATCCTGTGTCTCCAGTGCACCCTGACCATCTCTGTGGTTCCTGTAACTCCACCCAGTCTCAGGTTTGCTTCTGTATTTCCTGAACGGTCTCTCTCAGATTTAGACCCCTCAATGTGGAGCAGGTATACAGTAGAACAAATCACATGAATCAGGGGTCAGTACAGAAATGTTGCAGTCCACTTTGACAGCAGGGCTCAGTTTCTGCATACTTAAAGGAAACCTAGCGCAAGATAAACATGGAGCTGACAGTTCTGAAAATGCTAGCTGCTTGGCTATCCCTGGTTTAAATGTCAGAGTCCCTGCCAGGGACCATCCATGCATCCACTAAAATTAGAACTCTGGTCTGCATGCTTAGCACGGCAACTAACATGTTCAGAAAGCCTGCAATTGTGTAATGGGCGATCGTCCAAGGCAATAACCGTTTCTTTGCAATGGTCTTCAATGCGGAAAAAAGAATAAGGTTTGAAATCTTTTGTTCCAATAAAAGCTGCAACTAAAATGCCTTTGCCTTGAAATCTATTCAAATACAAAAAGGAACCCAACAACTATTCTGAGAATGGGCAAATATTGTCAGTTTTCTATAGAACTGACACACCCATGTGTCCACTATTATTCTCTCCAGAACAACTTGTGGTCAAAGGAAAATGAAAACAAAGGCACTGCTGAGATTCGAACTCAGGATCTCCTGTTTACTAGACAGGCGCTTTAACCAACTAAGCCACAGCGCCCTACAGAAACCAAACCAGAAAAGGCATGCTAAGATGATGACATTGTCATTCACATTGGCATATCCTTACTAATCAACAGCAATATCTAGCACACTGCTACTACATAGCAGTGTTATGTTATGTAACATATAAGCAGTCTCTAGCAACATAGTTACAATCCTTTATTTAAAGCCCAAGTTTAGTTATTTATTTTTTTTAAATCACAAGGGATGGTACTTCCATTGTATGAAATGTGTCCCTTGTGCTGATGGCTGGTCTTAGTTGAAAGTAATAATGCGTTCAAAAATATATATTTGAATTGTATATTTTTATCAATTTACTAACTTCAAAGTGAGTGAACAGAAGAAAAATCAAATCAATATTTGGTGTGACCGCCCTTTGGCTTCAAACCAGCATCAATTCTTACACTTGCACACTTTGTACACTTGCACAAAGTCTGGGATTTTGTAGGATTAGAGTCAGGTTTATGAGTAAGCAATTATACTAACCAGGTGCCAATGATGATCAATTTTATATGTAGGTTGCATCAGTCATTAACTGAAACAAAAGGAGCTGTGTAGGAGGCTTGAAACTGGGTGAGGAACAGCCAAACTCTGCTACTAAGGTGCGGCTGCGGAAGACTGTTTCAGGTCATAGGTCATACACCATGGCAAGACTTATGCACAGAACAAGACACAAGGTAGTTATACTGCATCAGCAAGGTCTCTCCCAGGCAAAGATTTCAAAGCAAACTGGGGTTTCAAGATGTACTGTTCAAGCTCTTTTGAAGAAGCACAAAGAAATGGGCAACATTGAGGAGCGTGGACGCAGTGGTCAGCCAAGGAAACTTAATGAAGCAGATGAAAGACACATTATGCTTACTCCCCTTCAACATCGGAAGATGTCCAGCAGTGCCATCAGCACAGAACTGGCAGAAACCAGTGGGACCCAGGCACACCCATCTAATGTCCGGAGAAGTTTGACCTGAGGTGGTCTTAATGGAAGAATTGCAGCTTAAAAAAGCTGACATGGAAACAAGGCTAAGCGACTCAACTATGCACGGAAACATACGAACTGGGGTGCAAAAAAATGTCAGCAGGTGCTGTGCACTGACGAGCCAAAATGTGAAATATTTGGCTGTAGCAGGAGGCAGTTTGTTGAAGGGCTGGAGAGCGGTACAATAATGAGTGTTTGTAGGCAACTGTGAAGCATGCTGGAGGCTGCTTGCAAGTTTGGGGCTGCATTTCTGCAGAAGGAGTTGGAGATTTGGTCAGGATCAATGGTGTCCTCAATGCTGAGAAATACAAGAAGATATTATCCATCATGCCATATCATCAACCTTTACACAGGCTATCCCCCCATCAGTCTATCATGAATGCTGCTGCCTGAATTATACACCTTAATAACCACTCTGACTGCTGCCCTGCTCTGCCAATCGCTTCACTGGCTTCCCCTACCCCACCGTATAAAATTCAAAACAACAACCACAACATACAAGGCCATCCACAACACTGCCCCCACCTATATCGCCAATCTCATCTGCAGATATCGCCCTAATCGTCCTATCCGCTCTTCCCAGGACCTCCTGCTCTCTAGCTCCACTCTTACCTCCTCCCATGCTCGCCTACAGGACTTCTCCAGAGCCTCTCCCATCCTCCGGAAGTCCCTGCCCCAGAATATCCGGTCAGCCCCCACCCTGACTGCCTTTAGGCGATCCTTGAAAACGTACTTAATTCAAGGAAGCCTACCCCACCTCCACCTAAGAACTGTGCTTGAGTCACCTCCATTAGATCATCCCCTGCAGCCATTACCTTTTCTACCACCTCCCCATTCCCCTCCCTTTAGATTGTAATCTCAAACCGGCAGGGCCCTCCTATTCCTTCTGTATTGAACTGTATTATAATTGTACTGTGTCTGTTCTTTATTGCAAAGCGCTGTGCAAACTATTGGTACCATATAAATCCTGTATAATAATAATAATCATCATCAGGGATGAGTGTGATTGGCCCCATATTTATTCTGCAACAGGACAGCGACCCCAAACAGACAGCCAGCGTCATTAAGAACTATCTTCAGCGTAAAATAGAACAAGGAGTCCTGGAAGTGATAGGTTGGCCCCCGCAGAGCCCTGATCTCAACATCAGGGAGTCTGTCTGGGATTACATGAAGAGACAGAAGGATTTGAGGCAGCCGACATCCACAGAAGATTTGTGGTTCGTTTTCCAAGAGGTTTGGAACAACCTACATGCCGAGTTCCTTCAAAAACTGTGTGCAAGTGTGCCTAGAAGAATTTATGCGGTTTTGAAACCAAAGGAGCGGTCACACCAAATAGTGATTTGATTTTGATTTCTGTTCATTTACTTTGCATTGTGTTAATTGATAAAAGTAAACTATTAACACTTCTATTTCTGAAAGCATTCTTCATTTACAGCCTTTTTTTACATCTTAGACTCCTTTCACACTGAAGTGGTTTTCAGGCATTTTAGTGCTAAAAATAGCGCCTGAAAAGCGCCTCCCATTGATTTCAATGAGTGCTTTCACACTGGGGCGGTGCGCTTGCTGGGCGGTCAAAAAAGTCCTGCAAGCAGCATCTTCGGGGTGGGTTTGAAGCACTACAAATAGCTCTTCAAAAACACCCCTGCCCATTGAATGAAAAGCGGTTCAAAAGCGGCGCAAAATGGGTCTAGCGCCTGAAAAGCCCCACTAAAATGACGCCACAAAGTACTGCAAATACGACCAGCACATTAGCACTGTTTTAGCGGAGACCTTGTGTGAAAGAGTCTAAAACTTTTGCACAGTAGTGTACATTGTCGTTTGTTCTAAAGTGAGATTTACGAAAGCACCTCTCTGCTTTACAAATGATACCTCATTGATTGTAAAGCCATATTTCATACAACAAAAATATCAAATGCACCAACAACGATAAAATAATAAAATGTGCATTTATTAAATTTTTTGCATTTAAAGCGGAGTTCCACCCAAAAGTGGAACTTCCGCTGGTTGGATCCCCCCCCCCCCCTCAGGTGTCACATTTTGTACCTTCCGGGGGGGAGGGGGAAGAGGATACCTGTCTTTAGACAGGTGTCCTTTTCCACACTTCCGTGAGCTCTGGCCGCTGACGTCAGCAGCCCGACTCCCTCCTCCCTGCTCGCTCTGCTTCTAGCCGCCTGGCCAATAGCAGAGCGCGGCAGAGCCTCGCGCATGCGCAGTAAGGTGCCCGGCATGAAGCTGTACTGCTTACACGTCCGGGTTCCCTTACCCACGATGGAGGCGGCTGCACCCGTCCCCCGATCCGAAGATCGGCGGTGGGTGCCGACATCGCTGGACTCCAGGACAGGTAAGTGACCTATTATTAAAAGTCAGCAGCTACTGTATGTGTAGCTGCTGACTTTTAATTTTTTTTTTTCCTACCTCGGGCCTCCGCTTTAAGCCAGCAAAGCACTGCAACCGTGATCTTTGTGTCACGGGTGCAATACACAGGCTCTTGCATGGTTTACCTTTAGCCCCTGGTCCGTACGGAGGTACCAACCTTCTGTTATGTGGTTGGAGGAATGATCAATGAACTACAAGTGTGGTGACTTCACCACATTACTGCTGGCATGATCTGCTAAGTTCCCTTGCCAATGTGGCAGATGGGATTTTTAATATTTTCATTGATGAATTCCCGTGAATGGATGACACCGCTGTGCAGGCCAAGCCACACTACAGTAAGAAGCAACCCACAATTTATGTAAGGGAGGTGTTGTGGGTTTACGGGCATAGGGTATGCGACCATGCTTCATGTTAGATTGTAATTATGGGTGTAACGTGAAATAGTCTAAAAAACAGATTTTTTGAACGGGGGAAAAAAAGTCTGTGGGGCTCGGATGTCATCCCCCCAACTCTCTACTGCATCCAATCACAGAACGCTTTGCATTCATTGAGGATATGCAAGGAGATCCCTGAATAGCACCTGTGCTGAGTGGCCAACCTCCTGTGTTCACAGTGCAGCAGTGCATGGGGTCTGCTACAATAATTTCCAGTTTCTAAAGGGATCCAAAAGGTAGGGTATATGCATTGTGCTGCAGCAGCCCCCCCCAGAGCCCCCCTAACACCTACCTGAACCTGATCGTTTCAGTGACGGGGACGAGCACAGCAGATCCAGCCGCTGTCTTGGGTCCTCATTGGATAGATTTATAGCAGCAGAAGCCATTGGCTCCTGCTTCTGTCAATCAAATCCAGTGACGCGGGAGCCGGGGGCGAGTACTACTGTCTGTGTCAATGGACGCTTCAGCAGGACTCGAGAGTGCGCCGGCACAGGTGCCCCCATGGAATGCGGCTCTCCGTGGGGGCACTCGAGAAGAGGAGAAGCCAGGAGCACTGCCAGGGGACCCCAGAAAAGGAGGATTGGGGGCCAATCTATGCAAAGGCATTGCACGGAGCAGGTAAGTATGACATGTTTGCCATTTAAAAAAAAAAAACCACAAAGCTTTACAATCACTTTAAGTGATATTAAAGGCTTATATATATTTTTAGAACTAAACTTTTAAAATAATATGTTAACCCTACCAGGGATATTGCACAGAGCAGCCCCTTACCCTTCTTCTGGGGTCTCCCACCGGTGTTTTCCACTCCTTCTCTTCTGTGTGTGCCCCCATATCAAGCCATGTGCTATGGGGGCACACATGTGGGCTCATTTCCGAGCCAGGCTGTGCGAGTCCATAGACACACACACACACACACACACAGCGAATGTGGCCATGCCCCCCATTCACTCCTCACCAGATGTGATTGACAGCAGTAGGAGCCAATGGTTCGCACAAATAGCATTCTGTCCTTTGAGAGTAGGGAAAAAGACCTGTGCTGCTACAGACAGGCACTGCACAGGATGGAGAGATGGCTCAGGTAAGTATTTGGGGGGGTACAAAGAGCAAGGTGAAGGTTTTTTTTACCGTGCAGGTAATGCATGAAGGTAAAAAAAACATTTAGGTTGGATTCACATCTGTCCGGTGCGAATTCCAGTCTGTTTGCTGCCGGAAAGGGGCGGAGCCACCGTTCGGCAGCTCCTGTCCGTTCCCACAGCGCAGCAGCTGCGGGAAGAGAGATGGGGGAGGAGCCACGAGCAGGGGAAATATCCCCGTTCAGTGCGGAGTGCATCTCCGTGTTAGATGCGCTCCCATTGAACTCAACGGGCTGGGAATTCGCACCGCACTGCACAGAAAAGGCACACGTTTTTTGTGCAATGCGGAGTGCGAATGCACCGCATATATGTGAACCGGACACATTGAAAACAATGTGTTTTCAAGTGTCCTGCAAATTGGATGCGGCTTAAGCCGCATCCAATTCGCATAGGTGTGAACCCAGCCTTAGACTTTAGAAACACTTTAAGAAATATTAGGAGAGTCTGACAGATATTTCCCAGGAACCAAATGTGTATAAACTAAAGAAAAGAAAAGGGGATAATGTGCATTTTAAATTAATTTTTATTCAGACCGTAAAAGACTTTCTACTATGGTACATCCTAGGAACACAGTAGTGACCATTTCTGCCCACTAGAAGGCACAGTGTGACATACCTCAGCAGGGTGCTTGTCCCATCGCTGTGTCGCTCCAGAACCTTATCAGGAATGTCACCTATAAAAGAGAAACATGATAAATGGATAAATCCAGCACATTACGCCCCTATACAATGCCACATACACTGCATGTTCTCTACTTACCATGTACAGACACTGCGCTACCCCCGGTCAGCATATTTTTTAGGTGACACCTCAGAGACTCCATCTGGGAGATGTAGGAAGAGGCTTCCTATAAAAATTAAATGAATACCTTTTAAAGCAATGTAACAACCTAATAACATTTGCCAAGTCTAAGAGCTTGCCCCCGAAGAGCGATCTGCGTAGAAATGGGCCCTCGGAGAGGCAAGTATTCTGCTCTGCTCTGGTAGAAGGTTTGGGTTTTACCTCCTCTCTTGTAAGGCACTTTCTTTTAGGATTTTTTGCTACTCCAACAGGGTCACTTTAAGCCCAACTGCCTTCCCATCGGACTAAAATAGTAGGTCTTACCTTTTGTCTAGACGCCTCTACACCTTCCTGCAGCCTGCGGTACATTTCATCAGCAAGTTCGTCCACCTCGGAGGTCATGGTAGAACCTTCAACCGGCTTTTGTTCTGCTGAATCGGGGTGGTTGGGGTCCATGTCCTCTTCATCAAGGTCTTGGCTGCGTCTCAGGGAGGTGACTTCAGATGAAGCTGCGCGTCGGATGGCGGAAGGAGAGAAGAGGGCCGGTGGGGGCGAGGAGGGGTTGGCGATGGACCGGTGAGGAGATGGAGGAGAGGACAGAGGAAGAGGCTCTATACCACTGAGAAGAGAAGCGTCTCGCAATGTGAAGGCATGAGGGAGAGCCATGAAACAAAACAGATCGAAGCTGGAAAAACAAGAGAAGACGGCATTTCATTTACTTTGATGTCCACCATAACAAAATCTCCATTACACCAAAATAACAGTTAAAGCTTTATTCCATGCCTAGATATAAAAAGGCACACATTATTACAGTCCTATCTTTATTAATAAATCATTATACTCATTTTTAAATGTATCCAGGGCCAGTATCTTCCTCCACTCATTGGGATGCTAATTCGATTTTTTTTTAATAAAACCTTTTCACTATGTCCATGTCATCACTGGATCTCTGTGCTTTTCTAGGCAGTGAAGGAGGTTCCTGGCTGGTGGGAAGGGTCAGCAGGGTGCTTTTCATAGCTCCCTGAAATAATTGAAATAATCACAGCTCCCCTGCCTCAGTACTGCTCTTAAGACTCCTTAGCCCTGATGCAAGCAGTAGGCTAACGCTTATATCAAAATACTCTAATTGGTGGATGCCAATCTGGAGGAGTGGGAGTTCCACCACATGCAGACCATCCTAGGCAATGCCCACTTGTGATGCTGAGCCTTTATGGATTGAAAGAACTGAAATCCAATGCACGAAAGGGGCAGGATGGGGATAGTCAAGCTAGGGAGGAGAGGGCTAGATTGGGAGATGGCAACCCGTTGATTGCGGTCTACCAATCGACCACAGGCAGATCGTGAACACCGACCCCTGCCTTCTAGGTGCTGGTCCTGCTCCCCAATCCAGCCTCCTCCGCACCACATCCTCCACCGCTATCATCAGGGGAGGGCTGGGCCAGGGGGCAGGGTGGCAATTGCCCCCCAGGCCACCCCAACTTACATTCGAAATGGCTGGCGGGCCGTTGCCTGCTGACAATATTTTTTTTTGTGGAGGAAGTAGGGGCCAGGGGCAAGGCCGCCAACTAACTGCAAGCAGAGGGGGTCGCCCAGGGCCAACCCTACCATGGATGATGTCTATTATAGGAGCCTGTCTAGGAGGCGGGACTTCATATGACAGCGTCCGCGCCAGGTAAGCAGGAGATCCCCACTCTTTGTAATCCGGCGGCTTTCCTCTTTCTGCATTGCAGGCTGCATTGGATGGGCACTGGTGAGGCTGCATTGGTGGGCACTGATGAGGCTGCATTGATGGGCACTGATGAGGCTGCACCTCCTTTGTTGCTATTAACATTAAATTATGTTACCACATTGTATCAGATTTGTCTTGCTTCATAACATCAATATCGATTATAAAACCAGGTGGGCATGGATGGTGAGCGGATTCGGTGGTTCAATGGGCCTCTTTACTGGTCTTGCCCCCCAGGCCTAAGGCTGCCAGCCCTCCCCTGGCTATCATCTATGCACAGCGGAGAGCGGGAGGCAGCACAGCTCAGGACGGAGGACGGGAGCTGGCCAAATTAGCTTTTCAAGTTAACCAGCAGGTGATTGGTTACTAGGACACAGGGCTGTCCTAAGCAGCCAATCAACAGCATGTTAATATGAAAAGTCACTGGCAGCGCCCGCCCTCTGTCCAGAACTGTGCAGCCTTCCACTCTCTGTGTACACAGGTAGGATACTGTTTAGGCGTGTGCGTGTGGGGGGGTGATCTTAAGGAAGAGGAGGACACTGCTATTAGAGGGAGGGGGGGGGGGAGAGGACGTGTGTGTGTGTGTGTGGTTGTGGGGTGGGGGGGGGGTGATGTGAAGGTTGGTAGGACACTGCTATGGGGGGGGGGGACACGTGGCTTAGGCGAGTGGTAG
>BLSH010131890.1:383441-400972 GCA_018402905.1 Glandirana rugosa | reverse complement strand
CACATATGGTGGGATTGCTCGATTGCTCAAAGATTCTGGGCTCAAATATTTGAAATCCTCACTAAACTCATAGGCACCACCGTAGCCCTTGACCCTAAAACGGCCCTCCTAAACATTAAGCCCCCAGATCTATTCAAGTCACAACACAAGCTTCTACTACAGGTCACTACAGCAGCGAAACAAACCATTGCACATGCGTGGAAATCCCCGCAACTCCCGGTTGCCGAAACTAAAAACAGAATCACAAAAGCTATGATCCATGCCAGGATCGAAGCTATAGCCACAGACAGGCTTTCCAAACATGACCGCATGTGGTCCCCATGGCTGACCCACTTTGCCCCCCCGGGCTTTGACATCTCTCGATACCAGCCCTGAACATTCACCTTATAGCCACACATGGCCTATATAACTCCTCGTATAGGCCTTGCAAGATCTTGCGACCGGTCCTCCCCTTACCTGTCACCCACTCCCTGTCTCTCTTCCCTCCTTCTTCCCCTTACCTCTCTTCTCTTCCTACTCGGGGCCAGCCCCGTCCCCCTCCAGGCTGCCTCCGAGCCATATGATTTCTCTCTTAACTCTTTTCTTTGTCAGATATCACCTGTAACCCCGCTCCTCCTTCCTTCCTTCTCTTACTTCGAAACAATAGCACTGCTTACTCACCACCAAGACAGCACTAACCCTTGAACGGACACTCTTAAGCCCGGACTCCCTTCTCTGACCTCAGAGGTCAGGAACCTTCGCTCTTGGGAACCCTTTCTATCTATCAGACCTCTCTTCTGCAGCCTCCCACCCTTCCCAAGTTGTACCTGTCTGTCTAATGGCAATTTAGATTCCGACACCTTGCCTAACCTGTCTATTTTCCCCAATTGTGATTACGGTCTGTTCTTGGTCTCACGAAGTACTACATGTAATGTACTGCTGTTGTTTATTCAATAAAAACTTTTTGAACCATAAAAATTGCAATCTACTGCTTTAATGCAGGGGTCCCCAACTTCCGGGCCACAGACCAGTATCGGTCCGTAGCCTGTGAGATGCCGGGCCGCACTGCCTCATGTCACTTCAGCTACTGTGCACGTGTCAAGCCAAGCGCCGAGCTCGAGCCGAAGATTCCTCTGAAAGCACACACAAATGCCAGGCAGCAACAGTGCCAATCCCACGGCACCACACAGGGGGATGTGGCATTTCATGGGCAGGACGGTGCCAATCCACACAACATTAGTGGTCAGCATAGTGGCAGGACTTAGGGTGCCTAAGAAAAAAAAAAACAGACTTTGGCAGCGGTGGGATTCGAACCCACGCCCCCGAAGAGACTGGAGCCTTAATCCAGCGCCTTAGACCGCTCGGCCACGCTACCACCCTGACTTCAACCAATAGGACGCCAGCATAGGTTAGCAAGCTTGAGCACCACAAACTGAAACCACTATTTAATTCATTTTTGATATTCAAAAGGAAAAACCTACTCATCTTTTAATTTCGTGAAGAAATCACTTTGACAACAGCACCCCTACCATTTTTGGCCATGGCCATCTTGAGAAGGGCAGATGATTCATGTAGCACTTACTTCCTGGAATCCATCTGCCCTTAGCTCGGCCATAAAAATCCCTCCTCCAGAGGAAAGAAAAAAAAAATGCCCATGAAGACCCCTGGGATGTATGACATCATTTTGGTATTTTGACAGCATAGCACATGTGTCCTGAGGATCTTGAGGGGGAAACCACGCAAAAAAAAAATTGCATGGGGTTCCCCCCCAAGATTTACCAGACCCTTCGGTCTCGTGTGGATTTTGAGAACCCCTCCCCCCACGTCAAAAAAACGGCGTAGGTTCCCCCCCCCAGGATCCATATCAGGCCCTTATCCGAGCACGCAGCCTGGCCGGCCAGGAAAGGGGATGGAGATGAGCGAGCGCCCCCCTCCCTTCTCCTGGACCATACCAGGCCACATGCCTTCAACATGGGGGGGTGCGGGTGATTTGGGGCCCTGCGGCCCCCACCCCAAAGCACTTTGTCCCCATGTTGACGAGGACAAGGGCCTCTTCCCGACAACCCTGGCCATTGGTTGATTTAACAAGAGGGTCCCCAGATCCCGGCCCCCCACCTTAGGTGAATGAGTATGTGAGTATGGGATACATCATACCTCTAGCCATTCATCTAAAAAAAAAAAAAAAAAAAAAGGAAGTGTAAAAAAAACCCCACCCTACACAGCTTTTTAAAATATTTTACTAAATCAGCTCCGGTGTCTTCTCCCCTCTCTGGCTCTTCTTTCTTCTGCTTGTTTGCCGCTGTCTTCTACCTTTTCTCTACTTCCCATGTTGACTCGTCGTTCTCTCCCACTCGAATGCCGGGTCCGTGCTGCGCAATGGCTTATATTGGCATGGGGCAGGGCCACCTGCGGACGTCATCCGGAAGCCCCACACCTTATGACGTCACAGTTCCCGGGGCCTCCGTATGACATCAGCGGGTGGCCCCACCCCATGCCAATATACGTCAATGCAGAGCCGCGGATACAGCATTCGTCCGGGAAATCACATTGTGTCAACATGGGAAGGACAGCGGCAAAAGAGCAGAAGAAAGAAGACACTTCTTTTTAGGTGAATGGGTAGGGGTACAATGTACCCCATACTCATTCACATAGGGTGGCGGGCCGGGATCTGGGGGCCCCTTTATTAAAAGGGGGCTTCCAGATTCCGATAAGCCACCCGCCCGCAGACCCCCGACAACCAAAGGCCAGGGTTGTCGGGAAGATGCCCTTGTCTCATCAACATGGGGACAAGGTGCTTTGGGGTGAAGGGCGCAGGGCCCCTCCTGCCACAAAGCACCCATACTCCCCATGTTGAGGACATGCGGCCTGGTATGGTCCGGGGGTGGGGGCGCTCGCTCGTCCCTGTGATGATATCACGTGTGAGACACCCACAAAGTCATGATATCACGCATGAGACGCAAGCAAGGCTGACCCCACTTCAGAAGGCAACTCCATTTTATGATGGTCAGCTAGAAGGTCTCAGAACTCTCATGTTTGGAGTCATTTAAAAGCATGCATGCTGAGATTGAATTTCTTACTGTAAGATTTGCTGGGCGGCCCAATCATGAGATATGATTTCCATACATAACGTGTGAATTAGGATAGCATGCATCTCAACGGCCCGCCATGGACATTTTCTAAGAAACCGCCCACTCATGTGTATGGTCAGGGGCAAATAGCCCCACCCCTTGTCACCCAGAGAAAAAGGGATTGCTAAGATCAATTGGGAGTTCTCCATTTCCATCAATGAAGCAACATCAGAGAATCAGAAAACCATCTTCGAAACACTGATTAGGCACGGACATTTCAAGTATTTCATTCCGTTCCTTTGCTGTATATTTTGTCTCAGTATTTTGCAACCTTCTTTATTTTTCTGTAAATATTTTATTGCACCTAAATCTTGACCTTTTCATTATTAAACCTTATTCTGAAGAGTGTTAAACTTGTCCCTAAAGCTCTTAATGCAACTATTATGAATCTGTTCCTTTGAAGATCGCTACGGTTTTTAAAATAACGCATCTGGATATACCTGTCTGCGGTGACAGCATGTGTTACAGGTGGTTATTCTGAAATACTGGTATTGCTAAAATTCTAAGTTCCTCTCGCTCGGTTCCAAAAGTAGAGGTGGTGTCAATGAAAGGGTTAATTGTTTGAATTAGCCCGGTAACAATCGCTCTCAAGCGGTTGGCATTTAGACGGTGGTCCTGCAAATTGGGACATCTTTGTGCTGAAAGCAGCTGAGAGTGGTATGGTTACGTTTGTGACAAGTGCGAAGTTAGATCAGCAGGGTCCTCAGTTGCCTGTCGGTGAGGAGGGCAGCAATCTGATACCCGCGTTCGTCACATACTGGTTGGCAGCGGTCGGATAGTGTCGCCTTAAAAGCATTCAGTGCATTGTTAGGAACTAGCTCTGCACTGAAGGATTTTAACCTTTGTGGAAACAGTCCTTAGAGACAAGCTGGTGCATCTTTTTTGTTTTTAAAGAGACATACAGCAGCAACTCCTTCCTATTCTATCTTTTCTGCTTGCAAAATGTCTGGGTCATCAGTGTATAGGAAGATGAACAAAGATGACCTGACTGCTGAGTGTACAAGAGGCCTTGACGCCAGTAACAAAACTTGTAAAGACATGATAAAGGCCCTACAGGAGTATGATATCCGAGCAGACCTGAACTTGCCATCAGTACCATTTGCCCCCAGCACAATGGGCCCGGTACCTGACACCAGGGCTACGAGGCAAGGCCCTGGATGCATATGTCAACCTGCCAGTGGAGCAGGACGAGGATTACGAAGCCATAAAGGCAGCAATCATTCAGACGTATCGGTTGACCCCAGAAGTAGACCGAAAATGGTTTAGGTCCCTGCAAAAAGGGTAAGGACTGGGTAAGGTACCTACCTCACCTGCTGTTCACTTACAGAGAGGTGCCCCAGGAGTCCAAAGGCTTTTTCGCCATTTGAGCTGTTGTACAGACGGAGAGTAAGAGGACCCCTGGACCTAATCCGTGAGACCTGGGAGGGCAAGATTGACGACCCAGAGGTCTCTGTTGTGGATTACGTCCTGAGATTCCGGGATACAATGGAGGAGTTGGAAGGGGATTGTGCGGGGAAAACATGATCCAGGCCCAGACCAGGCAGAAACGTTGGTATGACCGCAATGCTAGGGAGCGGGCATATAACATTGGGCAGCTGGTGTATGTTCTGCTCCCCTTGTGGCAGAACAAACTCCAGGCCGCATGGGAAGGCTCGTACCCCATTACCCAGCGTCTGAATGACGTTACATACCTAGTCCGGTTGGGAGAAGGGAGTAGATGGCAGAAGGCCTTCCATGTGAACATGATTAAAGCCCATCATGAGCGCACGGCCTATGCCATGACGGTCTGCAGCAGGCCGGAACCTGACGAGGCTGACCCACTCCTAGACTTGTTAGCTGACACCAGGGAGTTCAGCTATGACCGCCTGATAAACCAAAATCTTACCCCCGCACAGGTACCTGGGCTGAAGGAAGTGCTGGCAGTCCATGGGAGCCAGTTTATGGGGAAACTGGGGTGGATGGACCTCGCTGTCCACCAGGTGGACACTGGGACACCTCCCCCCATTAAACAGTCGGCCTGTCGCATCTCTCTGGAGGTGCTGGCTGACATGAAGAGGGAGGTGGAGGAGATGCTGTAGCTGGGGGTAATTCAGAGGTCCCACAATGCCTGGGCGTCCGCAGTGGTCCTGGTCCCCAAAAAGGATCAGACGACCAGGTTCTGTGTGGACTACCGAAAGCTGAATGCGATCACCACTGCAGACGCTTACCCCATGCCCCGAATCGATGAGTTGTTGGATAGGCTGGCGACGGCCCGCTATATCAAGATCATGGATCTGAGCAGGGGGTACTGGCAAATTCCTCTGGCCCCTGAAGCTCGGGAAAAGTCAGCCTTCATCACCCCATTCGGCTTGTTCGAATTTACCGTCATGCCGTTTGGGATGAAGAATGCCCCAGCTACCTTCCAAAGGGCCATGAATGACTTAATGGAGGGTCTGGAAACCTTTGCCATGGCTTACCTGGACGACATTGCGGTGTTCAGCCCTACCTGGGAGGAACACTTGGTGCACCTGTCACGGGTCCTGGACCAACTGACAGCTGCTAATCTGACTGTCAAGCCCAGCAAGTGTCAGATCAGCATGACTGATGTTCAGTACCTGGGACACCAGGTGGGAGGAGGCACTCTAAGACCCGAGACAGGGAAGGTGGAGGCGATACTGGCCTGGCCAACCCCTCAAACCAAGAAACAGGTTATGTCATTCTTGGGGACAGCCGGCTGCTATAGGAAATTTGTAAGTAACTATAGTAGCCTGGCAAAACTTTTGACTGACCTAACCAAGAAGAAACTGCCCAATGTGGTGTCCTGGACACCAGAATGTGAGAGGGCCTTTCAAGCCCTGAAGGAGGCGCTGGCCAGAGCCCCTGTGCTACAGGCTCCCGACTTCACATGCCGTTTCTTAGTGCAGACTGATGCCTCTGCCTATGGGTGGGTGCAGTCCGGAGCCAAGTGGATGGCACCGGAGAGGAACACCCCATCCTCTACCCGAGCCAGAAGCTGCTTCCCAGGGAAGTAGCATACGCTACAATCGAAAAGGAATGTCTCGTGATCGTGTGGGCTCTCCAGAAGCTGCAGATGTACCTCTATGGGAGGCATTTCACGGTGATCACCGATCACAATCCCTTGAGCTGGCTAAATCGTGTTGCTGGGGAGAATGGCAAGCTACTTCGTTGGAGCTTAATCCTTCAGCAATATGATTTCACCATCCAGCACAAGAAAGGCAGCGCCCATGGGAATGCTGATGGGCTGTCACGCCAAGCTGGGCTGTAGGAGTGGGTTGCGTCAGGACGGGAATCGCATTCCCCTCCCATGCAACTACCTCAGGGGGGAGATGTGATGATATCACCTGTGAGACACCCACAAAGTCACAATATCACTCATGAGACGCAAGCAAGGCTGACCCCACTTCGGAATGCAACTCCATTTTGTGATGGTCAGCCATTCCAATTTGAACGTAGGACAAAACTCCTCACACCCCCTCCCTTCCTGGCCAGTTCAACTTCAAAGGGGGCCATCTGATCATAGTTTATGACCGGTCAGGAAGAAGAGGCCTGTTCGTTTATCTTTAACAGCCATAAACCGAACTGATGTTTGGACATGTGACACCGTAAATCACCCAGGCAATCCTGACCTTTTCAGTAACCCTGAAACAACATGAAAAAGGTAGAAAAACTTATACAGTTATAATTCCAGCTAGGGACCCAAGATAGTGATAAAACTTACATATTTGAATACAGCATGTTGGACCGAGTTATTCAAGTGTAAGTTTTGAAAACTTCCATAGTAAAGAGAGGCAAAACTGGTATGTTCCCTTCCCAGGGTCCTAGAAGGCCTCAGAACATGTTTGGAGTCATTTAAAAGCTTTATGCATGCTGAGATTGAATTTCCTACTGTGAGATTTGCTGGGCAGCCCAATCATGAGATATGATTTCCATACACAACGTGTGTATTAGGATAGCATGTATATCAACAGCCCGCCCTGGACATTGTCTAAGAAACTGCCCACTCATGTGAATGGTCAGGGGCATATAGCCCCACCCTTTTTCACCCAGAGAAAAAGGGATTGCTAAGATCAATTGGGAGTTCTCCATTTCCATCAATGAAGCAACATCAGAGAACCAGAAAATCATCTTCAAAACACTGATTAGTCATGGACATTTCAAATGCAAGCATTTCATTCTGTTCCTTTGCTGTATATTTTGTCTCAGTATTTTGCAACCTTCTTTATTTTTCTGTAAATATTTTACTGCACCTAAAAAAACTTGACCTTTTCATTATTAAACCTTATTCTGAAGAGTGTTAAACTTGTCCCTAAAGCTCTTAATGCAACTATTACGAATCTGTTCCATTGAAGAGCGCTACTGTTTTTAAAATAATGCATCTGGATATACCCATCTGCGGTGACAGAGTGTGTTACAGGTGGTTATTCTGAAATACTGGTATTGCTAAAATTCTGAGTTCCTCTCGCTCGGTTCTGAAAGTAGAGGTGGTGGCAGTGAAAGGGTTAATTGTTTGAATTAGCCCGATAACAATCGCTCTCAGGTGGCTGGCATTTAAACGGTGGTCCCGCAAACTGGGAAATCTTTGTGCTGAAAGCAGTTGAGAGTGGTATTGTTACGTTCGTGACAAGTGCGGTGTTAGATCGGGGGGTCCTCACTCGCCCGTTGATGAGGAGGGCAGCGATCTGATACCAGCGTTTGTCACAGTCCCCACCCCTTTTCCTGGCCTGCCAGGCTGCGTGCTTGGATAAGGGTTTGGTATGGATTTTGGCGTGGGGGGTTCCCCTTAAAATCCATACCAGACTGAAGGGTCTGGTACCTCTTGGGGGGGGGGGCCCCCACACATTTTTAAAAAAAATTTTTTGCAGAGGTTCCCCTTTAAGACCCTCAGCACACAAGTTGCACCACGAGTCGGATTATCATGATCCAACTTCTGGTGCAACTTCTATTCAAATCAATGGGCTCCCATACGTAACCATTGATTTTGAATAGAAGCAGAGAAACGCCTGACGAGGCTTAACGCTGTGTAAGCATTTACTGGTGTCAGCGTCAAAACAGCTCTAGCACTGCAGCTTCCGAACACGCTGGTCCTGCGTTCTATTAACAGCTTAAGAACGCCAACGCCACTTACAGCTCAAAAACCTCAGCGTGTGTATGTGGCCATTGAATAACATGGATTGTGTTTTTGAGCTGTAAAAACAGTTAAAAAAAACACGACTGTAAAAACACCTGTGTGCCTGAGGCCTTACCATTATCCTTGGAAGTGAAAGTAAAAGAAAATCCCAAATTTTAGGTTGTCCCCAGAAAAGTAATTGAAAGGAAATATTCCAATGGGGACACTAGTCCTGGTAACCTGGGGGTCTCCAATAGATTCCCTTTATTTGCAGGGATTTCCTCTCACTTCCTGTTTGGCTATGGAACAGGAAGTGAAAGGAAATCTCCACAATGGGACACAGAGTGAAAAAAAAAAAAATCTGAAAGGGGTTATAACCCTCCCATACTCTATGCAAAATTGAAAAAAAAGTTTTGTCCATAGTTCTACTTTAAGTCTTGACTGTCTCTAATTGAAAACCTCACAAGGAGGTTTATAATCCGGAAGGGAAGAGGTGTCCCTCCTCTGGTTATTCAGATGTCTGTGTGTTCTGAATAACAGATACATTTCTAAAATACTGATAAAATTACTTCAGGTGATAAAAAAAAAAAAAAAAAAGAAAGAAAGAAGAAAAAACATTAAGTACCCAGCCTGCTGGCTGCAGATGGGAAATACCTATTTACCTGATGAATAATGAACATTAATAGTCTTGAGCATAATAAAACACAAAAAGAGTATGCATTCTTCATCCATTACTGATCGTACTTTCCCAGCATTTTTATACTAGAAAAAGTAAAAGATTTTTTTTTTTTCCTAACGTTTTGGTATTTTTACCTTTATATAGGAAAAAAATAAAAAAAAAAACCCAATAGTTATTATACGTCAAAAAGCTCAAGCCATCTTAAAAAAAAAAATACATATTTTGGGTAGTGTTGCATTAATGAGTAATTGTCAGTCAGACCTGCACAGTATATATTACCTGGAAAGGAAAGGGTATATAAGTTGTTAAAGAACAGAATTATACCACACAGGAATATTTATAGTAGACCATGAAAAATTGAAAATGTTCCTGGCAGCAGTGGGATTCAAAGCCACGCCCCCGAAGAGACTGGAGCCTTAATCCAGCGCCATAGACGGCTCGGCCACACTACCACCCTTAGGGACTCTCACTGGGATACTTATCTTCCGGAGCTGAGGTGGTTAAATGGGACCTTCCAAAGATACAGTGGGGCCGGCCTCCGCAGAGCTTTCAGCCAGTAAAATGTCTTGGCAGCGGTGGGATTCGAACCCACGCCTCCAGAGAGACTGGAGCCTAAATCCAGCGCCTTAGACCGCTCGGCCACGCTACCATTTGCCTATACAACCAACCTAACTACCACCTAAGTGGCTCTGTACCTTGTGAACGCCGTTTCATATGAGTATATTTTTCTACAATATTATATTTGTACTTGATGAATTATGAATAAACATTTTTAGATTTGGGCATTACAAAAAAAAACAGTAAACACATTTGTGAGGTCAGGCAGTGATGTTGGACAAGAAGGCCTGGCTCACAGTCTCCTCTCTAATTCACCCCAAAGGTGTTCTATTGGGTTGAGGTCAGAATGGTCAAACATTCCCATAGACACTCCTAAACCTTGTGGACAGCCTTCCCAGAAGAGTTGAAGCTGTTATAGCTGCAAAGGGTGGCCAACTCAATATTGAACCCTACGGACTAAGACTGGGATGTCATTAAAGTGCATGTAAAGGTAGGTGTCCCAATACTTTTGACAATATAGAATATAAGATTAGTGCGAACAGCAAGTCTTGACAAAGTATTTGCAGAGCTTTCAGCAAGCTTTGTTGAACCTTTAACCACTTCAATACTGGGCACTTAAACCCCCTTCCTTCCCAGACCAATTTTCAGCTTTCAGCGCTGTTGCAGTTTGAATGACAATTGCGCGGTCATGCGACACTGTACCCATATGAAATTTTTATAATTTTTTTCACACAAATAGAGCTTTCTTTTGGTGGTATTTAACCACTTCCAGACCACCGTATGCAAAATGACGGCCGGGAAGTGGCTTAGTTATCCTGACTGGACATCATATGACGTCCTCAGGATAACAAGGGGGCGCGCATCGCGGCGATCGGTGGTGTGGGAGGTCAGTCTGACCCCCTCCGAAATACCGATCTCGGTAAAGTGCTTCGATCCGAAGCACTTTACCATGTGACCAGCCGTGACCAATCACGGATGGTCACAGTGTAATACAGGAAAGCCGTTTATCGGCTTTCCTGTACTCAGGTCTGCAGACCTGAGGAGGGGAGAGCCGATCGGCTGCATCCCTGACAGGGAGGGTTTGTGCTGATGATTTATCAGCACAGCCCTCCCTCAGATCGCCACCCTAGACCACCAGGGAGCCTGCCCAGGAACCACCATGAATATGCCCACTCAGGACCACCAGGGAGCCGACCAGGGACCACCAGGGAGCCGATCTGGACCACCAGGGAGACCCCCCTAGACCACCAGGTAAGTGACACAGTGCTCAGTGCCACCTTCACTCAGTGCCACCTTCAGATGCCACCCTAGACCACCAGGGAATGAGCCCCTATCAATGTATATGCCCACCAGTGCCCCTATCAGTGCCCCTATCAATGCATACCAGTGCCACATATCAGTGCCCACCATTGCCCACCTATCAGTGCCACCTATCAGTGCCCAGTGCCGCCTATGAGTGCCAATCAGTGCTGTCTATTAGTGCCCATCAGTGCCGCTTAGCAGTGTCCGTCAGTGCTGCATATCAGTGCCCATCAGTGTTGTATATCAGTGCCACCTCTCAGTACCCGTCAGTGCTGCTCATCAGTGCCGCCTAACAGTGCTCATCATCGCTGCATATAAGTGCCTCATCATCAGTGCCACCTCATCAGTGTCGCCTCATCAGTGCCAATCAGTACTGCCACATCAGGACCCGTCAGTGTAGCCTCATCAGTGCCCACCAGTGATGGAGAAAATTTACTTATTTACAAAGTTTTGTGACAAAAAGAGAATTTTTTTTTTTTTCAAAATTTTCGGTCTTTTTTTATTTGTAGCGCAAAAAATAAAAAATAAAAAAAATCGCAGGAGTGATCAAATACCACCAAAAGAAAGCTCTATTTGTGGGAACAAAATGATAAAAACTTTGTTTGGGTACAGCGTCGCATGACTGCGCAATTGTCATTCAAAGCGCAACAGCACTGAAAACTGAAAATTGGTCTGGTAGTAAAGGGTTCTAAGTGCATAGTATTAAAGTGGTTAATCACCCCTGGGTTTTTTATTTTTTGCGCTATAAATTAAAAAAAGACTGAACATTTTCAAAAACAATGCATTTTTCTTCGTTTCTGTTATAAAATTTTGCAAATAAGTAATTTCTCTTCAGAAATTTTGACCAAAAATGATACTGCTACATTTCTTTGGTAAAAAAAACCCAAATCGGAGTTTATTTGGTGTTGGCGGACAGACAGATGTGACGGGGACTGTGACAGATGCTTTGTGTATGGTGACAGATGTGATGGGGGACATACAGATGTTTTGGGGGCTGTTTTATGGGGACACTTATGTGTACAGGGACAGGGGTATCAGTGTGCTTGGTGCACTGTGTGAGGGGCGATCTGTGACAGCTTTCTGCATGAAATCCTCATCATGCAGAGAGCTGTCACAGAGCTGCAGCTCCCCCCCCCTTCCCCCCCCCTCGCACTGAGCTCTCACTGAGCTCGGCGGGGGGGGAGAACTGTCACAGAGATGTTCCTCTCTGTTTACAATGTCACGGCTGTGATTGGACACAGCTGTCACATGATCGGGAGGGCCAGTCACTGCACCCGTATCCCGATCTCTGCTCAGCTGGATCCTGTGATCATAATGATCACAGAATCCAACAGCAGCGCGCCGCGTGGCCGCACTGCGAGCTCCCGTCCTGCAGGACGTAAATACACGTCCTGTCAGAACGGGGAAGCTCCCACCCGGCCGTATATATACAGTGGCCGGGTGGGAGGTGGTTAAGTATTATTCAGCTCCAATTTGTAAATGGGAGTGCTAATTGCCACTTTCAACAGGCTGCTAGCAGGCTTTCAACAAGCTTCAGAAAGTACTCAACCAAACCATTGCCAGACGCTCATGCTATAATGTAATTACATTCTGGTGCATTATAGCATGAGCGCCTGGCAGTGGTTTGGTTGAGTACAATTTTTTCCCCACCATCCCTGGGGACACTTTGTGGCTGCCCTGCTCTTTCTGTGCCTGTTACTAACTCTTGTCCTTCAGCTGTCATCATGACACTATGATGGGGAGACAATCTGCTTGTGTTGTGTAGAATTTTCATAAAGTTCTGAAGCCTGCTAGCAGCTTGTTTAAAGCGGCAATCAGCACTCTCATTAGGATCTGTGTTCAACATTTACAAACTAGAGCTGAATAAGACTTAAAGGATCAACAAAGCTTTCTGAAATCTCTGCAAATGCTTTGTCAAAGCTTGATCTTGTACAAGCTGGAGTCTGTGTGAAAGACCAAAGTTGTAAAATACAGATATAGCCAAGATCGACACTCGTCAACCTCGGGCGCGTTTTCCACACCGCATTACAATCACACTGCACCCTTGCCATCTGCTGCGGGGGTCAATACATAACTTTAAGAACACCCCAAACAGGTCGCTTGCCTGCACCGGATCGCATGGTACAAAACGACCATGCAATCCGGTTGCGGTGCAGCTCCAAAAAGGTGCATGCGTGTCTCAAATCGCACCGCAGGGAATCGCATGCGGTGCAGTTCCTGTGCGATTCCCATTGGGTTCAAAAGGTGTGAACCAACACAATAAGCTTTACAACAGTGGTTCTCAACTCCTGTCCTCTCGACCCACTAACAGGCCAGGTTTGCAGGATAACTGAAATACACATCACAGGTGATATCATTTGCTGCTCAGTGATTGCAGTATTCTAGTCTGCATCTCCCCAAGGTAATACTTAAAATCTGACCTGTTGGTGGGTCCCGAGGACCGGAGTTGAGAAGCACTGCTTTACAAGAAACCATAAAAAAATATATTGGCAGCGGTGGGATTCGAACCCACGCCCCCAAAGAGACTGGAGCCTTAATCCAGCGCCTTAGACCGCTCGGCCACGCTACCACCCTGATATCAATCAATCAATGGGACGCCAGCATAGGTTTGCAAGCTTAAAGCAAACCTTACCTGTATCTAAGCACCACAAACTGAAACTGCTATTTAATTCATTTTTGATATTCTAAGCAAACCCACTCAATGTTTAATTTTGTTGAGAAATCACTTTGACAACAGCGCCCACTGGCATTTTCGGCCATGGGAAAGAGAAGATGATTCATGTAGCATTTACTTCCTGGAATCCATCTGCCCTTAGCTCAGACATAACAGTCTCTCCTCCAGAGGAAAAAAAAATGTCAATGAAGCCTAGGCCAGAAACCAACTGAAGAAATGTAAAAAAAAAAAAAAAAAAAAAAAAAAATATGAACAAGTTAACCACTTGACCACTGGGCACTTAAACCCCCTTCCTAACCAGACCAATTTTCAGCTTTCAGTGCTCTCACATTTTGAATGACAATTACTCACTCATGCAACACTGTACACATGACATTTTCGTCCTTTTTTCCCCACAAACAGAGCTTTCTTTTGGTGGTATTTAATCACCATTGGGGTGTTTATTTTTTGAGCAATAAATGCAAAAATACCGAAAATTTTGTAAAAAAAATGCATTTTTCTTTATTTCTGTTATAACATTTTGCAAATTAGCAACTTTTCTTCATAAATTTTGGCCAAAATTTATACTGCTATATATCTTTGGTAAAAATAACCCAAATTAGTGTATATTATTTGGTCTTTGTGAAAGTTATAGAGTCTACAATCTATGGTGCCAATCACTGAATATTGATCACACCTGATGTACTGACGGCCTATCTCATTTCTTCAGGCTCTAACAAGACAGAAAAGTACAAATACCCCCCAAATGACCCCTTTTTGGAAAAGTAGACAGTCCAACGTATTTAGTAAGAGGCATGGCGAGTTTTTTGAAGTTGTCATTTTTTCCCACAATTCATTGCAAAATGAAGATTTTTTTTTTTTCAGTTTTTTTTTTTCACAAAATTGTCATATTAACAGGTTATTTCTCACACCCAGCATATGCATACCACCAATTACACCCCAAAACACATTCTGCTACTCCTCCCGAGTATGGTGATACCACATGTGTGAGACTTTTACACAGCCTGGCCACATACAGAGGCCTAACATGCAGGGAGCGCCATCAGGCGTTCTAAGGACATAAATTACACATATAATTTCCTGACTACCTCTTGCACTTTTGAAGGTCCTGGAGCACCAGGGCAATGGAAACGTCCAAAAAATGACCCCATTTTGGAAAGTAAACAAAATGCAAAATGACACCCTAAAATATATTCTGCTACTTGTCCCGAGTATGGCGATACCACATGAGTGACACTTTTACACAGCCTGGCCACATACAGAGGCCCAACATGCAGGGTGCACCATCAGGCGTTCTAGGGGCATACATTTCAAAATCCAATTTGACTAACTATTACATTATTGTGAGGCACTGTGGTGGCACTGATGGGCACTGTAGTGGCACTGATGGGTGCTGTAGTGGCATGGATGTGTCATTGATGAGAACTGATGTGGTATGGATGAACATGAATAAGGCATAAATGAGCACGAATGGGGGTGAATAAGCCATAGATGGGGATGACTGCGCACGGATGGATGAGCACGGATGCATGGGTGATGGATGGGTGAGCATGGGTGACGGATGGGTGAGCATGGATGACGGATGGGTGAGCACGGACGTATGGGTGATGGATGGATGAGCATGGATGCATTGGTGACCATGGATGGGTGACCACGGACGCATGGGTGACGGATGGGTGAGCACGGATGCATGGGTGACGGATGAGTGAGCACGGACGCATGGGTGACGGATGAGTGAGCACGGATGCATGGGTGACGGATGGGTGAGCACGGATGCATGGGTGACGGATGGGCGAGCATGGATGGGTGAGCATGGATGCATGGGTGACGGATGGGTCATGGGTGGGCACAGATGGGTGGGCATGGATTCATGGGTGATGGATGGATGAGCATGGGTCATGGATTTGTGGGTGACTGATGGGTGGACACAGATGGTTGGGCATGGATGAGGGCGTGGGCATGGGTAAAGCTTTATGGGGGTCCCTGCCTGGCACATAGCGGTGCTGTGGGCACTTCAAATCCTGCCCACAGCACCGCTGCATCTCCTCTCTCCCCCCTCTCCTGTCACACTGCACCGATCGGTGCGGAGAGGGGGGAGACAAGCCGGCACTTCCGCCGGCTTGTTTACATGTGATGCTCCGTCATTTGACGGAGCAATCACGTGGTAAATGGCCGCTCTAAGCGGCCATTTACCGTGATTCGTGATGCGCCGGGTCTCATAGACCCGGCGGTCACGGATGCTCCCAGGGAGCGCGATTCTGGGAGGACGTTATATAACGTCCTCCCAGAACAATGGGTACCACTTGCCGCCGTGTATCTACGTTACACGGTCGGCAAGTGGTTAATATAACATACCTCCCTATCTATTTACTAATGCTGGCAGCATAAGGATTAAAAATAATTAATGTAAATTGACAGAGTTTAGTTCTACTTTATGTGACCTTCCCAAGATACAGCGAAGAAGCGAGTCTAGCCTCCAACCTTCAGCCAGTTTCAAGCACTCTATAGCAGCTTATAGCAAAGCAAAAGGACCATGGCAGCGGTGGGATTCGAACTCACGCCGCCAAAGAGACTGAAGCCTAAATCCAGACTGCTCGGCCACGCTACCACCCTTAGTGGCTCAATGGGATACCAACAGTGATGGGTGACCTCCTTAGGCCTCATACACACGGACGTTTTTTGACGCCGGTGTTTTCTGGCGTTTTTTGCAGCTCCCCATGTTAGTCAATGGCCCCATAAAAACATTGGCGTTTTTGAGCTGTAGATGGCATCGGCGTTAGTGAGCTGAAAGTAGAACCCACGGCCATCGTGTTCTGAGGCTGTAACGTTTTGGCATTTTTTGATGCCGACGCCGCAAAACGGCAACAAAACGCCAATTAATATTGTACCAGCGTTTTCCGGCGTTTTTTGACGCCAACGTTTTTAGGTTGAAAAATAGCAGAGGGATGATTTTGTTTAAAAAAACGCCTATTGACGCTGACGCTCACTTACGCCGATGCATAACGCCGAAAAACGCCGATTTTTTTTTTCCTTGACGTCGGGCTCAATGTTTTGTTTATTATTAAAGATACGCCCGTGTGTATGAGGCCTAAATGGTAATTAACCATTAAGCAATTAACCGACCGCGCTATAGACAAAAGACGTCCACAGCGCGGTCGGGTTATTCTAAAAGGACGTCCATGGACGTCCTCCCAGAATCGCGCTTCCTGCGCGCCCCGAGGCGCGCACACGGGAACATCCGTGACCGTCGGGTCCGGGGGACCCGACTGATCACGGGTCGCGGTGAATGGCCGCTGTGAGCGGCCTTTCACCACGTGATTGCGCCGTCCAATGACGGCACGATCACATGTCAACAAGCCAGTGCTTCCGCCCGCTTTTCTCTCTCCTCTCCGCACCGATCGGTGCATTGAGAGAGGAAACACCTGTGCAGTGCTGTGGGCGATGTGTAATGCCCACAGCACTGCTAAATGACAGTTAGCAACCCCCACCATCCATCAATCACCCACCCAGCCATCCACCCCATCCATCCACACCCCCCATTCTTAGCCCATCCATGCTCAGCCACCCATCCATCCTCACACAGCCATGCTCACCCATCAATCCATGCTCACCCATCCATCCATCCATGCTCACCCATCCATCCATGCTCACCCATCCATCCATGCTCACCCATCCATCCATCCATGCTCACCCACCCAGCCGTGCTCACCCATCCATCCGTGCTGGAAAAAATGACATGTTCAAAAGACTCATTATGCCTCCTAGAATATATGTTGGGGTGTTTACTTTCCAAAATGGGGTCATTTTTTCTCGCATTTCCATTGTCCTGGTGCTCCAGGACCTTCAAAAGTGCAAGAAGTAGTCACAAAATTAGATGTGTAATTTATGCTCCTAGAACGCCTGATGGTGCTCCCTGCATATTGGGCTTCTGTATGTGGCCAGGCTGTGTAAAAGTGTCACACATGTGGTATCGCCATACTCAGGAGGAGTAGTAGTAGAATGTGTTTTGGGGTGTAATTTGTGGTATGCATATGCTGTGTGTCAGAAATAACCTGTTAATATGACAATTTTGTGAAAAAAAAAAGATCCTCCGTATTACTCAGA
>BLSH010131890.1:345066-358325 GCA_018402905.1 Glandirana rugosa | reverse complement strand
CTCCTCTCACTCTCTGTCTGTCTGTCTCTCCTCTCACTCTCTGTCTGTCTGTCTCTCCTCTCACTCTCTGGGGGAGATTTATTAAAACTGGAGCACTCAGAATCTGGTGCAGATGTTCATAGTAAACAATCAGCTTCTAACTTCAGCTTGTTCGATTAAGCTTTAAAAATAAAACCTGAAATCTGATTGGTTACTATGCACAGCTGCACCTGGTTCTGTGCAAGGGTATGTAATGGTTTGGTGCACAGTAGTGATCGCTGTTACCTGGAACCATCCGTCTCTAAATAAGTCCTGTATATAAACAAAGGGCAAGCATTGCATAATTAGTTTAGAAGAGTCCATCCACTGATCGAGCCCTAAAGGTGATATGAATAGTCCAATAACTCAGTGCAAGCCTCTTCCGGGAAGCAGAAGCACACTCCAGAAACATGTGAAGAAAAAAGAGATATAGAGGTGCCTTTTAAGTGTCGACTTTATGATGTATATTAAAAGAAATAATACAAGAACAGCTCACATTTGAGTATAATAATACAGGCACATCAGGAACATCTTGCATTGGTGGGCCTGTGCTCACACTAGCTGGCTATGTCGTGCCAGCGAGAGCACAGACCCACCGATGCAAAATGTTCCTTATGTGCCTGTATTATTATACTCAAATGTGAGCTGTTCTTGTATTATTTCTTTTAATATACATCATAAAGTCTACACTTAGAAGGCGCCTCTATATCTTTTTTTTCATCACTAGGTTCTGCGTGTCTGCTCTTGTTCTTTGTTTCTTTCTGTCTCTTCTTTTGTTCTCTGCCTTTGCCTTTTTGTATGTTTTCTTTCTCTATATTCTCTCTTTTTCTTCTTTTCATACTTCTCCTCTCCTTCTCCGCTCATCTCTGCACTGAATCCTTTGTAATATCTTTTGTTTTCTTTCTCTAGGAATACAAGCTCATGTACGGCATGCTGTTTTCTATACGCTCGTTTGTCAGTAAAATGAGCCCGGTGGACATGTATCCTTTACTAAGATCTTTGTTGTAGATGAATCCGCTGGATAGACAACATGGTCAGGTAGAACGCTCTAAACTGGCAGTCTGACATCTTCCAGCTGGTGTTCTGTGCACATCCTGCAATTGTTGCGCACTGTTGTCTACTTGTATATGGTAATAGTGAATAAGCATTATTAAAGGATAACTCTTCTTTCATGTAAAGTACAGTTATCCTTTTTGCTGAGCTCCCCTGATCAAAAGTAACTCCCCTCCCAATCTCACAGATGCCTACTTTCCTCTCCTACAGCCACAACATGCTGCAATCCTCACATCCTGCGGCTGCCATCTTCTTGCCAGTGGTCATGCCTGTGCAGTGTTTTTCCATAGACTTCTATAAGACCATGTCTCCCGAAACAGAAAACAATCTGTGTTTTCATATCTGTAAATATTAAGTGGAGGCTGGTCACAATTATTAGCTTGTAGATCCTTATCCTCACTGATGGGTAGTAAGAGGAAATCAGAAAGAGGCTCCAACTTTTCTCTACTTCATCCAAAACAAAATAAAAAGTTTGGGCTGGGAGTTGTATTTTAATTGTTTAGCAACACTCCACAACAGTATGGCACAAGGGAGCAAAATCAGGGAAAAGAGCAGTGTGGTGTGCATCTGTCATCTTTCTAAATTAAGTTATTCAGAAGTAGATTTGTGGTGTACAGTCTTTCCCTCATGGAGTAAGGTGCACTCTTAACAGCTGGAGTTTTGTCTGCTTATTTTTCTTTCTCAGACATCACGGCACGCAGAGCAGGCTATATATTCTATACATACTGGGTTATATGCCACCTATAGGTGAATGGACACTGGTAATCAAATAAAAAACAAACAGGAAGTTCCCCCTCCTATTCAGTTTTTTAGCCAGTGTCTTGAAGGTGGGTGGTCACTTCTACAGCTCTGTGGAGCGTCTATGCTGGTTCCCACACAGGTTCGTTTGGAATCATGGACAGCCTTCATACCGGATCCATTTCAAACGGCATTAAGCTAAGATAAATGGTACCCGGGCCTCGCTAAGAAGACAAAAGAAACTGCAAGGTTTTGCCTGTAAGGGACCATATATGGCGCTGGATCCTGTGTGTAGGTAAACCTGGAACACTGAACCAAGGTACGCCTGCAGGGTGCTAGGTCCAAGGGAGTGGACCCTCAGAATGGGTACCTGGTCCTTGAGAAAAAGCCCACCGTGATGGGTGAAGGTTGGGCCTTCAGTCTCCTCCAGGCCCTGCAGCGGGGTTGGTGAGTAATCCCCAATGGGGATAATGTTACTGAACCCAGCTGACATCCTGCAAACATAGAAAAAAGTTTGTTTAAATTTTCCCTCCTTTTGCCTGCACTTCTTTTTTTCTCACCACCAGAGGGCTCAGCTAGAAAGACACAGTCATGCTTGGTCTTGCCTGCAGTTCCTGTGAAGCTGCCACCAGATGGAGCCTGTGCCAGTACTAATCTGTCTTTTCACTAGGTAAGTGAATGGACAATCGCAGGAAGTCAGTACAGGGCTGGAGAGCAGGCTAAAGATTCTCCTGGTGACACATGAGTCTAGGGGTGGGAGCTGAGTCAGGCTGGGTTCGAGGAACGTAGGCATAGCAGTGCATGCACTAGCAGCCATGGCTTCCAAGAAGCAAGGGGGGTGGGGGGAGTGAAGCTGCTTGTAATAAGGCTAGAGGCACAGGGGTGTTACCACAGCCCTTGCTGAGGCTAGTTGGACCTCTGTTGCCATTGCTTCCTCTAAGAGACCAGAAGCTACCGGGCTATCTGAGCCGCTGCGGCTGTCTGGTATGGTAGCTAACCCCTCATCTGTTTCCTCACAGTATGTTACTAAAGTTGACCTATCGGCAGCCTTACTGAGCTTGGAAACCAGGATTGCTGGTATGATTGCTTCTACCACACAGGGTGAGAAGGGTGACAGGTCTCCTTCCCCTAACCCTTCGATTCTGGAGCGAGAATGGGTTGATGAGGGAGAGGAGGTAGCTACAGGGCATCTGGCCGATTCTTTTGCAGAGACTTCTGCTTCAGAGAGTCCTGAGCCATAAGAATCCCCAAGGACACCTGCCTCTCAATCTCAGAGGCTGCTGATTGAGGCACTTACACATAAGGTACGTGCAGCATTCAGGTTACCTCCAGCTGAGAGTCCTATGGATGTGTATTCCTCCCTTGGGTCATTAAAATACCACCATGTGCGCAGGGATTCGCTTTGCACCCTCTCCTTGAGAGGGTGATATATGCTGACTGGGTGCACATGGACAGATTGTTGCTTCTAATATATCCTATGGAGGAAAGCTTTTTGAAAGGGGGGAGTACCAGCTGTCCAAGCAGCAGTTTTGTCCCTAAGTAAATCCCTGGCCTGCCCTGTTGATAATGACCAGGTGTTAAGGGCCCTTCAGATAAAAAGCTGGAGTCCTTATTAAAGACTTCTTTTTCCTTGGCTGGGCATCGGAGCTTATTTGTCTACTGTTCTGATGCAGCATAGAGACAGCATTGGATGCATATGTGCTTGGCTCATCCTGCTTGGGCCCTATTGCAGTTAAACAGGGGCATGTTTGCAAACTGGCTTAAACGCACGGTTGCTAAAAAAAAAAAGCATGTTTGCTGGAGCACGTGTTTGCTTAAATGCTTGTTTGCTTAAAACACGTTAAAATATGTTTGTTAAACATGGTTGTTAAAACACAGGGTTGCAAAGCAACACATGTCGCGTAGACTCGGGTCGCATACAGGCTCGTGTTGCATAAACTTTTGTCGCATAGGTGCGTGTTGCATAGAGACCTGTGTTGCGTGGGCCTGTGTCACATTGAGACAGGTGTCTGCATAGGTCGCATAATGCATAGCACACATAATGCATAGACACCTGATGCCTTTGAATGCATGTTATGCATAAATAGATGCCTGCTTACTTACATAGGCACGTTTTGCATAAACACATGCCTGCTTGCTTACTGCTCGAACCTATCACGGTTCAGAAGCAGAAAAGGGAGGTAAGGCCTATTCTAGATCTCAAGGTCCTAAACCAATTTCTTACAGTATGGCCATTCCGCATTGAGTTAATCCGCTCAATGATTGCCTCGCTCCAGGAAGGAGATTTTTTGGCATCAATAGACACCAAGGATGCATACTTGCCTGCGCCAATTTTTCTACCTCATCAGAGGTTTTTTTTTTTGCATTTTGCGATAAAAGAACAATGCTACCAGTTCTCGCTCTGCCATTCAAGATCGCAATAGCTCCCTGAATCTTCATAAAGATTCTGGCTCCGGTGCTAGGCCCTCTAGCCTCACGAGGATTTCTAATAATGGGATGCCTGGACAACCTCTTGCTCAGAGATCAGTCTCAGTGCAGGCTCGAGCAGACTGTGACCCTAACAATCTTGGAAAGCAGGGGTTGGGTCATGTATGTAGGGTATTCCTTACTAGACCCAGTTCAGTCTCTGGAATATCTAAGTCTATAGCTAGATACAGTCCAAGCAAGGATACTCTCACCGCTGAGAGGATCAGCGACCTCAAGGCTCTGGTAAGCCAGGTGAGGGCAATGAGACACTCTTCAGTTCTCCGATGTGTGAGGCTGCTAGTGAAGATGGTAGCCTCTTTCAAGGCAGTTCCCTATGCACAGTGTCACTCCAGGGCGCTTCAGTGCAACATCCTGGCAGAGTGGAACAGATAATTGCAGACTTCGGGTTCCTGCATGTCCTTATCTCCTAAGGCTCGATGGAGTCTCGCCTGGGGGGCTAGTAAACCAGAATCTGTCTCAGGACAGATCTTTTTTTCCAGTGTCTTGGAAGATTGTGACCACAGATGCCAGTTTTGTAGGCTGGGGAGTGGTCATGGGGTACTCCACGGTCCAGGGGAAATGGTCCTTGGTGGAGCAGAGATTGCCCATAAACCTCTTAGAGCTATGAGGTATTTGGCTAGCTCTGAGGGATTGGACATCCAGGTTGCAGGGCTACCTGGTAAGGGTACAGGCCGACAAGACAATGGCAGTGGCAAGTTTGCAAGACTCTCTGCATTTCACATCAAAGACATGGGAAAATTGGAAGGCGGACTTCTCAGCCGCCAACAGGTACACCCAGGAGAGTGGTCACTGCAGCCCGAAGTGTTGTGGGAAATTTGCCTGCACTGGGGGATGCCGGAGGTTGATCTACTGGCATCCCGATTCAACAACAAAGTCCAGCTGTTTGTGTCCCGACCAGGGGATCCTTGGGCTATAGGAGTAGGGGCTCTGGTGATTCCATGAGCCCAGTTCTCCTTGATTTATGCCTTTCCCCCAATCTCTCTGCTATCGCATCCCTTGCGCAAAATTCGGGAGGAGGCGGCGACAGTCATTCTGGTGGCGCCAGTTTGGGCCAGGAGGCCTTGCTACCCAGAGATAATGAGGTTACGGCGGACAGGCCTTGGCAGCTTCTGGTCCAATCCATTCTACTGTCTCAGGGTCCTATATTCCACCCAAATTTACGTGCGCTAAGCTGACGGCATGACGATTGAAGCCACGGAATTGAGAGATCATGGGGTTTTATGGGCCCTGTGTTATCTACAATGGTAAACTCTAATAAGCTAGTCACCAGGAAGATTTATCACAGGGTCTGGAAGACTCACATTGCGTGGTGTGAGGCCAGGAAATGGCATCCCCGCAAGTATGTGATTGGTAAAATGCTAGCCTTTCTTCAAGCAGGAGTAGACTTGAAGCTGGTTTTGACTACAATCAAAGCACAGGTTTCAGCCTTATCCATATGTTTTCAGAAGCCTTCTCGCTCCTTGATCAGGACCTTTCTTCAAGGGGTAACTCATCTGTTACCACCTATTAGATTTCCTCCCTGTCCATGGGATTGAATATGGTTTTGTCAAAGGACAAGTTTCTGCCTTGTCCATATATTTTCAGAGGCCTTGGCTTCTCACTCCTTGATCAGGACTTGTCTACAAGGGGTAACTCGGCTGTTACCTCCAGTTAGATTGCCTCCCTGTCCAGGGGATTTGAATTTGGTTTTGTCAGTGCTGTGGAAGCAGCCTTTTGAACCTATTAGGGAGATTCCCTTGGTCTTTTTGACTAGGAAACTAGTCTCTCTCTTTGCCATCACCTCAGGCATAGGGGTTTGGGAGTTGGCAGCCCTTTCTTGTACAGAGCCAGACTTGAGATTGTACCAGGATAAGGTGGTGTTGCGGCCTCTTCCATGCTTCCTACCGAAGGTAGTGTCGGCCTTTCATCTCAATGAAGATATTATTTTACCTTCTTTTTATTCTCAGCCCTCCTCACCGGAGGAGAGACGATTGCACTCTCTACATGTGGTGCGCGCTGTTAATATCTATCTGTAAAGATCTGCAGACATCAGTAGGACTGATGCCTTTTTTTGTTGCCTGAAGGCCCTAGGATGGTCAGGCGGCATCCTAGGCAGCTGTTTTCACTGTGGATTAGCCAGCTGATTACTCAAATTTAGGGTTAAAGGGTGAGAGCTCCCCCATTCAGGGTGAGAGCTCTTTCCACCAGGAGATAGGGACCTCCTGGGCTTCTGCCACCAGACGTCCGTGGCACAGATTATGAGGCCGCTACATGGTCCTCAGTACATACATTCACAAGATTCTATCAGGTGGATGTTAGAACAGCAGAGGATTCCGCTTTTTGGCCACAGCATATTAAGGGCTGCGGTGTAATTGGAATTGTGTCTCCATCCCCTCAGGCATTGCTCTGGGACGTCCTAGTATGTATAGAATATATAGCCTGCTCTATGTCCTGTGATGTCCGAGAAAGAAAAAACTTAACTGTAAAATCCATTTCTTTCAAAGGACATCACGGGACACAGAGGTCCCTCACCTCTCTGTCTTTGTGGAGTTCATTGCTTGCTACAAAACTGAAGTGCTCCCAGTGTGGGAGGGGTTATATAGGAGGGGGGACTTCCTGTTTGTTTTTATTTGATTACCAGTGTCCATTCACCTATAGGTGGCGTATAACCCAGTATGCATAGAAGATATAGCCTGCTCTGTGTCCCGTGATGTCCGAGAAAGAAATGGATTTTACAGGTAAGTATGTATAAAAAAATCAAATTTTTTTCCTTCTCTGGTTCCTGCTTTCTTCCCTCATCAGCATGCCAATGAAATGTTTAAAGCGGAGGTCCGGGCTAAAAAAAAAAATTAAAAGTCTGCAGCTACACATACAGTAGCTGCTGACTTTTAATATTAGGACACTTACCTGTCCTGGACTCCAGCGATGTCGGCACCCGCCGCCGATCTTCGGATCGGGGGACGGGTGCAGTCGCTTCCATCGCGGGTAAGGGAACCCGGACGTGTAAGCAGTACAGCTTCACGCCGGGCACCTTACCGCGCATGCGCGAGCTCTGCCACGCTCTGCTACTGGCCAGGCGGCCAGTAGCAGAGGGAGGAGGGAGCCGGGCTTCTGATGTCAGCGGCCGCGTCCGCCGGCCAGAACTCCCGGAAGTGTGGAAAAGGACACCTGTCTAAAGACAGGTGTCCTCTTCCCCCTCCCCCCCGAAAGGTGCCAAATGTGACACCTGAGGGGGGGAGGAATCGAACCAGCGGAAGTTCCACTTTAGGGTGGAACTCCGCTTTAACTACTTCCCTTTTGGGCACTTTCACCGCCTTCCTGCCCTGGCCAGCTTTTAGCGCTGTCGCACTTTGAATGAGAATTGCGCAGTCATGCAACACTCTACCCAAACCAAACCTATAATAAGGCTTACCTGTAGGTAAAATGAATATCTCCTAAACCTGTACAGTTTAGGAGATATTCACCTGCATGCGGCCGCTGACGTCAGCGGCGCACGCGCAGTGAAGGCCCAGGGTATAGCGCCGGACCTTGCCAGAAAGAAGATGTCCCGTGCGCCGGAAGGATCCCCCGAGGGAAAATTTTGCGGGGACCGGACGGACTTGTCGGAGCTTTGTTCTGAGGTAAGTATTTGATAATGAGATAGTACCTGGTGCATACTAGCTCATGCCTTTGCCTTACAGGTTTTTTGTTTTCTTTTCCATGAGCATACAACCGCTTTAATCACTGCTGAGTTTTTGGTAAAAAAAAATAAATAAAAAAGACTGAACAATTATTTTTCAAAAAAAAGTTTTTCTTAGTTTCTGTTATAAAATTTTGTAAATAAATATTTTTTTTCCTTCACTGATGAGGCAGCACTGATGGGCACTGATAGGCTGCACTAATCAGCGATGATGAGGCGGCACTGATGGGCACTAATGAGGTGGCAATGATAGGAGGCACTGAAAGGCAGCACTGACTGGCATCATTGCTGGGCTCTGTTTAGGCTGCACTGATAATCGGTGCCCTAATAATCTGTGCAGATTGGACACAGCTGATCACATGGGTAAAGAGCTCAGCAGCTCTTTACCAGGAACGATGTGTCGGCGTACAAGCTCAGCGAGGTTGCGAAAATGTCAAATGACGTCATCCCAGAATGAGAGATCTGCCGCCGCCCGCCCTTCATTTGACAATATAGGCGAGTGAGAGGTGGACATAAAACCTTTCAGTTTTCATTACATGTCTTATTTTTGACCCAGCAATTTCATCACTGGGTCTCTATGCACTGCAGGCAGATCATTGTTGGTGGGAGAGCCCACAGGGTGCTGTACTTCTGAAAACATCCCAGCACCCTGCCTCAGTCCTGATGCAGAAAAAGGCCTAGGTGTGGGCATCCGGCTTTGGCTTCAAAGCCAGGTGCACTGCGCAAGTCGCGCTACGCCTTGTGACTGGCCGGCGTATTTTCTGGGACCTGTGACGTGTCCCAGAAGATCGCCGAGAGGGAGGGGTGAAGGTGGACTTCCTTCCCTGAGCCGCGGCGCCAGGGGAGGAAGTGGACCTCGGACCTTGTGAAAACAGGGTCCCTGGTCACCCCCCAAAAAAAAGACATGCCAATTGTGTCATGTCGGGGGGGGTCACCTTCCATTAAAGCGGAAGTTCCACTTTTGTGTAGAACTCCGCTTTAAGCTTTGACAATAAAACCTGAAAGCTTATTGGTTTCCATGCAGAGCTGCACCAGATTTTGCACTCTCCAGTTTTAGTGAATAACACCCACAGACTTGAAGCATGATCTTCCTTAACCGCCTGTCTGCAGGAAAGACGGCTTCCTCTCTTTCCAGACCAGCAAGTACAAGCTGCACTACTACGAGACGCCAAGCGGTCTAAAGATGGTGATGAACACAGATCTGAGTGTGTCCAACGCGCGGGATGTCCTGCACCAGATCTACAGCACGGTGAGAGCACTTCAACTACTGTGGGGGAGGAAGCATTACAGAAACAAGTATGGAAGGGATTAGTAGACGAGACATGATCTGGATGGGTTGTACTGCTGCCTACAGGAGGATTGGACACTAGCAAACCACTAAGTTTGTAGACCAACCCAGGATAACCAAGAAAGAGGTTTGGCCTCGTCTATTGTCAGATTCAGGTGGTTCCTGAACTGCAGGCAGTTTCTGGTTTAGTTTTTTATTTTATGGGCCAGATGGCGTATGTTTGCTGCTGTTTACCCCTTAGTTGGATGTTGCAAGGCTTTCTGTGCACTTTTAGCTTTTCACTGCCAGAGCCATTACATAGATACCCAACATGAGTGTTACTAAACCCACAACAGTAAAATCAGTCTGTATATGCAGCATTGCATACTTTTTATACTCACTGTGGAACTTTAGGGGTTAATCCTCTGCACTGTGTAAAACGGCTCTTTGACACTATATGGACAGATCATTCCCTCCTGCAATGTCTATCTTGGCAAGGCCATATAATACAGTGAGGGTAGCCGTCCTGTACATGCTCAGTTTAGTGTCTATTGCTGCTGAGAAAATTTCCTGTTTCAGTTGAACTGTTCAGGTCACATGATATTGACATTACACATGTGGGCGTGTATACAGGCTGTAGTGAAAATCTCCTCCTACCTGAACTCTCAGCACTGGACAAACTGTGCATTTTATCATGTGACTGTGGTATACAAATCAGCCAAAAAGGTATATAGTGGCAGTATTTTAATGTAAAAAGAAGATTTATAAGCTGTGGGCACGGGGACGGGGGTGGGCGGGCATATGAACTATTTTCATATTACTGGGTTTAGTAACACTTTAAGTTTGCGTGCGCCCGTGAAATGGCAACAGACTTTAGTACCTGACGCTTCAAAGCCCCCTATAGGTCATCAGTTTAGCGTCACAGAGGAGGTCTGGTGCTAGAAATATTGCTCTCACTCCCGTGTGTATGGCGAAATGTAACATGTGTATTGCAGGTGCCCCGACACATGCGTTTGTGTATGTGGGGGACCTAAAACATTTTTTTGGGGGAGATTTTATGTGCTTGGGTGAAGCTTTAATTTTTTACAGTTGAAAAGATTTCTTTTTTTATCTTAACGTTTTTTTTTTTTGTTTTTCATTACTTATGTGATGATTTTCTGGTGGCAGGTTCTATTTAATGAATCACCCAGGGTCTACAATACCCTGGATGTCTCCCCTCTGCTCCACTGAATGTAATGTAATGTACATCGCATTGCATTATATGCTGGCTGGGGACACGGAGAGGCAGACCTGGCTCTGACATCAACATGTCACTCTCTGGGTCATCAACAAGATGGGGAACCTAGCGGAGGTGGGTCCGCTCTGCTCCTTCCCCTTTACCCGGCGGCACCTGCTATGTCAGTCTTGGGCCCGCAGATGGGCAAGCAGAGCCCTGGATACAAGGCGAGGGTGCGTGCTTGGGAGTTCTCTATTACTGGGAGTGTGTGGAAGTAATCAGACAGTAGAGGAGCCACCCAAATGCTTCTACCTGTTCTACCTGATATACAGGAGCCTGATTATCATATTTACACACAATCCCAGTGGCTGTAGCCACAGGGAATGTGTGTAAAACCCCCCTTTGTCAGGTCCATATGATGTACGGACCAGGCAGTGAAAGGGTTAATGGATGAGAAGAAAAATTGATCCTTTGTACTCCCCATAAATTCCTTCTTTGGGAGTGACAGAGGTCTGTGAATACATAGGTCTACAGTAAGGTAGTGTGGCCGAGCGGTCTAAGGCGCTGGATTTAGGCTCCAGTCTCTCTGGAGGCGTGGGTTCGAATCCCACCACTGCCATGTGCTTTTTTTGGGACAGATTAATGACTTTAGTGGTGAGCACTTCGGTCTTGCAGCACTAGGATCGTTTGTTCCAACCACAACACTATCTGTATGGAGTTTGCATGTGCTGGCACAGGGATTCTTCTGGGTACTCTGATCTGTCAAAGTCACGTGACTAGTGTTTCTGCAATCACTGAGCCCTCCCTCTGTGTTAAACAGAACCCCAGCGTAATATAATAAAGAGCCCCCTATATTTTTTTAATTACACCTCCTGGTCTTGCACCAGAGTCCCTGTGTGCCTACGATGCAACAGACCCTTTGTGTGCCTACAATGCACCAGACCTCCGTGTGTGCCTACAATGCAGCAGACCACTTGTGTGCCTACAATGCAGCAGACCACTTGTGTGCCTACGATGCAGCAGACCCCTTGTATGCCTACGATGCAGCAGACCCCTTGTGTGCCTACGATGCAGCAGACCCCTTGTGTGCCTACGATGCAGCAGACCCCTTGTGTGCCTACGATGCAGCAGACCCTTTGTGTGCCTATGATGCACCAGAACCCCTGTGTGCCTACGATGCACCAGATCCCCTGTGTGCCTACGATGCACCAGATCCCCTGTGTGCCCACGATGCACCAGACCCCCATGTGCCTATGATGCACCAAATCCCCTGTGTGCCTACGATGTACCAGATCCCGTGTGCCTACGATGCACTAGAATCCCTGTGTGCCCACGATGCACCAGATCCCCTGTGTGCCTACGATGCACCAGAACCCCTGTGTGCCTACGATGCACCAGATCCCCTGTGTGCCCACGATGCACCAGATCCCGTGTGCCTACGATGTACCAGATCCCCATGTGCCTACGATGCACTAGAATCCCCATGTGCCCACGATGCACCAGATCCCCATGTGCCTATGATGCACCAGATCACCTGTGTGCCTATGATGCACCAGATCACCTGTGTGCCTATGATGCACCAGATCACCTGTGTGCCTATGATGCACCAAATCCCCTGTGTGCCTACGATGCACCAGATCCCTTGTGTGCCTACGATGCATCAGATCCCCTGTGTGCCTACGATGCACTAGAACCCCCGTGTGCCCACGATGCACCAGATCCCCGTGTGCCTATGATGCACCAAATCCCCTGTGTACCTACGATGCACCAGACCCCTTTGTGTGCCTACGGTGTACCAGATCCCCTGTGTGCCTACGATGCACCAGATCCACTGTGTGCCTACGATGCACCAGATCCACTGTGTGCCTACGATGCACCAGATCCACTGTGTGCCTAAGATGCACCAGATCCCCTGCCTGCCTATGATGCACCAGACCCTTTTTCTGTGCCTACGATGCACCAGATCCCTTTGTGTGCCTAGGATGCACCAAAGCCTCTGTGTGACTACGAAGCAGCAGACCCTCTACGTTTGTACAATGTGCACACCCTCTGTTGCATTGTATAATGTGGGGGGTCAGCTAAATGGGAATCGCCTTCCCTGGGAAAAAGTTAGTCCAATTGGCAGGTTTTCTTAATAGGTGACTTGTAGCCAGTTTTATTTTTAAAAGGTTGCATGAAAATCAAACAAACAAAACAGAAAATGTCCTTGCCATCCAGGCTCTTACTAAACATTTCCAGTTTGGGTAGGTCTGTGATTACATAGGTTTTCAGTAAGGTAGCGTGGCCGAGCGGTCTAAGGCGCTGGATTTAGGCTCCAGTCTCTCTGGAGGCGTGGGTTCGAATCCCACCGCTGCCATGTGCTTTTTTTGGGGCAGATTAATGACTTTAGTGGTGAGCACTTCGGTCTTGCAGCACTAGAATCATTGGTTCCCACCACAACACTATCTGTATGGAGTTTGCATGTGCTGGCACAGGGATTCTTCTGGGTACTCTGATCTGTCAAAGTCACGTGACTAGTGTTTCTGCAATCACTGAGCCCTCCCTCTGTGTTAAACAGAAATCTGGTACGGGGGGTTGTATGGCGGGTAAGCCCCGATGTTACTAAAGACAAATTGTGTCTCCCTCCCGAGTCACTAACGTCTTTGTGATCAGTGCACTGAAACTGTCTAGTCTCATGGGTCTTCTTAGGGACACGGTCGTGTACGTTTGAGGTATGTCTATCACAACACCACCCTTGGTTACTAAGATCACGACGTTCTGGCTTCACGAGTGGTGATTTCAGTAATTAGACGGGGTTTTTTTCGTGTACCGTCGCCACCCTA
>BLSH010131890.1:331293-345056 GCA_018402905.1 Glandirana rugosa | reverse complement strand
CCCCTGTGTGCCTACGATGCACTAGAACCCCCGTGTGCCCACGATGCACCAGATCCCCGTGTGCCTATGATGCACCAAATCCCCTGTGTACCTACGATGCACCAGACCCCTTTGTGTGCCTACGGTGTACCAGATCCCCTGTGTGCCTACGATGCACCAGATCCACTGTGTGCCTACGATGCACCAGATCCACTGTGTGCCTACGATGCACCAGATCCACTGTGTGCCTAAGATGCACCAGATCCCCTGCCTGCCTATGATGCACCAGACCCTTTTTCTGTGCCTACGATGCACCAGATCCCTTTGTGTGCCTAGGATGCACCAAAGCCTCTGTGTGACTACGAAGCAGCAGACCCTCTACGTTTGTACAATGTGCACACCCTCTGTTGCATTGTATAATGTGGGGGGTCAGCTAAATGGGAATCACCTTCCCTGGGAAAAAGTTAGTCCAATTGGCAGGTTTTCTTAATAGGTGACTTGTAGCCAGTTTTATTTTTAAAAGGTTGCATGAAAATCAAACAAACAAAACAGAAAATGTCCTTGCCATCCAGGCTCTTACTAAACATTTCCAGTTTGGGTAGGTCTGTGATTACATAGGTTTTCAGTAAGGTAGCGTGGCCGAGCGGTCTAAGGCGCTGGATTTAGGCTCCAGTCTCTCTGGAGGCGTGGGTTCAAATCCCACCGCTGCCATGTGCTTTTTTTGGGGCAGATTAATGACTTTAGTGGTGAGCACTTCGGTCTTGCAGCACTAGAATCATTGGTTCCCACCTCAACACTATCTGTATGGAGTTTGCATGTGCTGGCACAGGGATTCTTCTGGGTACTCTGATCTGTCAAAGTCACGTGACTAGTGTTTCTGCAATCACTGAGCCCTCCCTCTGTGTTAAACAGAAATCATTGTAGCCCCGAATGGGCGGTATGTTGGGGGGCATGGTCTATCTACCCCAGCGTAATATAATAGAGAACCCCCTATATTTGTGTGCCTACAATGCAGCAGACCACTTGTGTGCCTACGATGCAGCAGACCTCTTGTGTGCCTACGATGCAGCAGACCCTTTGTGTGCCTACGATGCACCAAATCCCCTGTGTGCCTACGATGCACCAGAACCTTTATGTACCTACGATGCACCAGAACCTTTATGTACCTACGATGCACCAGATCCCCGTGTGCCCATGATGCACCAGATCCCCATGTGCCTATGATGCACCAAATCCCCTGTGTGCCTACGATGTACCAGATCCCGTGTGCCTACGATGTACCAGATCCCCATGTGCCTTCGATGCACTAGAACCCCCGTGTGCCCACGATGCACCAGATCCCCATGTGCCTATGATGCACCAGATCACCTGTGTGCCTATGATGCACCAAATCCCTTGTGTGCCTACGATGCACCAGACCCCCTGTGTGCCTACGATGTACCAGATCCCTTGTGTGCCTACGATGCACCAGATCCCCTGTGTGCCTACGATGCACTAGAACCCCCGTGTGTCCACGATGCACCAGATCCCCATGTGCCTATGATGCACCAAATCCCCTGTGTGCCTACAATGCACTAGATCCCATGTGCCTACGATGCACCAGACCCCTTTGTGTGCCTACGGTGTACCAGATCCCCTGCGTGCCTACGATGCACCAGACCCCTTTCTGTGCCTACGATGCACCAGATCCCTTTGTGTGCCTACGATGCACCAAAGCCTCTGTGTGCCTACGAAGCAGCAGACCCTCTACGTTTGTACAATGTGCACACCCTCTGTTGCATTGTATAATGTGGGGGGTTAGCTAAATGGGGATCACCTTCCCTGGGAAAAAGGTAGTCCAATTGGCAGGTTTTCTTAAAAGTTGACTTGTAGCCAGTTTTATTTTTAAAAGGTTGCATGAAAATCAAACAAGCAAACCAGAAAACAAATCCTTGCCATCCAGGCTCTTACTAAACATTTCCAGTTTTCCTAACTGAGCGGTGAGGGGCTTCTCCCAGTTACCCACAAAACAAAGCCAATGCAAAACTTTTATTTCAGTCATAAAGCAAACTTCAGTTTATCAGCTCACTCAAACTTGATGGCTGAGTCCCAGGTCAGAGCAAATCTTTCCTCTACTCCTGCTTATTTATACCACCTGTTGGTGGACACAAGTGTACCACAAAATCTGGTCCGGAACAACCCTGCCAAGGTGGCTGTTAACACATGGACCGGATTCTGCCTTAGTTCACTGAAAATTTATGCATGCGAGGTGAAACATAACGTCCATCAATCACTTCACCTTTCATAATGTCACATTAGCTACAAGGTGGCGCTGTGGCTTAGTTGGTTAAAGCGCCTGTCTAGTAAACAGGAGATCCTGAGTTCGAATCTCAGCAGTGCCTTCCATCTTTAATTGTATTAGAACTTCTTGTTTTATTGTCCCTTATCTTGTATATGTGTGAATATGATCTGCCTAATGTGAATATTGTAATCAATGAATGCTAAAGTGCTTCTCTAAAATAACAAAAAAAATCTTATACCTGAAGCACACTCCAATGTACTTATCAAATGCCACTTGGATAAAAACAACCTTATGGCATAAAATGGACAAAAAAAGGTTTCAATCACATGAATAAAAGCTGACCAATTTAAGAACATCCTGCCAATATAAAATTATATTTTTTTCAATCCTGTGATGGTCACAGTCTGCCTTATTTAGAAGAGCTTCTTTGTTCAGGACACAACAAAAGCCACCTCAGTACTTTTTTGCTATTCCATCATCTTGTAAATGTTACAGCCCAAAAAATCTTTAACAAAATGGTGGCCATCTGCACACATAAGTGTAATGTAGAGGCCTCCATGATTAACCCCTAAAACGGGCGAAACGCGTCTGAGGAGTTCTCTACGGTTGAATAGAAGTTGAAGCCATCTTTTACCCATCTCGTTACATTTATGCAACAGGGATGCAGTGTCTGTGCAGAAGGACATCATTTTGTTGAAGTCTGCTGGAGCCTGACAAGCCAATCCTGTCTGTCTTGCACCAGTCTATTCACATGCTGACAAAGGTTTGGAGGGGCATTCAAGGGGCACTATATTCATTGTTTTGGACCAATTAAAGCGGAGTTCCACCCATATAAAAGTCAGCAGCTACAAAAAGTGTAGCTGCTGACCTTTAGCAATCGGACACTCACTTGTCCCTCGCTCCAGCGATGCGGTCGCCCGAGGGCTCGCTGTTCGCCCCCTCCCCTCGATGGCACCGGCATCAGAAGTGTGGGCACCGACTTTGGCTTCAAAGCCGGGGCGCGCATGCGTGAGTCGCGCTGCGCCTTGTGACTGGCGGGCATATCTTCTGGGACCTGTGACATGTCCCAGAAGATCGCCGAGAGGGAGGGGGGAAGGTGGACTTCCTTCCTGGAGCCACGGTACCAGGGGAGGAAGTGGACCTGGGACCCTGTGAAAACAGGGTCCCTGGTCACCCCCCGAAAAAAAGACATGCCAATTGTGTCATGTTGGGGGTCACCTTCTCTTAAAGCGGAAGTTCCACTTTTGGGTGGAACTCCACTTTAAAGACTTCTTTTTGACTTGTTTCTGGGTTTTTTTGTTCTTATATGCTTGTGCAGTCAGGCTACATAAGGCCACATGCACATTTACGGTTTAGCCTATATGCGGCCAATCATAGTGTTTTTTACATCACTGAGGCACAGCTGCAGTGCCTGCGCAGCCTGTAGAAGTCTGGACTAATTGTGCTAACATTTAGGAAAGTAAGCTCCCAGTATTGAATGCCCAGGGAACAGGAAGTCTGCATTTTGGATATTCGTCCCTGGGCTCATACAGCCCTAAATATTGATACCACTCAGTACAGTGCCCAGAAACATCTAGCCGCAACATTTTTCATTCTTTCATAGACAGGCTTTACAGGCTGCTGGTAGAGGCCCATGATTTGTGCTTGCACAAAAACGCTGGAATCTCAGGCACAGGGGCCAGATGCCTAGTGTGAATGAGGCCTTGGGGTTTTTTATGCATGTGCATCCGCATGCAGGCAGTCCCATTCATGTCAGTTGGGAAGCAGTGGCTGCATGGACACAGCTGCTGGTCCCAGTTTGATAGCCATGCGGCCGCGTGTCCTTAGGTGTTGTAATCCCTCAAGGTTTTTCACTTTAATCCATTCTATGCATTAAAGCGGAGTTCCACTCGTTTTTCTGTTAAAAGTCAGCAGCTACAAAAAGTGTAGCTGCTGACTCTTAATAAACACACACTCACCTGTCCCAGGATCCAGCGATGCGGCCGCCCGAAGCCTCAGTTCTCTCCCCCGCCTCTCCCCGGCAGCGGCATCACAAGTGTGGGCACCCGCTTCACAGCGAGTCGCATTGTGCATCCTGAATGGCCGAGCAATCTTCTGGGACCTGTGACATGTTCCAGAATATTGCAGGGAGAAAGGGGGGAGAGAAGGAGTGGCCTAGATGGCATGAGCGGATGTGGGAGCTGGGTACCTTGCCAAATGTGGCATGTCAGGGGGTTAGGAGTCCTTAAAGCAGAAGTTACACTTTTGGATGAAACTCCGCTTTTAAGGTGAAAAACCTCCTGTGCTGCAGCTGCTTCCCAGAGCGCCTCTTTTACTCATCTGAACCCAATTGTTCCAGTGATGAGCACAGCAGCTCCAGATGCTGGCTCGTGTTCTCATGGGATAGATTGATAGCATTGGCTCCCGCTGCTGTCAATCAAATTCAGTGACGCGGGAGCTGGGGGGCAGGGCCGTGTCCTACTGTCCGTGTCAATGTACGCAGCAGCAGGACTCGGAAGCGCTCCCACATGAGTGCCCCATAGAAATCAGCTCTCCGAGGGGGCACCTGATGAAGAGGAGGAGCCAGGAGCACCACCGGGGGACCCCAGGAAAGAAAGATGGGGCTGCTCTGTGCAAAACCTTTACACAGAGGAGCTATGTATAACATGTTTGTTATTTGAAGAAAAAAAGCTGTACAATCACTTTAAATGCACACTGTCTACGTTCAGGGACATACACCCACACCTACACAGCTGTCAATTTGGGCCATTGGCCACTGCGTCCCAATATGCAGGAATGGGACTGCCTGCACATAGATGTATGAAACACCTGTCCAACCCGTGCAGGCAAACATGGCCCTTTGCACATATCTATTCATAAGAACTCATGTGTGAATGAAGCCTAAGAAGTAAAGACTGTGTTATTATTTTTTGATTCATTATATGTGTTGGTGCTTTCACACAAAGCAGTTCATCATCCCCTGCACAGTGCCCCAATGATCAATGCCTACACTCCCTGAGCAGCATTGGTAATCGGAGCACTGTGATGGGAGAGTGCCGTAGGGCTGGAGATCTATATTATGGCGCTCTGTGTAAGACCAGTGGTCCAGGTCTCTTGCATGTTGTGGTCACAGGGCAGCTTATCATAATTGTAAACCACTAAGTAATAGAAAAAGCATTCCTTAGGTTAGAGGTTCTAAATGCTGGAAGGCGGGCATTCCGATCATGTGACCTATGTGATCGGCAGTCACATCGGTTACATGATCGGAAAGCTGCCAATCTCATGTATGCATTAGGGGCTTTCCAGTACCTGCCAGTTACTGTGGACCCAGGAAATACTCCATATTCCCATTGCACTTGTTCCTGGAGAGAGCTCTAGAGTTTTGGGTGCTGCAGTAACCACCAGCTGGAGACTGAATCAGAAAGCCACAATGAAGAGATTTGCCAGCGCACCACAGATCATCCAGTTAAGTCCAAGCGCTTTTTATTGAAGTATGATCACATCACAATAAAGACAGGGCAATGTTTCGGAGCCACTCAGGACCCCTTCCTCAGGCATGTGAACATCACATGCCTGAGGAAGGGGCCCTGTGTGGCTCTGAAACGTTGCACTGATGTGGTCATGTTTGAATAAAAACTCTTGGACTTACCTGGATGATCCGTGTGCGCTGGCAAATATCTTCATTGGGTGCACCCAGGGAACGCGCACTCAGCACAGTAATGTGTTTACATGCTCCTGCATATATGTGGCCTCTTGGCATTAAAGCCTACCAGCCGAGAGGCCGTATATTTGTGTACTGCCGGTGGGAAGTGATTAGGAATACACAGGTGGGCACTTCTAAGTGCAGCAGATTAAATCATTTATTAGTAAAAAATGGAGATTAGCCACTTACATGAAGTAGGAATAAAAGCGCATATCAAGCTAACAGCCGTCATCCATGTGGACCTAGGTCATCTGAAGCAGATGGGAGCAACATCACCACTGCTAGGAGATGCACACACTCAAAACCAGAGTATACATCAGCTCAGGAGCCAGTCTGACAGCATGGGAACTTGGCAAAAGACATCTGACACCATAGGGCGTGGAGGGGGTATGGCTACGCATTTCAAAGTAGCGATGCCTCTTTCTCAAGCCTGTCCAGCGCCCTCTAGTGTCTCATTTTACATTACTACAGATATTCCCCCTATCTGCTGATAAGCTGCATTAAGTCATATGAAGCCAGCTGCTATACCTCATTTGGCATTATGAACTATTCAGCTAGGACTCCACACTAGATTCTATGGCTTGTTTCTTTGTGTTATAACAGATTTTTATCTATTCCTTAGTTGTCACACAGATTGACTGTATAATAAGAATAGCAATTTGTGCACAGCTGTATCAGAAATGATAACATCACTTTCTCTTTGTCTTTGTCACAGATTTACGTGGAATATGTAGTGAAAAATTCCCTGTGTTCTCTCAACGAGCCCATCCAAAGCGAACTTTTCAAGAGCAAACTAGACATGTTCATCCGCAGTCTGCCGTACTTCTCTGCCCGTGCTGGTTAAAGATGACTGTTTGATACTTTCTACCCACCCACTTCCTCCGACACATAGGGTGTGATCTGCAGCACGTGGGTCAGTCAGAAAACCTGCCGCATGTCAGCTCTTGAAGAACTACAGCTCCCAGCATGCCACATCAGGCTTTTCAGGAGCTGTCATTCCTCATTTGTCGATGGGTTTGAATGGTCCCTGTCTGTTTATTCTGATTGCTTTCTGTATGTCTGTTCCCAATTCATATTTTCTAGAGACTTCCTCCAACTATTACATCCAAGGGAGGATCAAGATGTAATGAACTGAGCATGTTTACACCTAGAGATGCACCTTGAGCGCTCTGCAAAACTACCACTGGCCCCCTAAAATCCTGAGCACTCTAATTGGCCAGCTTCAAAACTTCCTTGTAGTGTAAAAGGTTGCTGCACACCCACCTGCCTGCCCCGCTTCCCCATCGATCAATATGAACAACCTTACTGACCACTAGGAAGGTACGGCAGGTAAGAAGGAATGAGCCAGCCTTTGAAACTATCATGAAATATCAAAGATGGGGACCTGGTGGCTTTGCAGTGTGTTGAAGGCAAGTGCATTTTAGACAAGTGCTTTTTTTCTCATTTATGGTGATACATCTACTTTAAAGGTGAACTATGGGAATATGTAAAACTACTTTTTCAGTGGGGCTGCCCCAGCACAGCAAAGCTTAAATTATTATTTTTTTGCTTAGGGTACCAGTAAAAAGCAGCATTACTTCCTTTATCCCTTGCTCCTGCTATGCCAAGTTCTCGAAGCCTCGCCTCTTCAGTTCTTCATTTGTTGCACTATGACATCATCATGTATAATGCAGGACCAGCAGACCTCCATTGTAAGTGAGGTTGCCAAGGGCCCACCCCCAAACTGGAGCTTCAGAGGGAAGAGGAGAGTGTCACCAGGGAGGAGAGAAATAAGGTAAGTAAAAGTGCTTTTTACTGGGACCCTAGGCAACAACAATGATTTAACCATTGCAGTACAGGGGCAACCTCCTACAAGGGTTTTTGTTTATATATATATATATTTCTGGAGACCAGCTTTAATAATCTAAGGTAGGGCAGAGAATTCATTTAAGAATGGTTATTTGCTTTTCTTCAGTTATGTCTGCCCTCTGTCAAACCCAATTGCAGGTATTCAGTGATTTCTTGTGGCTGAGGGCAGTGTACTTAGTGACCCTGTGAACTGTTTACAGCATGATGTTCCCCAGAAGAGCCTTTTAATACAGTCTGATTGGTTGTATTGATATCAGATATTGCTTTGGCCATGTGGGTGGAACTGCATACAAAAACACTGTTTCACATATTGTTATGCCCTCTGTTGTCATTTTATAGATGTAGCAAAATAATTACATGGAAGGGAGGTGGCAGAGCTATGTACAGTATATAGAAGTGTTTGTCTGGTTTTGCACATCTTAATAAATGTATTTAAATGAAATGTTTATGTACTTGTCTAGACATATGTGATATGCATAACTCTGTCCTCCTCCTGCAGGGTGACACAGCCAGAAGGGGGCTATGAGTCTGCCCTCCTCCTGCAGGGTGACACAGACAGAAGGGAGCTATGAGTCTGTCCTCCTCCTGCAGGGTGATACAGACAGAAGGGGGCTATGAGTCTGTCCTCCTCCTGCAGGGTGATACAAGCACATGTATGGTATAGGAATACTCTGGATTGGATAGGGTAAGGCAGTGTTTCCCAACCCAGTCCTCAAGGCACACCAACAGGTCATGTTTTCAGGATTTCCCTCAGATGAAACAGCTGTGGTAATTACTAAGGCAGTGAAACTGATCAAATCACCTGTGCAAAATAATGGAAATCCTGAAGACATGACCTGTTGGTGTGCCTTGAGGACTGGGTTGGGAAACACTGGGGTAAGGAATACTCTGCCCTTTTGGCTTATGAGTTAAATTCCCTGTGTACTTTTCTAATCCAAAAAGAATCTAACAGTTAACTCATATTTTTAGCAACCACAAGATGGCGATCTGTGCCTTCCCATTCATTTTGCAGAGAGAAGCAAACAAAGCCATGAGGGGTTAATAATCTGCAGAGAAATATGTTTTCCAAGGCACGTTGAAAGAATTATCAGATCTCAGACTGACAGCAGAGGAGTTTTATGGTTTACTGAGAGAAGGAAAGAACCAGCAGGAGTGCACACAATCATATTGATAAATTATGGAAACCAGTCCAGCAAACCAGCAGATACATAGAAACAAGAATAAAACAACTTGATTCTATGTACACAAACTCATGTTCAGTTTTGAAGCTGAACTCCAGGAATTATTATTATTATACAGGATTTATATAGCGCCAGCAGTTTGCGCAGCGCTTTACAAAAATAAAGGCAGACAGTACAGTTACATCACAATTTGGTACAAGAGGAATCCGAGGGCCCTACTCGTTAGAGTTTATGGATTTTATTGCATGGTTGTGTGGATTTGAGTAGGTCACCAGCTCGGTATAGGCGCTATTCACAGAACACCTTGCATTTTTCTAGATTCTCTGATTGGTTGAGGTGAAGATTGTGACATCACCACCTCTCCTTCTTCCAAACACAGAACATGTTACATTCATTGAGAAAAATGCAAGATGCTATGTAAATTAATATGTGCAATGTAATATTTGCAGTCCTATTCACCAAGTGTTACTATTAACCAAAACAAACAAAAATACACCAACAACCAGTTGCCTGCCAAACACTGTAAAGAGCGATTCCACAGGAACACCAACTGAGGAAGTCTGGCCTCCGGACGTAACTCGTATAGGGGTGGAACCTGGTTGGTGATGTCATCCGGCAACCATATTGGAAGATCTGTCCATAAAGACATGGATGAGCGAGTTTGGGGTGGAGGAACTTGACTAGCCTGCACAGTGTCCTGACCTCAACCAGAACACCTTTGGAATGAATTAGAGTGGAGACTGCAAGCCAGGCCTTCTCGTCCAACATCATTGCATGACCTCACAAATACGCTTCTGGAAGAATGGTCAAACATTCCCATAGACACTCCTAAACCTTGTGGATAGCCTTCCCAGAAGAATTGAAGCAGTTTTAGCTGCAATGGGTGGGCCAACTCAATATTGAACCCTGCGAACTAACACTGGGATGCCATTAATGTTCATGTGCGTGTATGTGCCAAATGAGTGACCCTCTCTGGTCACTATGCAACAGGGCACCCTTCCCAGCACGGAACCTGGAATTCCACGGCGATCACTTAGTAGACTGAGTGATTACTGCAGTAATTCTCCAGTTCCACAGCGGTCCCACAGGTCTGGCATATGCATACTTACATTGGTCTTAGCTGGACCTGTAACTATGCAATAAAATCTATACCTGGAGTTCAGCTTTAACCCCGCTGTGACTGGCTGTCACATCGGTCACATGATCGGAAAGCTCCCGATCGCAAGTATTCATCAGGAGCTACTGACGCGCGCTCTCAGCATGGTAAGTTGTTTATACAACAGAGCCGTATACAGTGTATGCATACTGTCGGCGCCAAGGAGTCAATGTAGAAGTGGCCTCATTGGCTGTACATGTACCTGATCACTTCTACAGGCCAGTGGTGCTAATTAGTACACTGTGCACTCCCAAGATCACCTGGCTCTTCTGTGAGCCCAGGACCACTGCAAAAGAATCAGGATGGCTGAGCGGTGGAGGAGATCAGAGAATTCTTGTTCACTAACCTTAGCTGAGATTGCACCAGGTAATGCTCAGCTCTGAGTGCTTCCAGGCTCAGAGCTGTCAGAATCCTGGAAGATGCTTGCAGTCTGTCCCTGATCAGTATAGGCTACAGGCACAGTAGGCATCAGACCCCTGATGTTTCCTGATAAAGAGATCAACATCTGGTGAAGGATTCGGAAGTTTATTTAGAGAAATACAAATTAAGAGTAAAGATTAGAAAGCAGGACTGGGCGGAAAGGGGCTCCATGTGCATGGAGAGCATTTAGGCATGAGACCTGACCCATGGTCAAAACATGAGGCTTTTAAGACCTAGTTCTGGACAGTGGTCAATGTGGGACCTTTCCAAATATAAATATTTTATATATCAACCACTCGCGGAACCAGCAATGTCGGCACCCGCCGCTGATCTTCGGATCGGGGTCGGGTGCAGCCACGTCCATGGTGGGTAAGGGAACCCAGCGGTGTAGCATTACAGCTTCATGCTGGGCACCTTACTGCGCATGCATGAGGCTCCGCTGCACTCTGTTATTGGCCCTGCGGCCAGTAGCAGAGCGAGGAGGGAGCTGGGCTGCCGACATCAGCGGCCGCCGGCCCGAGCTCTGGAATGTGTGGAAAAGGACACCTGTCCTCTTCCCCCCCCCCCCTGAAAGATGCCAAATGTGACCCCTGGGGGGGGGGATCCAACCTGCGAAAGTTCCACTTTTGGGTGTAACTCCGCTTTAATGGATTTTCTCCTAAACATGCACCATTTAGGGAGATATTCCAGGGGGCAGCAGCGGGGTGACGTCACTGGCGCATGCGCTCTGAAGGAAGGCATATCTGTGCCTTTCCTTCAGAGCTCCCGCGTGCATGCAGGGGAGTGACGTAATCGTGGCTCAGCCATTCCAGAGGCCACCGCCCTCAAACCCAGAAGTAAGGAAGGAAGCCTCTGCAGCGGTGACATCGCTGCACTGGAGGGCTTTGTTTCAAGGTAAGTCTTTCATAATGTGCTAGTATGTGATGCATTCTAGCACATTATTGCCTTTACCTAGCAGGGATTTTTTTTTTTTTTTTTTAACCCATACTACCGCTCTAAGTCATTTAGTTAAGAATTTGCAGAAGCAGCACATCATTATTTACAAGAAACATGTTATCTTGGAATACCTTATCAGCTTGACTGACTTCCAGACCCCCAAATATTACATTGTAGAAGAAGACGACTCTCTTTAACCACTTCAGCCCCGGAAGGATTTCCCCCTTTAGGACCAGAGCCCTTTTTGCGATTCGGCACTGCGTCGCTTTAACTGAAAATTGCGCGGTCCTGCGACGTTGTACCCAAACGAAATTTGCATCCTTTTTTTCCCACAAATAGAGCTTTCTTTTGGTGGTATTTGATCATCGCTGCGTCATTTCTATTTGATCACCGCCGCTATAAACAAAAGAAGAGCAACAATTTTGCAAAAAAACCCAAATTTATTACTTTTTGCTAAAATACAAATCCAAAAAAAATATATAAAAAAACATTTTTTTTCATCGGTTTTGGCCGATTTATATTTTTCCTCATATTTGTGATAAAAAAAATCGCATTAGGCGTTTATTGATTGGTTTGCGCAAAAGTGGTCGCGTTTACGGATGATGAGAATTAATTTCTGGGGTTTTTATTTTTTTTTATTTTTTACTAGTAATGGCGACGATCTGTGATTTTTAGCGGTACTGCGATATTAGGGCGGACATGTCGGACCATTTTGACACTTTTTTGGGACCATTGGCATTTATACAGCGATCAGTGCTATAAAAATGCACTGATTACTGTGTAAATGCCATTGGCAGTGAAGGGGTTAACCTGCAGGGGGCGCTCTAAGGGTTAACAGTGTTCCCTGGGCGTGTTCTTACTGTGGGGGGACTGCCCTAGCTGGGGAAGGGAAGTGATCACAGCTTCCATGTAGAGGAAGGCTGTGATCACAGCCCTTCCCCCCTCACAGAACGGAGGTCCGTGTTTACTTACACGGACCTCTGTTCTTTCACTCCGGGGGGGGGGGCATTGCGGGTGGCCGGCGGAGATCGAATCCACCGCACCCGCTCCCTGGCCCTCCTCGGACACAGTGAGCGCGATCTCGCAGCTGCCGTCATATGACGGCGATTTGCGCAGGAGCGCCACACTGTCGCCGTCAATTGCCGACCAGCGGTCGGCAAGCGGTTAAAACCACTTCAAGACCGCCCGCTGTCATTATACAGCGGCCGTTTGAAGAGGAATACCGTTGCTGTGGTAGCAGATAGCTACCATAACCCCCGGTATCTTTTTTTTTACAGCAGGCGATTCTGCACAAGATAAAAGTGGTCTTAGCAGAGGATTCGCCATGAGATCACTTTTATCAGCGACGGGAGAGGTGCGCCCCCCCCCCGCCGGTTTCCGGTCATCTCCGCCGCTTACCAGACCCGTCAGCAGCGGCAGAGATGATCGGTTCCTCTCCCCCCAGTGTCTGTGAGTGGATGAAGCCGTTCACTCGGCTCCATAACATGGCAGGGCGGAAGCAACGTCACAAGTCACTTCCACCCAATGCTCTTAAAGGGCCCTTTTTTTTTTTGCACTGTCATTTTTTTTTAATTATTATTGTTTATTTTTTATTTATTTTTTTTTGCATTTTACTGTAAATATGAGATGTGAGGTCTTTTTGACCCCAGATCTCATATTTAAGAGGTCCTGACATGCTTTTTTCTTTTACAAGGAATGTTTACATTTCTTGTAATAGGACTAAAAGTGATCAATTTTTTTTTAAAAAAAGAACAGTGTAAAAATAAAAATTAAAAAGTAAATTAAATAATTAAAAATAAAAACATTTAAAGGGCCCCGTCCCTGCGAGCTGTGCGCAGAAGCGAACGCATACGTACAGTTGTGTTCAAAATTATTCAACCCCCAATGCTGTAAATGGTTTTAGGGAATTTAGTGTACATTTGTAATTGTATTCTGAATGAAATCCTACAAGGACTTCTTAATGTTTACATGTGATTTAAGGGATTTTGGTAAATGTCGTAACCCCCAACTTATTAAAACTTGTGTTGACATGCATACGCAAGCGAAGACGCGTGTCGAGCGTCCCTGCCCCGGGAAATTTACAAAAATAAAAATTAATAAATTAAATGAAAAATTAAAAATAAAAATGTGACAAGAAAAAAATTTTTTTTTAACTAGTGAAAATCAGGATAATGTTCTTTACATTTGTAAGGAACATTTTCTTTTTTCGTACAGTCCTGGAGAATTTATACTCTAGACCCCAGTTTTTCTGGAGTGTAGAGTATAAATGTCATTTTACGT
>BLSH010131890.1:280801-327656 GCA_018402905.1 Glandirana rugosa | reverse complement strand
CCCCAAATTCCTCATTCCAATGCAAACCCCCTCCCCCCCAATCATTTCACATGATACCACAGTGTCCAGGGCATCCGTCCCTCCTGCCCACCCCTTGTCCCGGCCCAGATGTTGAGGAAACTTAAAGCAGCAGATGAAAGACACACCATGTTTACTTCCCTTCAGCATTGGTGAGCCGGATGTATGGATAAATAGATTAGATATCCATGCTTCAAAAAAACCTACAGACTCCCAAGCACCGCTACACAATATAACTCCAAAAAAACAAAGGTTGATGGACCACAGATCTTCCTACTTTGTCTTCTTTATTCAAAACTACGTCATAAGGAATAAAGACAGATCACTAGTTTTCCTTCAGGAAAGTTTTTTCACTCCAAATTTGAATGTTAAAAGGAAACCATAGTTTTGAACAGCATTTGCTAAGTCATGGAATGTACAGATGAAAATTTACTAGTATGTGGACAGCCTAACATTCATCTATGTGGAGCTCTATAGAGATGCTAGCTTTCAAAGACCTCGTGGCGCAACGGTAGCGCGTCTGACTCCAGATCAGAAGGTTGCGTGTTCAAATCACGTCGGGGTCAACAAATCTTTTTGAAGGGTAAATTGTATTGACGTGCCTAATCCAGGGTTCTCCAAACTTTCTAAACAAAGGCACCAGTTCACGGTCCCTCAAACTTCAGGGGTCAAGACTGTGACCAGAGGTAGTATATAATGGCCTGGCATCGGTGTGGGCAAACCATGCACTGCAAAATAGATGTGCTGGCAAGGAGGTTTGCGTTGCTGACATGAAGGTTTGCATTGCTGTTAAGAATGGATGCATGCGTGGCACCGCAACACCGAAGTGTGACTACACCCTAATTTGTTTTATTTCTTTATTAATACCTTCATTTTTATCTTTGTGTGGAAATTTCTTTTATCTATTCCAGCCAGAGTGCCCAGGCACCCTGGGGTGCCTTGGCAAATTGCCTAAAAATGTGCCCAAAATTGTATATAAGCTGGCGGGTGGTTGAAGGCTGCCTTTTAGTTATACAAAGCCACAGGTTTTCATTGTACACCATTACAATCTTCTAGTTCCCAACCTCCTAATGACCAATGACATCAGTTGATAAGGAGGATGTCAGTCGCCTGCATATCATCATTTTTGACCCTCCCTTGCCTCCCTCTATCAGCTTTGGGGTCTCATTAGCTAAGTGATGGAGAAAAACTGAGGGAGAAGAGAAACATTGGAATACTAGTCAGTGCCAGTTTGCAAAAATGTATTGGCTTTGGAAGAATAAACCACCTCCAATGTTGGGTGTCCTACATGTATTGAGGTTGCTGCATTTTGTAAAACTATTACAATAGTTTTTACATTTTAGAATGAGGTACCTCAAGACTGTCCATACTTTTGGAGGGTGCCCCGAGATTGTCCATAATTTTTAAGGGTGCCTTGACTGAAAAAAGTTTGAGAAACGTGTCAAACACAAGGCCCGCCAGGCCATTTCATGTGGCCCTTGCACCTCCCATGCAGTTGTAGAACCCCCCTCGTCTCTGCCCCCACCTTGTCTCAGTAGTTGGTAGCAGACAGAAGGACAGAAAATTTCCACCAGATCCTGTGCTTCTCCAAGCAGCTGCAGAGAGGCTTGTCTCGCCCCCCCCCCCCCCCGCATGTCTCAGCAGTTGGCAGCAGACAGAACTCCTCCTACAGATATTGCACCTCTCTGTGCAGCCACAGCACCCCCTCATCTCTGCCTCCCCTGGTCTCAGTAGATTCTGGTCCTCCTCCAGACCCTGCACTTTCTGCTTCTCAGCTATGCCCCCATATTTTTTGGCATCAGCCCAAGGTAAAGGGGGTGCACTGTGATGTAAGGGGGGGGGGGACTCTTGAATTCTGATAGTGGGGGGGCTCTTGACATCTAATGTAAGGGAAGTGGGGTGCTCTGGACATCTAGTCTTACAGATATAAACGGCCCTTCAAGGACAACCATAATGCTGATGCGGCCTGGGATGGAATTGAGTTGGACACCCCATTCTATCTCTTTAGCTCACTTGGATACTTTACTGCTAGTCATGTTTTTAATATAAAAGGAGAAGAAAGTTGGAACTTTAAATGAGGATATATAAGGACCCTGACCAATGTGCGTTGTACAAACATAATTGTTTATTGGCCCTTCAAGGTCCTGGAAAGCAAGGTAAGTACCATACACCCTAAACAAAACAATTCCATCACAACATGCATTGAATAGCAAACATATATGCGTTTAGAACTGCAGAACACTCTGCCTGATAATTGGAGTGGAGCATTTGTAGGTTGTACAGAAATAATTGTTCATTGACCCTCCAAGGTCCTGGAAAGCAAAGGTAAGTACCATACATCATAAACAAAATAATTCCATTACAACATAAATTAGTAAAAAATGTATAGCAAACATATATGCGTTTGAGCGTTTAAAACTGCAGAGCACTCTGCCTGGTAATTGGAGTGGAGCATCTGCCATGGCGTGAAGTAAAACACTTGGGAATGGATAAAAGGAGCATATGGTAATACAATAATTAGCTTCAGTAGAGAGATGGCATCATTGTAAACCCAACGCGTTTCGTGGGGTAGTACCCACTCATCAGGAGTAGATGCAAACATATCTATATAAAAAAGGTAACAGAGTAAAAATATCCAAGGGTCTAATGGCATGTCTATGTAATGGAGTACATGATAAGGGTATCGGTGGATTTCCACCCGGTCTGCTATTACTGTTCATTTGGGTTGGTACGGCTGGTGTTTGCCTTATCGGGAGCTGCGCCATGGCAGATGCTCCACTCCAATTACCAGGCAGAGTGCTCTGCAGTTTTAAACGCACAAACACATATATGTTTGCTATATATTTTTTAATAATTTATGTTGTGATGGAATTATTTTGTTTATGATGTATGGTACTTACCTTGCTTTCCAGGACCTTGGAGGGCCAATAAACAATTATATTTGTACAACGCACATTGGTCAGTGTTCCTTATATATCCTCATTTAAAGTCCCAACTTCCTTCTCCTTTCCCATTGAATCAGGGATGGAGACGCAGATCATCGGTGTCTTATTTAAAGTCCCATTTGCTCTTCTCGTGTTTTTAATATACTGTACCTGGTCCTGGATAGCAGAATCCAAAGTTACATACACATCTGTAATACCATTTGGAAAAATGTTGAGCCTGTATGGAGATTAAACCTGTGACCTTGGCATTATTATCATCACGGTCTGTTAATCTGAGATAACCACCCAATACTCATGCAGCCTTCCTTGGGTTTTACACAATTTTGCACTACGCAATAAGGTTTTTAGAATAGTATTGATTATACAAAATACATTACGCATTACACAATCTCGAGACCTCAAGGGTCTCTTACTAGCCGATATGTGTAAGAAAATAGATATAAGTTCTTTCTCTATTACACTAAAAGCTGCATTACAACCTTTAAGAACCCTGACTCGACAGGGGGTTTAAAAAACTCAGAACTCTGCAATCCATACCCCCCTATCTACACTGGAATTCCTCATTCCCATGGGTGTAGCTTCAGGGGTCGCAGGGGTTGCAATGGTGACTGTGCCCATGCTCCAGGGGGCCTGTGAAGCTTCCCTTTCATCACATTAGGTTTTACAGAACCTGGGCAGGAGCAGGGGCATGCGGTGGAAGCAGCAGGTGGTAGTGGGGGGGCCCCAGGTCAACTTTTGCATCAGAGCCCAAAAGCTTCAAGCTACACCTCTCCACAAAAAGGGGGAGAGATGCAGGTATACAACGGCTAGAAGACATACTCACCGATTGTCAACAGCTATCATTTGAAGCATTGCAAACCTCCTACTACATTTTTCCCAGGGAAATCTTTACTTACCTTTGTGTGTCATCCTTTTTGAAAAACGGTCCGAGTCCTAAGATGTCTCCAGAGGCGTAACTCGAACCTTCAGGGCCCCGGTGCAAGAAATTATGAAGCGCCCCCTGACCCTTGGCCAGGGCCCTTCCCTCTTCCCACTGATCCTGGGGCCCTTTAGTCCTTCTGCAGTGGGCCCCCTTTCTGCCATCTTCGGGCCTCCCCATGGTGGTGAAATGCCAGGGCCCGGTCACAATTGCAATCTCTGCAATCCTGAAAGTTCCCTCACTGGTGTCAGTAATTTATAATTTTTGTTTTAATTTTATTATTTTTTTACCATTTCATTTTATTTCTTTTACAATTTTATTTTTACATTTTTTTACAATTTTTTTTTTAGCTCTGTTGGGGGGCTTTGATGAGATATCAGGGGTCTAAACAAACCTCAGCTCTCAATCTCCATCTGTGTAGCCTCAGCTGCACAGAATGAATGGACAGGAATAGTTGTGAACCAAGCCTCCCATTCATTCAGAAATGGAAGTATAGTAAAAACAGTTTACTATGCTTCAGTTATGAATGAAACAACTGGTACCAATCAATGACTCTGTCCATTCAGAAAAGGAAGGAGCCAGTAAATGACAAATTTACCGACCCATTGCCATCTCTCCATCATGACACATCTTCTACAGCAGCTGGCAGCAGAGAGGAGGGGGGAAGACAGCAGCTCTGTGGGGGGGACCAGGGAAGCACACAGGGACCCTGGGAACAGCAGAAGACAAGTAAACTGGATAGAGGAAAATGAAGGAGGTTGGTTCCCCTAAATGCCACCCCCACCATCCCTCCTATTCAGGTGTACAAAGAAAGCCCATGGGGCCCGGTTGCAATTGCAACCCCTGCAACCCCTATCGTTACGCCCCTGGATGTCTATACATCCTTTAGCATGGCAGTTCTTTACCAATACCAATCCCAAGAGCAAAGATACCTCCCTATTCTATTCTCTTCTGCAGGACAAACTGGTCTTCCACAAATCTTCTCTGATGATTCAGGTGGGAGCGCGACCTACGTCACACTTTTGCTGATGATCAATGAATAAGCGCCATCCAAATCTCCCAAAACATTACCCACTGTATCAATCATTGGGAACTATCGCAAAAAATGTTATTGCGGTGGTATCTAACTCCGAGCCGCTTGGCAAAATTTCCCCCGACAACCCCCCCCCTCTGCTGGAGAGGATGCGGTCACTTTGGTGCCCTCCTCTATGTCCTCTGGGAATGTAAAGGCTTAACCAGCTTTTGGAATAAAGCTTTTCAGTTAATCTCTCAGGTAACAGGAATAATTATCAAACCTGATCCGGCACTAGCTCTATTATACCTGGGTATACAGTGTTTCCCCAAGCAATTTTAAACTATCATTGTACTTATTCTTTTAGCTGCAAAAACTCTCCTAACTAGACTGTGGCAGACAGATAAAGCCCCTAACGTTTCTATTATGTATTCTAGGATGAAAATAATGTATCTTACCCTAACCTTTAACTATGAAAAAGCCCGGTCCCTTAGTCCAAACACTTTGTCCAATTTTATCCACTTCGGCCCCGGAAGGATTTCCTACTGTAGGACCAGAGCCCTTTTTGCGATTCGGCACTGCGTCACTTTAACTGACAATTGCGTTGTTTGTGCGACGTTGTACCCAAACAAAATTGATGCCCTTTTTTCCCCACAAATAGAGCTTTTTTTTGGTGGCATTTGATCACCTCTGCGTCATTTCTGATCACCGCTATTAACAAAAAAACAGCGACAATTTTGAAAAAAAAACAATATTTTTTACTTTTTGCTTCAATACAAATCCAAACAAATGTATTCATCAGTTTTGGCCAACATATATTCTTCCTCATATTTGTGGTAAAAAAAATTGCGATTGGCGCTTATTGATTGGTTTGCGCAAAAGTTGCCGCGTTTACAAACCATGAGAATTCATTTATGGTGTTTTTACTATCTTTTTTTTTTTTACTAGTAATGGCGGCGATCTGCGATTTTTATCAGGGCTGCAATATTGCAGCGGACACGGTGGACATTTTTGACACTTTTTTGGGACCAATGACATTTATACAGCGATTAGAAATTTAAATATCCACTGATTACTGTGTAAATGTCATTGGCAGTGAAGGGATTTACATGCAGAGGCGATCTAGGGGTCAACTGTGTTCCCTAGGCGTGTTCTAACTGTGAGGGGGCTGGGCTGTCAGGGGCACCAGAGATCTAACTGATCCCAGTGACAGGGATCAGTAGATCTCTTACATGCCCGCTGACAGAGCGGGGAACCGCCATGTTTACTTCGGCGGTTCCCCGTTTTTCTTCTTTGCCAGGCAATCGCGGGTAAACAGTGGACATCGAATCCGCCCGACCCATGGCATTACTGCTGGAGAGTGCGGCGGGCACGAGAGCTCCCGCCTGCTAGCCGCCCACGAGCCTCTGTTTATAGACGGCGATTCGCAGGATCCTGCCCCTCTGCAGCAGTAAATCTACACAAGGCAGTGCGGAATCGGTTAAGAAGGTGTGGGAATGTTGGTCCCCTATGCTTTCAACCTGATCCCCTTGGTTACATATGATGGTTGTTCTTGTCTTATTGACAATGTTATACTGTTAATAACGTGATGATTGTGCGACTTTCGTGTACTTGAATGTACCGATTGGTATGTTCTGTGAATTTAGACACGTGATCTTGTCTTACTTACTGCTCTTTTTTTCTGCCTTCTTTTTTCCCCTTTCTGTATTCTTTAACACTTCGGCCCCGGAAGGATTTTCCCCTTCATGACCAGGCCATTTTTGCGATTCAGCACTGCGTCGCTTTAACTGACAATTGCGCGGTCGTGCGACATTGTACCCAAGCAAATTTTCTGTCCTTTTTTCCCCCACAAATAGAGCTTTCTTTTGGTGGTATTTGATCACCTCTGCGTTTTTTATTTTTTTGCGCTATAAACAAACAAAAAGCGACAATTTTGAAAAAAAAACATTTTTTTTTTTACCTTTTGCTATAATATCCCAAAAAAATAGTTAACAAAAAACTAATTTTATTCATCAGTTTAGGCCGATATATATTCTACATATTTAGGCGTATATTGATTGGGTTGCGCAAAAGTTATCACGTCTACAAACTACAGGATAGATTTATGGCATTTTTATTATTTTTTTTACTAGTAATGGCGGCGATCTGTGATTTTTATCGGAACTGCGTGATTGCGGCGGACAGATCGGACACTTGTGACACTTTTTTGGGAACAATGACATTTGTACAGCGATCAGAGCTAAAAATAGCCACTGATTACTGTATAAATGTCACTGGCAGGGAAGGGGTTAAACTGTAGGGGGTGATCAAGGGTTAACTGTGTTCCCTCAGCATGTTCTAACTGTGTGGGGGCTGGGCTTGCAGGGACATGACAAATCTAACTGATCCCGATGTCTGGGAACAGTAGATCTGTGTCATGTCCCCTGACAGACCAGGGATCTGCCGTGCTTACATTGGCAGATCCCCGTTCTGCCTCTGTAGTAGACGATCGCAGGTCACCGGCGGACATTGAGTCCACCCGGCCCACGGACACGCTCACGTAGTGTGCAGCAGGTGCGTGCTCTCCCACAAACCACATATGTGTGACCGACGTAGCATGCCGGCGACTCGCGCTGCCGAGCCAGTCTGCCACAGTAAGACTGCGGCGGCTGGTCGGCAAGGGGTTAAACGTAATAAAAATGTATTAATGAAAAAATACATTATGCATTAAACAAACCAAAAACTGCATTTTTTCAAACTTGTTGTCTATTTCTTTGCTTGTCATATGTACCCTCCCTGCCCTAAGACGTAGTGGTCTTGCTGGGTAGTAAACTATTGGCTGATCTGCATTTTTTTTATGACTCACTTTTGTTATTATTTTATTATTTTTAACTGCCATACGACTACCCATCTACAAATGGACATGATGCCACTCGGGTGAGTAGTAGTGGGAATTTGAATGCAACAGCCAAGTCAAACTCTCCCATGTAAGTCCTCTTCCACTCCTCTATGATGACATCACCTTCCGTTTGAGGATGCCCCAGAGATGCTCAATAGGGTTTAGGTCTGGAGACATGCTTGGCCAGTCCATCACCTTTACCCTCAGCTTCTTGAGGCAGTGGTCATCTTGGAGGTGTGTTTGGGGGTCGTTATGCTGGAATACTGCCCTGCGGCCCAGTCTCCGAAGGGAGGGGATCATGCTCTGCTTCAGTATGTCACAGTACATGTTGGCATTCATGGTTCCCTCAATGAACTGTAGCTCCCCAGTGCCAGCAGCACTCATGCAGCCCCAGACCATGACACTCCCACCACCATGCTTAACTATAGGCAAGACACACTTGTCTTTGTACTCCTCACCTGGTTGCCGCCACACACGCTTGACACCATCTGAACCAAATAAGTTTATCTTGGTTTCATCAGGCCACAGGACATGGTTCCAGTAATCCATGTCCTTAGTCTGCTTGTCTTCAGCAAACTGTTTGCAGGCTTTCTTGTGCATCATCTTTAGAAGAGGCTTCTTTCTGGGATGACAGCCATGCAGACCAATTTGATGCAGTGTGCAGCGTATGGTCTGAGCACTGACAGGCTGACCCCCTCACCCCTTCAACCTCTGCAGCAATGCTGGCAGCACTCATACGTCTATTTCCAAAAGACAACCGCTGGATATGACGCTGAGCACGTGCACTCAACTTCTTTGGTTGACCATGGTGAGGCCTGTTCTGAGTGGAACCTGTCCTGTTAAACTGCTGTATGGTCTTGGCCACCGTGCTGCAGCTCAGTTTCAGGGTCTTGGCAATCTTCTTATAGCCTAGGCCAGGCATCCTCAAACTACGGGCCTCCAGCTGTTGCGGAACAACACATCCCATGAGGCATTGTAAAACTCTGACATTCACAGACATGACTAGGCATGATGGGAATTGTAGTTCCTGAACAACTGGAGGGCTATAGTTTGAGGACCCCTGGCCTAGGCCATCTTTATGTAGAGCAACAATTCTTTTTTTCAGATCCTCAGAGAGTTCTTTGCCATGAGGTGCCATGTTGAACTTCCAGTGACCAGTAGGAGAGAGTGAGAACACCAAATTTAACACACCTGCGCCCCATTCGTACCTGAGACCTTGTAACACTAACGAGTCACATGACCCCAGGGAGGGAAAATGGCTAACCCAATTTGGACATTTTCACATAGGGGTGTACTCACTTTTGTGAGATGCTGTATATATACTATATTACCAAAAGTATTGGGACACCATCCTTTACGCACCCATTAACTTGGCATCCTAGTCTTAGTCCATAGGGTTCAATATTGAGTTGGCCCACCCTTTGCAGCTATAATAGCTTCAACTCTTCTGGGAAGGCTGTCTACAAGGTTTAGGAGTGTGTCTATGAGTATGTTTGACCGTTCTTCCAGAAGCGCATTTGTGTTGGATGAGAAGGCCTGGCTTGCAATCTCCACTCTAATTCATCCCAAAGGTGTTCTATCAGGTTGAGGTCAGGACTCTGTGCAGGCCAGTCAAGTTCCTCAACCCGAAACTCGTTCATCCGTGTCTTTATGGACCTTGTCTTGTGCACTGGTCCAAATCATTTGGTGGAGGGGAGATTATGATATGGAGTTGTTTTTCAGGGGTTGGGCTTGGCACCTTAGTTCCAGTGAAGGGAACTCGCAAAAAAAAAAAACCCCCGGAAGACAATAGCATAATGTGCTAGTACGCATCACATACTAACACATTATGAAATACTTACCATAGAACGTGGCCCCCGCAGCCCGACACAGTCAACGTTGAGGGCACTGACATGATGTTTATCCTCTTTCTTCTGGGTATGCGGCTCCGGCGCTGTGAGTGGCCGGAGCCACGAGACGTCACTTTCGCGCATGGGCACGGGAGCTCTTCGTTCCGGCAGAAAGCTCTGATTTTCCGGCAGCCTGACGTCAGCGGCTGCATGCAGGGCGAATATCTCCTAAACTGTGCAGGTTTAGGAGATATTCATTTTACCTACAGGTAAGCCTTATTATAGGCTTACCTGTAGGTAAAAATCAGATTGGGGGGGTATACAACTGCTTTAAGGCGTCAGCATACCAAGACATTTTGGACAATTTCATGCTCTCAACTTTGTGGGAAGAGTTTGGGGGTGGCCCCTTCCTGTTCCAACATGAATGCGCACCACTGCACAAAATAAGGTCCATAAAGACATGGATGAGCGAGTTTGGGGTGGAGGATCTTGACTGGCCGGACCTCAACCCGATAGAACACCTTTGGGATGAATTAGAGTGGGGTCTACGAGCCAGGCCTTCTCATCCAACATCAGTGCCTGACCTCGCAAATGTGCTTCTAGAAGAATGGTCAAACATTCCCATAGACACTCCTAAACCTTGTGGAAAGCCTTCTCAGAAGAGTTGAGACTGGGATGCCATCAAAGTTCATGTGCATGTAAAGGCAGATGTCCCAATATTTTTGGTAATATAATTTATATATACATATATATATATATATACATATATATATATATATATATATATAAAAATGTAATAATATTATAAAATAATTTGAATTTATATTATATATAAATAAATATATAATAATATGAATATATATAAAACTTAAAATATTAAAAACAAAAAAGCTAGCAGCTTCCTTTTAATTTTACATTCCTCTGCTATTTAAAGCGACAGGTGCATCTATGCCATCTAGGTAGTCAGATGCAGGTTGCTCCTTTGCCAAGAGATGTGTCACGGGGGGACACACATGTTCTGTTCTGCCAGGGAGGGAAACTCAAGAGTCTCTGCCAAGGGCTAGGACACAATGACACAATGCCCTATATGTCCCTGGCAGAGGATGAGCAAGGAGATGCTCTGCAGGGCTCTGGCAGGAAAGACGAGAAGCGATGGCCTGCATACCATCTGTCTGGCTGGATATGAACTGCTAATCGTTTTGCTAATCTGGAGGCTAGGGCAAGGGAGCGGAGGGAGGAAGGGGGGTGAAGCAGTGACGGTGACTGAGATGGACAAGTGACTCAGGAGACCAAGGATCTCTACAGGTGTCTATCAGGCTCTACCTAAAGGAAACGTAGGGGGGATGAGGGCATTTAAAAAGGGGAGAGTTGCAAAGGATCAGAGGTTCTTTCTACTCAGGGAGACAAGAAGGAAAGGTACTGCCGGAGCCACAAAGGACATCAGACAAAGAAAGGCAAACTAGAAGAGCTGGGACCTTCCTTCCTTCTCATTTTTTCATGTCCACCACCAGTTCTTTCCTCTACTGCAATTTTTTTTACTATCTATATATAATTGATTGGCAGCTATTTCTGTCAGATCCTTATCCTTTGACCCTTTTTCCCTTCCCAACCCGCCCTCACAGTTTTCCCTGACAACACCTCCACCACTTGATCCTCACCTCTGTTTTATCCTCCAAGACCAGTATCATTAAACGTTGTACTTCCTTATTGGACACATTTGTTACTTTTTGTCTTTCTTGTTTACCCGTTCCTAATTTTTTAAAAACATTTTACCTCCAAAATCAGAATTATGATTAGTTCACAAATGTTGAGTTCTCCTTATTTACCTTCTGCCAGTATTCCATGTATTTTAGAATAATCCCCACTTCACCTTATTGTGTCTATCCATCACCTCTTCTCTATCTTATAAAATTCATGCCATTAAACCTTTCCTTCCATGGTAGTGTACCCTACAACTGATTCTGGTCCTCCAGAAACAGTACCTTCTACATCTTTTATTGTCTTATAGCATTTTTCTTTTATCTGCTCAGTCCATTTTTTTCTTGTTCGGTATCTTTCACAAACATTACCCATACCTTAAATATTTTCTACTTTATTATCCCTTCTTCCTTTTTCTTTACCTACCTTCCTCTATCCATCATCTCTTCTGTACCTTCAAGAATTTATGCCATCAAACCTTTCCTTCTGTGGTAGTTTACCCCACACCTCATTTTGGTCCTCCAGAAACAATACCTTCAGAATCTTTTCTTGTCTTGGGTCTATTGTATTGTTATTCGATCTTCCTTGTCCACCTCCATCTTTTTTTCCTCTTCTGCATCCTTCACAACCATTATCTATACCTTAAATATTTTCTTCTTTTAGTTTATTATTCCCTCTTTATTTTTTGCCTACCTTCCTCTAGTCATCACCTTTGCTATATCTTCTAAAATCATTCCCATTAACATTTTCCTTCCATGGTAGTTTACCCCAAACCTTTTTTCTGCTCCTCCAGGAACAGTACCTTCTAAATTTTTTCTTGTCTTACGGGTTTTTTTTTTTCGATCTTTCCTGCCCACCTCCATCTTTTGCCTCTTCTGTATTCTTCAAAATGTTACCCATACCTTAAATATTTTCTTCTATAACTGTAATAACCCCTGTTTTTCTTTCTTCCAACTTCTACCTCCTTAACCTATTTTTGGAACTCTCTTCAACTCCCATGTCTTCCATAACTTATGAAACCCCTATATTTAATATTATTACCTTCTTAAAGATTCATCTTTCAAAATCTCTGATGTTAATGCTTCTCCTGTGAACAATACTAGTGTTTTTCTTCTTCCATATTGACCTGTAGACAACACATCTTTTAATGGTTCTAAAACCTTTATCCTCCACATTTTCCTTTGTACTAGTCTTAACAATTGGCCTTCCATGCCCTCACTTGCCCTCTCACTTTTTCATGACCTCCTAACTCTCTACTGTCAGACTTGTTCCTATTTAACACTGATCCCCTGCTCTTGTGTGTTTAATTACCCATCTTGCTCATCCATCTTCCCAAATTCAAACCCCCCAGAATTTCTCCTCTCCTCTCATCACTTCTTGTCATTTGCTTTGACTCTTCAAAAATTCTGTATCTCTTGTATCCAAATACTTTTTTTTAATCTTTTACTTTTGTTAAAATATATTAACTGTCCAACCTGTGCCTCACCACTGACCTACCCAAATATAAACCCCCAGCATTTCTCCTCTCCATCACCTTATCTGCTTTGACTCTTTAAAAATGTTGTGTATCTTCATCTCTTCTCTTGTATCCAAAAACTTTTTTTATAACTTTTACCTTTTTTAACCTATTAACTGTCCAAACTGTGTCCCACCACTGACCTACCTAAGCGCATGTTCTTCTCACGTCAACAACCAACCTCTCCTTAACTCTTAAGCAATTCCAGTTGTTTCAAAACATAAATCTTTCCTTTGTAACCATCTTAACACCTTTTATCTTCCCTCACTTGGCCTCCCGTGTCCTCTCACTTTTTTCATAACCTCTCATCAGACGTGTTCCTATCTAACATTGATGATTCATGGGTGTTTAATTACCCATCTTGGTCATCCACTTTCCTAAATTTAATTTAATCCCCTGGGATTTCTCCTTTCCATCACTTACTTTGACACGCAAAAAAATCCTAGATCTTCATCTCTTCGCTTTTATCCAAAAACATTTTTTTTAACATAACTGCCCAACCTTTGTCTCACCACTGACCAACTCAAGCACATGTTCTTCTTACCTCAACCCCCAACCTCTTCTTAACAATTCCAGTTGTTCCAAACCGTATATCCTCCACATTTTCCTTTGTAACCATCTTAATATCTGTTCCCTTACATCACCTGGCCTCCCGTGTCCTCTCACTTTTTTCATGACCTCCTAATTCTGTCTCATCTGGTGTCAACCTAACGTTGGTCATCTACTCATGTGTGTTCAGATGTCTTGTGACCTCTTGTTAATCTTTCAAATTTTACCCCCTTGGAATTTTTCTTCTTCTTTACTTCTTGTGATCTGCTTTGGCTCTTCTTAAACCTTGAATGTCTTCATCTCTTTTATTAAAACATTGTGTTTTTAATTTTTATCATTTTTTTTAACATACTAACTGTCCAACCTTTGTCCCACCATTGACCTGCCCAAGTATGTTCTTCTCACCTCTATCACCAAACTCTCCATAACTCTTCTCCATAGCAACCACCAACCTCTCCTTAACTCTTCTCCATAGCAACCACCAATCTCTGCTCAACCCCTCTCCAGGTTTTTAACCTTAGATTTCTTCTGTCCTCCATAATTTTTGCCTTGGAGGACAAGGGGTAACCCCCCCCCCCCTTACCTTCACTTCCAAAGTCTACATGTTGAAGCTTTCTCCTCTGTGACAAACCCTTTCCTTGGCCCTCTAGTTTCGGTCATGTTTTCTCACCCTCCTCGAGGCAGCATTGCAAGAGCCAGCAGGTTCAGTGTGGATGAACTGTATGGCTTCAATGTTTCCAAAAAGTTGAAGCCCCGTGTGGAGCTAAAGAGGCGAGGAGAAAATGGAACAGCTGGTGGTCCGCCCCTGCACACTGCACGTGACTGCCAAACACAAGGCAAGGAAAGTTCTACGATACCAAGTGGTATGAGATACAGGTGAGTGAAAGCAATCGCTATGTGTATTTTTTGCATGTTATGGAAAATTTATGTACGAAGGTTTTGGATGAATGTGAATAGTTGCCCATGCAACCTCTCTGTAAATAAATAAATATAAAATATTAGTTGGACGAATGTCATATACATTATATTGATTCAGGCTGGACAAATTTTACCTGCATTTTCTGTAATAGATTATTTCCTATGATTGTCAGCTCCATCTAGTGACCAAAATGCAGTATAGTTTTCTATATATGTACTGCATTTTGCCCACTAGATGGAGCAGATGATCATAAGTATTAATCTATTACAACAAATATGGGAACAATTTGACTAGCCTGCATGAATGTGTGTAACATTCGTCGGGATTGCAAGGATTAAATGTTAAGTTTAGTGGGTAGAGGAATAGATTGTAATACTTACCTTATTCTTTGCCCTGGCAGGCTTCCTCTTCTCTTTGGCACTCTGGGTCGTTGGTGGGTCCTCGCATACTCTCGTACATGCAGGACTGCTGGTCCTCCATTGTATGTGATGACATCACAGTGAGACCACCAGACGGAGTGCTGATAAGAAGAACAGTCACACAACACGGAGGAAGCCTGCGAAGAACAAGGTACGTATTACAACGTATTCCTCTACACTTAGGATTAACATTTAACTCTTGCAATACAGGAGTATTTTTTTTTAAAAAGATCCAGAAGTGGGTCTTTAAATGTCCAAGCAAATATAAAAGACACAGGGGAAATCAGTCCATAGACCAAAGACCTGGCAGGGAGACCAGTGGCATGTCTGCACATGTGTGGTATCTCCATTCAAAATGGCAGCATAGGAGCAGAGAACTTTGGATGCAAGGGAAATATCAAAGGACTCCATGGGCTAGCAAGTATGCTCTTTTTTTTTGTTAGAGATGTAAGATTTGACTTTAGGTGGGTAGAGTAAAATATATCTGTGCCTTCTCTGCTCATTATGAGGGGTTCCCACCATCTCTGTGTTGCGTTCCTGGTTCTGTACACCTGCTGTGCCCATTATGGAGAGGTTCCCATCATCCCTGTGCTGAGTTTCTTGGTCTGTACACCTGCTGTGCACATTATGAGGGGTTCCCACCATCCCTGTGCTGAGTTTCTTGGTCTGTACACCTGCTGTGCCCATTATGAGGGGTTCCCACCATCCCTGTGCTGAGTTCCTGGGTCTGTATACCTGCTGTGCTCATTATGAGGGGTTCCCACCATCCTTGTGCTGAGTTTCTTGGTATGTACACCTGCTGTGCTCATTATGAGGGGTTCCCACCATCCCTGTGCTGAGTTCCTGGGTCTGTATACCTGCTGTGCTCATTATGAGGAGTTCCCACCATCCCTGTGCTGAGTTCCTGGGTCTGTACACCTGCTGTGCCCATTATGAGGGGTTCCCACCATCCCTGTGCTGAGTTCCTGGGTCTGTATACCTGCTGTGCTCATTATGAGGAGTTCCCACCATGCCTGCACTGAGTTCCCGGGTCTGCACACTTGCTGTGCCCATTATGAGTGGTTCCACCATCCTTTTGCCAAGTTTCTGGGTCTGTACAACTGCTGTGCCCATTATGAGGGGTTCCCACCATCCCTGTGTGGAGTTCATGGGTCTGTGCATCTGCTCTGCCCATTATGAGGGGTTCCTACCATCCCTGTGCTGAGTTCCCAGGTCTGTAAACCTGCTGTGCCCATTATGAGGGGTTCCCACCATCCCTGTGCTGAGTTCCCGGGTCTGTACAGCTGCTGTGCCCATTAAGAGTGGTTCCTACCATCTAGGGTTGTCACTTTTTCTTCAAGCCAAACCCGAAAACTTTAGCAGCACACAGTACGTTTTTTTTTTTTGTTTGTTTTAGTATACACCATAGGAATGTAACAGACCGGGGACACCTTTGGGCACTCCAAAGAAAATAATAATGGGGCACACATAGTGCCCCCTCACCCTCCTGTCAGGCCCTTTTTCAAGCCACATTCCTGTCCGAATAATGTGTCCGGGTTTCAGGTGGACTGAAACCCGGACACATGATTCAAAACCCGGACTGTCCGGGTGAATCCTGGACAGGTGGCAACCCTACTACCATTCCTGTGCTGAGTTCCTGGGTCTGTACACCTGCTGTGCGCATTATGAGGGGTTACCACCATCCCCCACTGAGTTCCTGGGTCTGTACACCTACTGTGCCCATTATGAGTGGTTCCCACCATCCCTGTGCTGAGCTCCTAGGTCTGTACACCTGCTGTGCCCATTATGAGGGGTTCCCACCATCCACCACTGAGTTCCCAGGTCTGTACACCTGTTGTGCCCATTATGAGGGGTTCCCACCATCCTTGTGGTGAGTTTCTGGGTCTGCATACCTGCTGTGCTCATTATGAGGGGTTCCCACCATCCCTGTGCTCAGTTCCTAGGTCTTTACACCTGCTTAACACATGCACCTATATGATTCACCTGCAGTGAATGTTTAGTAAATGCCACTTTTGCTGCTTTATAAAATGCCCCATAATTTCCTGAAGCATTGTGTATTATAAAATACTTGATTTCATCTTTATTGCATCTCAGTGCTGCTGATCTCCTGCAGCCTCTTTGCAGCCCCTTCCTGTCTACATACTCATACCCGAGAGTTCGGGTTTCCTGATGGTGACAACAGTGGACCACACCTGCCTAATGCACGTAGAAACAGCCACTGGCCTCCACTGGAAATCTATGGGGTCCAGTTATAAAACATTCGTTGAATGAATGTCATACACATTTCTGCAGGTGATATGAGTTTCCTCCACATTTTCTGTAATAGATTAATCCCTATCATTCAATAAACCAACATCCAGAGAAATCCCTGCAGCAGCTCTCCTGAATGAGTTGTCAATCAACCAAATAAATGATCAAGTGGTATCTTCAGATTTCAGAAAAAAGGTGTGATAACCCTTCCACCATCACACTATCACCTCGTGAGAGTAAGTAGAAATCCCCCTTTGGGAATGCACTCACCAGATACTGGTGAGATACCAGCATTGGGTTTCAAATGATATGAAGAGGATCTCCAGCTATAACTCCAACCTGGGTCTGGATAAACCGCGGTCCGCTCCACTGATGAGAACTCCTCATTTACTCAAATGGATAGAGGGAAACAAGATGGGAGTGGAAGCACCTTCATAGCGTAAAACCGTTTTTTATTTGAAATCCCACTTTTCATTAAAATCACACTCACATGGTAAAAAGCATAACAGCGCATATCAACGTTACCGCCTCCGGGTAATGGCGTTCCTGATCAGTTCGGTACCAGCCCTTTCTATCTCAGAAAGCGTCCGTCCCTTGGTCGGCAAGTCACTACCGCCAGTGCGTTGCTCGGCCCGGCTCTGACGCGTTTCATCACATCCGACTTTGTCTGAGGGCGTCCCTCAGACGAAGTCGGATGTGACGAAACGCGTCAGAGGATCAAACAGATCCCGTTTTTCCGCTATGCAGGAAGATGGATCTGTGTGTTTCCCTAGTCACACCACCCCCCATACAGTTAGAAAACACCCCTCCAAGGAACACATTTAACCCCTTGATTGCCCCTGATGTTAACCCCTTCCCTGCCAGTGTCATTAGTACAATAACGGTTCATATTTTTAGCACTGATCACTGTGATAATGTCACTGGTTCCCAAAAAAGAGTCAAAAATGTCAGTTAGGTATCCGATATATCCGTCGCAATGTCGCAGTCCTGCTAAAAATCACTAATCTCCGCCATTACTAGTAAAAAAATAAAAATGCCATAAATCTATCCCCTATTTTGTAGAAGCTATAACTTTTGCGCAAACCAATCAATATACCGCTTATTGTTTTTTTTTACCAAAAATATGTAGCAGGATACATAAATGGATAAAGAAATTTTTTATTTTTTATTTGGAAATGTTTAATAGCAGAAAGTAAACATTTTTTTTTTTCAAAATTGTCAGTCTTTTTTTGTTTATAGCGCAAAAAATAAAAACCGCAGAGGTGATCAAATACCACCAAAAGAAAGCTCTATTTGTGGGGAAGAAAGGACTTCAATTTTGTTTGGGTACAACGTCACACGACCACGCAATCGTCAGTTAAAGCGACACAGTGCCGAATCGCAAGGACCTTCTGGTCCTTAACCACTTCAGCCCCGGAAGGATTTACCCCCCTTCCTGACCAGAGCATTTTTTGCGATACAGCACTGCGTCACTTTAACTGACAATTGCGCGGTCGTGCGACGTTGTACACAAACAAAATTGATGTCTTTTTTTCCCCCCACAAATAGAGCTTTCTTATGATGGTATTTTATCACCTCTGCGGTTTTTAATTTTTGCGCTATAAACAAGAAAAGAGCGACAATTTTGAAAAAAAAAAACAATATTTTTTACTTTTTGCTATAATAAATATCCAAAAAAATAAAAAAAACCAAATGTATTCATCAGTTTAGGCCGATATGTATTCTTCTATATATTTTTGGTAAATAAAATCGCAAAAAGCGTTTATTGATTGGTTTGCGCAAACGTTATCGCGTCTACAATCTATGAGAATTGATTTATGGCGTTATTATTATCATTATTATTTTTTACTGGTAATGGCGGTGATATGAGATTCTTAGCGTGACTACGATATTGACAGATTGGACACTTTTGACACTTTTTTGGGACCAATGACATTTATACAGCGATCAGAGCTTTAAATAGCCATTGATTACTGTATAAATGTCACTGGCAGAGAAGGGCTAAACTGTAGGGGGCGGTCAAAGGGTTAAATGTGTTCCCTGGGCGTGTTCTAACTGTGTGGGGGCTGGGCTGGCAGGGGCATGACAGATCTAACTGATCTCGAGTACAGGGATCAGTAGACCACTGTCATGTCCACTGACAGAACGGGGAACCGCCTTGTTTACATTGGCGGTTCCCCTTTCTGGCTCTGTAGTAGGCGATCGCGTGTTGCCGGCAGACATCGGGTCCGCCTGACCCGCGGCCACACTCACGCAGCACGCAGCGGGCACGAGAGCGCGATGCTGGCGGTGCGAATACAGCGATTTGCGCAGAGGAGCCCCTTTGCCGCAGTAAATGTGCACAAAGCGATCAGCAAGTGGTTAAAGCAGCTGTACAAAGTAAAGAAAAACCTGAAAACATGGCCTGTTGGGGGCACTTGAGGACCGAGGTTGAGAACCACTGCTATAGTGGGTACTAAAAAATAAAAAGATTTGGCTATGCGCCGCTAAAATGTTCAGGTTTGGCTAGAAGAAAAAGTGGAAACCCTACAGTACATTAGTAAATGTACTGTGGGTGGGTGGCAAGTGGTTAATAATAATAATAATAATAATAATAATAATAAAATAAATTATAAAAAAAAAAGTAACATAATAATAATAATTAGATCAACATATACTGAGTCATTGCAGGTTTTTTTTTTTTAGTTTTTTTTTGTAAATAATTTCGCATTGGTAAACTCCAGGCTTTTTGAAGCGGTTTTAGAACATTTACGTTCAAAATAGTAACGTTCCACATTTCTAACGAGACGGAATGTCCCTGGGAATTAAAGCTTGCTTCTATGCATACATGGACACAGCGGGCAGCACCAATCCCTGGGATAAGCAGAGCGGGGGCACTGCCAGCCCCTCCGTGCCCATATGTTACAGCTAAGATCTGCCAGTGACGCCAGAATGTCAGAGCAACCCCCGATGGCATGCTTGTTTTAGCATGTGTGCATGTAAACAGGGGGGCAGCGCCAACCCCCCCTACATACAGGGCTCCCTGTGCGGGGAGGGGGGATTAGCCAGGCACACAATGTAAACACACCGCAGGATATTATTATATATACAGTCATGTGACCTCGGACGGGGGGGGTGTGATTTGTCCTAGAGGTGTCAGGGCCGGTTATCGTCAGCACACTGCGTTCGCTCCCAGCGACGTTATCCTCCTCCCAGAATCCTCTCCTGGATGTGAGAGAGAGGGCAGCTTCATCAGAGACGAGACAGAGCAAGGGGCACATTAGCGCCCTTACCTACCTTTCTAATTATAGACGTTTGTTGTAGCCAGGTGCTCCATTAAGAGTGGCTGGCAGTAGTGGTTCACCTGATAGCTGACCTCAATCGCACCATATAATACACATCCAGAGACACTGACCAGACCGGCTCTTGCTTTTGTTGTTTTATTTGGGGGAAATAACTTGGATGGGTATAAGGGGTGACTGTGGGATGCCCAAGAATTATGGTACAAAGATTCCATATACAGTCCTGTATATGTGCAGTTCACTCCAGACTCTCCCTCTGCAGACTATTGCTCCTCTCAACTCCCCAGCACTTCAATTGCTGACCGTTTCTCCTACAATCCTCTCACTACACAGAACTCACAGCTTTACACTTCTTTGCTTCTCTCCAGTGCAGAACTTGAAGCTGAAAGGAAATTTATCAGGCTTCTCTATACCTTTCTCTTCACCGTGGTTAGTACGTGGTGAGGCCTACTCTGTTTCAGCAGGACCTCAGGAACACCCATTACAGGCCAGGGATCACAGGCCCCTGAATGTGCAGCAAAGTACTTCAGTGCTAACCGGGCCTTTGACGAACTACAACTCCCAGCCCATCCTCCTACAGGTCCCATCGACCTGCTCTCTGGTAATGACTCTCCTTTCCCTTGACTGACTCCCAAGGCTCCCACAGACTGTCCACCATTCCTCTCCCAGCCCGCTCCAGCACTTTCTCCTCCAGACCCAGGGACTGTCACTGACCGCACCGGTTGATACTTTAAAGTCTCTCACTCCTTCTGTAGCACCTCCGCTGTTCTCCTGTTCCTCCTGTGCTGCTCCAGGAATCACTCTCCTTTCTGGCTGCACCCAAACACCCAGGCCCCAAGGTCACCCTCACCTGACTGGGGCGACCTCCCGGGTAGGGGCCTGCACAACAGTGCCTCTGCTACATCTCCAGACTTCCACCCGACACTACTCCCCCAGATTGGGCTGACTGAGTATTTAACCACTTCCTGCCCGGCGCATAGACAAATGACGTCCGGGCGGGTGGTTCATTATCCTGACTGGACGTCTATTGATGTCCTCAGGATAATCCGCGATCGCGCGCCCCTCGGAGCGCGCATCGCGGCGATCAGTGGTGCCGTGGGTCAGTCTAACCCACCGCATTACCGATCGAGATAAAAGGCTTTGATCCAAAGCCTTTTACCATGTGATCAGCCATGACCAATCATGGCTGATCACAGTGTAAATAGGAAGAGCCGTTTATCGGCTTTTCCTCTGCTCAGGTCTGCAGACCTGAGCAGCTGAGAGCCGATCGGCTGCTCTCCTGACGGGGGGGGGCTGCGCTGAACATTTATCAGCGCAGCCACCCTCAGGATCACCCCACTGGACCACCAGGGAGCCTGCCCAGGACCACCAGGGAGTCCCCCCCCGGACATCACAAAGAGGCCGCCCAGGACTACCAGGGAAGGATCACAGAGGCTGCCCAGGACCACCAGGGAGCCCCCACTAGACCACCAGGTAAGGGCAATATTGTGCACTGTAGGGATGGCACTGTGCCCATGTATGATGCCTGCCAGTGCCATCCCTAACAGTGCTTGTTACACCAGTGCCCACCACTACCACCTATAAGTGCCCACCTGTGCCACCTATCAGTGCTCACCTGTGCTACCTATTAGTGCCCATCAGTGCCCAGTGCCACTTATCAGTGCCGCCTATGAGTGTCCATCAGTGCCGCATATCAGTGCCACGTATCAGTGCCCGTCAGTGTTGTTTGTCAGTGCGGCTCATCAGTGCTGCATATGTGCCCCATCATCAGTGCAACCTTATCAGTGCCACCTCATCAGTGCCAATCTGTACTGCCTCATCAGTGCCCGTCAGTGTAGCCTCATCAGTGCCCATCAGTGTAGCCACATCAGTGCCCATCAGTGAAGGAGAAAATGTACTTTATACAAATTTTTGTGACAGAAACAAAGAAAAATGTTTTTTTTTTTTCAAAATTTTAGGTCTTTTTTTTTTATAGCACAAAAAAATAAAAACTGCAGGGGTGATCAAATACCACCAAAAGAAAGCTCTATTTGTGGGAACAAAATGATAAAAACTTTGTTTGGGTACAGCGTCGCACGACCGCGCAATTCTCATTCAAATCGCAACAGCACTGAAAGCTGAAAATTGGTCTGGGCGGGAAGTGTTCTAAGTGCCTGGTATTGAAGTGGTTAAGGAGGCCTGCCCCCTACCAACCCTGCTTGGGGATTGGTCAGGGCTCCTTAGAACACTCCAGATGGCTCCACCCATCTCTCTGACCAGAGAACCTTCTCCAGGTTCCTAGAAAGAAGTGGGAGGTTCTGGTGACTTCATCTGTTAAGTCCACCCAATCCTTCCTGAGCTTCTCCTCCCAGCTGAGATCAAAACATTCAGGCCTGCACATTACAGTCAGGCCTGACTAAATTTACCTCTCCTAGCCAAAAACCCTGCTAGAAAAAACGCACCTATACTATGGGGGCGCTACATTATTTATAAATGTTATTATGGGGAGTAAAAAGCAATATGGCGAGCAGTTGTAGAAGTTTGGTGGATTTTGCTATACTGAAGAATTAATTGGTTCAAAGTAGATGATGAAAACAATTTTAATTTCTCCGAAATCAGCAAAAATGTTACCAAAATTTCACCATTTTGGCCAAATGCTTTGCAAGCTTTTTATTTTTTTTGGTTGGTAGGGGCACAATGGCTCCTCAGGATTGCAGGAGCTCTTTTTGACCATGCTGGACCTGTTTTGTGCCAAAAAAGTCATTAAAGAAGAGTTACGCCCCCAATTTATATATTTAATTTTATTTAATATATTGCCATGCCGTTCCTATGCATATTTTTTATTCTTGCCTGTGTTCCTGGTTCCTGAGCGCATCCGTGTCTATTGTGGGCATGTGAAGCCCCCAATCGCTGGTTACCCAGCATGCACCTCCCGATCTCGCAAGCAGACAGTGGGCGAGTGACCATCCGCCCATCAAGCCTCCAAGCACCGCCCCACAAATGCGGGACACGACCCCCGCAAGTGAGGCAGATTAACATTGTCCCCTTTCAGCCATCCACCCATCGACACTCCAAGCACCGCCCTGCAAGTGCGGGACACCCCCCCCCCGCAAGCAGACAGTGTGCGAGTGACCACCCGCCCATCAACACTCCAAGCACCGCCCTGCAAGTGTGGGACATGCCCCCGCAAGTGAGGCAGATTAACATTGTCCCTTCTCAGCATGTGAAGCCCACTCGCTGGGTACCCAGCATGCACCTCCCGATCTCGCAAGCAGAAAGTGGCAAGTGACCATCTCCCCATCAACCTCCAAGCACAGCCTTCAAGAGCGGGGCACGCCCCCCCCCACAGGCAGACAGTGCGCGAGTGACCATCCGCCCTTCAACACTCCAAGCACCGCCCCGCAAGTGCGGGACATGCCCCCCCCACAGGCAGACAGTCAGCGAGTGACCACCCGCCCATCAACACTCCAAGCACCGCCCTGCAAGTGTGGGACATGCCACCCACAAGTGAGGCAGATTAACATTGTCCCTTTTCAGCATGTGAAGCCCACTCGCTGGGTACCCAGCATGCACCTCTCGATCTCACAAGCAGACAGTGGCAAGTGACCATCTGCCCATCAACCTCCAAGCACGCTCCCCCCCCCCCACAGGCAGACACTGTGCGAGTGACCATCTACCCACAAGCCTCCAAGCACTGCCCCGCAAGTGTGGGACATGCCCCCTGCAAGCTGACAGTGTGCGAGTGTCCATCCGACCATCAAGCCTCCAAGCACCACACCGCAAGCACAGGACATGCCCCCTGCAAGCAGACAGTGTGCGAGTGACCATCCACCCATCAAGCCTCCAAGCAGCACACCGCAAGCGTGGGACACGCCCCCCTGCAAACAGACAGTGTGCGAGTGACCACCCGCCCTACAACACTCCAAACACTTCCCTGCAAGTGTGGGACATGCCCCCCCGCAAGTGAGGCAGATTAACATTGTCCCTTTTCAGCATGTGAAGCCCACTCGCTGGGTACCCAGCATGCACCTCCGAATCTCACAAGCAGACCCTGTGCGAGTGACCATCCGCCCATCAAGCCTCCAAGCACTGCCCCGCAAGCGTGGGACACGCCCCCTGCAAGCAGACACCGTGTGAGTGACCATACGCCCATCAAGCCTCCAAGCACCGCCCCCAAGATAGTTTATAGTTTCAGTGCTGCCCACTGACTCCTGGGAAATGATGAGTCACATCTCCCATGACCCAAGGCGAGGCAGGAAGTGATGCGGAGCGCCGCAGATCAGGAAGTGGAAGATTACAGGGACCACATAGCAACATGGCACTTAGGGTGAGTATAATTTTGTTTTCCTCCAAAGGGGATTCTGAATAATTAGAGGATTTGAAAAATGTAAAGATTTTTTTGTGGGTGGAACTCCACTTTAATATTATTAGCCCCATTCAGAAAAGGAAAAAAAGGAAAAAAGACATAGGAAATAAGTGTGCTGTGAAGAATTCAGTAGCACACTTTTACACAATTACTTTCATTTATTCGATTGTAAGCACTTATGAGCAGGGCTCCCCTAACTAGACATGTGCACTGCCGAAAAATTTGTTTGTTTTTTTCGTTTTCGTTTCATTCTGGTTTTTTTTTTTCGTTTTCCGGGTCATTCGTTGTGAATGCAATTTGTAAATTCGTAAATTCGAAAACCCAAAAATTAGAAAATCGGAAAATAAGAAAGAAAAGCCGAAAATTTGAAAGAAAGAAAATCCGAACATTCTAAATGATAACTAACTAACTGATAATAACTAACTATTATTTCTTCATCCTACATTGCAAGCACAGCTAAGCCAGCACCCAACCTAAGTAGCAGCTGGTGATTACTGGTGATTAAGAGGCAAGACTTGGAGCAGTTTCCTTTTCTCTCTATTAAATTATAGGTATTGGAATTTCCTTTCAAATTTGGCTGTTAGTGAACGTAACAAACACAAATTTATCCGAAATAACAAATTCTGCATCTAAACAAATGGAACGGAACAAATTAATAATAAATAATAATAATAAAAAGGTTTTATTTATATTGTTATTTATTATTAATAATTTGATACGTTCCATTCGTTTCGATACGGCATTCGTTATTTCGCATAATTTGTAACTTCGGATAATTTGTAACTTCGGATAAATTTGTGTTCGTTATGTTCACTAACAGCCAAATTTGAAAGGAAGTTCCAATACCTATAACTAAATAGTTAGTAATAGTTAAGTTATTATTAGTTAGTTATTATTTCAGATTTTCCAATTTTCAGGTGTTCGGACTTTCGAATTTCAGAACTTTCGAAATTACGAATTTACGCATTTTCGAATATTCAAATTTACGAATATTCCAAGAAATTTGTTAAATGGGGTTTCATTAATTCCATATTTCCGAATTAACAAATTTGTCGAAATTCGTTAAAAAACGAATGCGTAACGAAACAAATTGCACATGTCTAACCTTAACCCTCTTGTATCTTATTGTATTTTAACTGTAGTTTCCTTTTATATTGTACAGTGCTGCGCAAACTCTTGGTGCTATATAAGTCCTGAATAATAATAATAATTGTATCACAGGGTATAGATCAGAACAATTTTTACATATCTATAATTTTCTACAATTTTCAATTTTTACAGTTTTTACATTTCTGCTATGGACCTTTTTATACATAAATCATTTTGTCATTTCATAAGATAACAAAGTAACACACATATCTTATCAAAAGGTTGCAAAATTATTATTTTTTTGCAATCCATAGATTAAAGAAAAAAGTAACAAAGGTGAATAAAAAACACTTTTTCTTCTTTGATAAGTGTTTGTTAAAGCGGAGTTCCAGCCAGTACAAAAAAAAAAATTAAAAGTCAGCAGCTACAAAAAATGTAGCTGGTAACTTTTAATACAAGGACACTCACCTGTCCAGGGTTCCCGTTATGTTGGCACCCGAAGCCGATTCATCCATTGGCTTCAGATGTAGGCGCCAGCATTGCAAGTAAGGGAAACCGGCAGTGAAGCCTTTGCGGAAAGTACTTATCTCGCCGCGGTATTGTTCAGGACCTATTTGCATTTTAGCCTTGTACTCCGCTTTACCAAAAAAAAAAAATTATTATTCTGATACAAAGCATTGGAAAGTTATTTACACTGTAACAAATAAATGCTTTTTTCTTTCAATTTTGTACTTATTTAATGTGTCAATAAAAAATTAACACAACAAATAGAAAAAAAAAATGGTTAAAGAGATAGAAATAAAAAATAACAAGAAAATAATGATATAAGCGATAAGATATAAGAAAATAATAAGAATAAGATGTGAAAGGGAAGGAGGAGTTTATTGTGGCTGATTAGGGTAAATCAAGGTCTTTCTTTAAGGTCCCTTTCACATGGGGGGGACCAATCGGGTCTGCTTGTCAGTTTTTCAGGTGGACCAATCGGACCCTCCAGTCTTCTCTATGGAGCGGAGGGTGTCAACGGACTCACTAACATCCGATCTGATTCTGTCCGCCTGGTGGATCTGATCAGATGGCAGTCGGGTGCAAACGGACAGGCGGTCTGTTTACATCTGACAGCCCATAGAAGAGAGCGGGCTGTGTCTGTGTCTGCTCTGCATAAGTGAAGTGGACATGGACCAGCCATCCAAACACTCAGCAGGTATCAGCAGACAGATTCCCTGCTGAGCAAGCAGACTCAAATGCAGCTCCCCCATGTTTAAGGGACCTAACTGAAATCACATGCAGATGGAAGGTCACCCAATTGTGCTGCAGATAAATGAAATAAAGTAAATACCAAAGTAACAATGTTACTTTGTATCTCTCTGTCCAGGGCTGGTGCAAGGATTTTTGACACGCTAGGCGAAACCTAAATTTGCTGCCCCTTGGCTCCGCCCCTGATGCCACTCCCTTTGCCCTGTCCATGTATATGGTGGAGGGGGCGGGGTGGAGATTTTTGGGGTGCCTCTCCACCTATTTCTTCAGCCGTGGTCCGCAGGCCCGCACCTGTACCTTTGGAATGAAGACAAATAGTGGCGGCACCGATTCGGTTCCTCGCGCCAGCCGTGGTCCGCAGGTATATGGACAGGCTAGGGTAGTATATAGACAGGCTAGGGTAGTATATGGACAGGCTAGGGTAGTATATGGATAGGCTAGGGTAGTATATAGACAGACTAGGGTAGTATATGGACAGGCTAGCGTAGTATAGGGACAGGCTAGGGTAGTATATAGACAGGCTAGGGTAGTATATGGACAGGCTAGGGTAGTATATAGACAGGCTAGGGTAGTATATGGACAGGCTAGCGTAGTATAGGGACAGGCTAGGGTAGTATATAGACAGGCTAGGGTAGTATATGGACAGGTTAGGGTAGTATATGGACAGGCTAGAGTAGTATATAGACAGGCTAGGGTAGTATATGGACAGGCTTGGGTAGTATATAGACAGGCTAGGGTAGTATATGGACAGGCTAGGGTAGTATATGGACAGGCTAGAGTAGTATATAGAGTCTAGACAGGCTAGGGTAGTATCGTCTATTTTGACTATGAAGCTCAGCTTCACCAGTGCCCATCAATGCAGCCTCACCAGTGCCCATCAATTCAGCTTGTTCAGTGCCCATTAATGCAGCCTGTTCAGTGCCCATCAATGCAGCCTGTTCAGTGCCCATCAGCTCAGCCTGTTCAGTGCCCATCAATGCAGCTTGTTCAGTGCCCATAAATGCAGCCTGTTCAGTGCCCATTAGCTCAACCTGTTCAGTGCCCATCAGCTCAGCCTCATCAGTGTCCATCAATGCAGCCTCACCAGTGTCTATCAATGCAGCCTCATCAGTGGCCATCAATGCAGCCTTGCCAGTGTCCATCAATGCAGCTTCACCAGTGCCATCAATGCAGCCTTTTCAGTCCCCATCAATGCAGCCTGTTCAGTGCCCATCAATGCAGCTTGTTCAGTGCCCATCAATGCAGCCTGTTCGGTGCCCATCAGCTCAGCCTGTTCAGTGCCCATCAATGCAGCTTGTTCAGTGTCCATAAATGCAGCCTGTTCAGTGCCCATCAGCTCAGCCTCATCAGTGTCCATCAATGCAGTCTCACCAGTGTCTATCAATGCAGCCTCATCAGTGGCCATCAATGCAGCCTCACCAGTGTCCATCAATGCAGCTTCACCAGTGCCATCAATGCAGCCTTTTCAGTCCCCATCAATGCAGCCTCACAAGTTTCCATCAATGCAGCCTGTTCAGTGCCATAAATTCAGCCTGTTCAGTGCCATAAATGCAGCCTATTCAGTGCCATAAATGCAGCCTGTTCAGTGCCCATCAGCTCAGACTTTTCAGTGCCAATCGATGCAGCTTGTTCAGTGCCCATAAATACAGCCTGTGCAGTGCCCATCAATGCAGTCTGCTCAGCACCCATAAATGCAGCCTGTTCAGTGCCCATCATTGCAGCCTGTTCAGTGCCCATCAGTGCAGCCTATCAGTGCTGCCTCATGAGTGCCCATCAGTGCTGCCTCATGAGTGCCCCTCAGTGCCACCTATCAGTGACCATCGGTGTCGCCTCATCAGTGCCAATCAGTGCAGCTTCATCAGTGCTGCCTCAGGAGTGCCCATCAGTGCCTCCTCATCAGCGTTGCCTCATGAGTGGCCATCAGTGCCGCCTATCAGTGCCCATTATTGCCCATCAGTGCCACCTCATCAGTGCCCATCAGTGCTGCCTCATCAGTACCCATCAGTGACGCCTCATGAGTGCCAATCAATGCTCCCTCATGAGTGCCCATCAGTGCTGCCTCATGATTGCCTATCAGTGCCGCCTCAGCAGTGCCCATCAGTGCTGCATCATGAGTGCCCATCAGAACAGCCTATCAGTGCCCATCAGTGCCACCACATCAGTGCCCATCAGTACCACCTCATCAGCGCAGCCTCATGAGTGGCCATCAGTGCTGCCTATCAGTGCCCATTAGTATCCATCAGTGCCACCTCATCAGTGCCCATCAGTGCTGCCTCATCAGTACCCATCAGTGACACCTCATGAGTGCCAATCAATGCTCCCTCATGAGTGCCCATCATTGCTGCCTCATGATTGCCTATCAGTGCCGCCTCATCAGTGCCCATCAGTGCTGCATCATGAGTGCCCATCAGTACAGCCTATCAGTGCCCATCAGTGCCCATCAGTGCCACCTATCAGTTCCCACCAGTGCCACCTCATCAGTGCCCATCGGTGCCACCTCATCAGTGCCCATCAGTGCAACCTATCAGTTCCCACCAGTGCCACCTCATCAGTGCCCATCGGTGCCACCTCATCAGTGCCCATCAGTGCAGCCTATCAATGTCCATCATTGTAGCCTATCAGTGCAGCCTATCAGTGCCACCTCATTAGTGCCCATCAGTGCTGCCTCATGAGTGCCCATCAGTGCAGCCTATCAGTACTGCCTATTAGTGCAGCCAAACCAGGGACAAATCCGGGGACAGACGTGTTCCAGGGACAGTGTCCTCAGTCCGGGGACTGTCCCCAGAAACCGGAGACGTCTGGTCACCGTAGATTAGGGTAGTATATAGACATGCTAGGGTAGTAAATAGACAGTCTAGGGTTCAGTGCCCATCAGCTCAGCCTGTTCAGTGCCCATCAATGCAGCCTGTCCAGTGCCCATCAATGCAGCCTGTTCAGTGCCATAAGTGCAGCCTGTTCAGTGCCCATAAATGCATGACTGCCCATCAGTGCTGCCTCATGAGTGCCCATAAGTACAGCCTATCAGTGCCCATCAGTGCCACCTCATTGGTGCCCATCAGTGCCACCTCATCAGTGTAACCTTTCAGTGCCCACCAGTGCCACCTCATCAGTGTCCATCAGTGCAGCCTATCAGTGCCCATCAGGGCAGCCTATCAGTGCCCATCAGTGCAGCCTATCAGTGTCACCTCATTAGTGCCCATCAGTGCCCCCTATCAGTACTGCCTATTAGTGCAGCCTATCGGTCCTGCAAACCGGGGACAAAACCGGGGACAGACGTGTCCTCAGTCCGGGGACTGTGCTCAGAGACCGGAGACATCTGGTCACCGTAGGTTAGACAGGTTAGGGTAGTAAATAGACAAGTTATGGTAGTATATAGACAGGCTACTGTAGTAAATAGAATGGCTTGGGTAGTAAATAGACAGGCTAGGGTAGTATGTGGACAGGCAAGGGTATTATATAGACAGGCTAGGGTAGTATATGGACAAGCTAGGGTAGTATACAGACGTGGTCCGCAGGCCTGCACCTGCGCCTCTGGACCCGGCCTGAAGAGAAATAGTGGCGGCACCGATTCCCTTCCTCATGCCAGCCGTGGTCCGCAGGTATATGAACAGGCTAGGGTAGTATTTGGACAGGCTAGGGTAGTAAATAGACAGGCTAGGGGAATAAATAGACAGGCTATGGTAGTATATGGACAGGCTAGGGCAGTAAATAGACAGGCTAGGGTAGTATATGGACAGGCTAGGGTAGTATATAGACAGGCTAGGGTAGTATATGGACAGGCTAGGGTAGTATATGGACAGGCTAGGGTAGTAAATAGACAGGCTAGGGTAGTAAATAGACAGGTGCTCTCCTGAGCAGTCCAGTATCCTCTCAGTAGATGGGTGTTATGTTATGTGATCGGTCCCTGCACACACACACACAGTCCCCCCTTACCTGAGGACAGGAAGGAGAGCAGAAAGAGCAGAGATCCCAGTGTCAGCTCACAATACAGGGAACACCGCCTCCACCGGAAGAGACATACATGGCAAGCCCCGCCCCTCCTCTACAGCCCAGCCATTCACCAGCCACCAGGATCCTTTCCCAGCTCCGCACCCTGATCCCCACAGGCAAACTAAAGCTTCCATGCTGTGCCCTCTCTTCTATGGGCCACAGGGTGGAAGTTTTAGTTTGTCTGCTGGAGGGACAGACAGGTGTTTTAAAAATCAGAATCCTCAGCGAGTGGCTGAGGATCCGGAATTTGCCACCCCCCTACCCTAGTGCCCTAGGCAGCTGCCTGACCTGCCTATTACTGATGCTGTCTCTAGCTTGGACAATGTTTATAAAAACTTTGTTAGATGGTCCATTTTTTCACAGCAGCTGCTGTAGTTACATCCCAATTCCCTGATGTCATGTTGACAGGTCCAGACTGAGAAAAAAAAAGGCCCAGGCATTTTAGACTGAGTAGCCAATTATTTTTCCAGGGACCTGGGGGGGGGGTGTTTATGGGGGCGGTTGGTGACGGAATATTCACAGAGTCAGTTCTCCGCACTGTAATGTAAAGGGGCACTGTGATATAAGGGGGACTGCACTGTAACAGGGCACTCATTATCACAGTGCCCCTTTACATTACAGTGCGGAGAACTGACTCTGTGAATATTCTTTTTCCAGCCACCCCCATAAACACCCCCCCGGGTCCCTGGAAAAATAATTGGCTGCTCAGTTTAAAATGCCTTGGCTTTTTTTTTTCTCAGTCTGGACCTGTCAATATGATATCAGGGAATTGGGATGTAACTACAACAGCTGCTGTGAAAAAATGGACCATCTAACAAAGTTTTTATAAACATTGTCCAAGCTAGAGACAGCATCAGTGCCCCTAGCTACCACAGCCTCCATCACAGTGCCTCTTGCATTCATGCCCCTCCCCCTTTTCTCTCTCAACACAGTGCCCCCTTTTACTCTCTGCCTCCCCTGCACAGTCCTAACTTTGGTAGGGCGGAAGCAGGATTCAGCCTGTGTGTCCTCCCCAGGGTCTGCCACCCCACCGACGATGTCATCCTATGGGCAGCGACCGTGGTCTGTGTTAGCCGCGTCTGGACCATGGTCGCCGCTTACCTCACACTGTCTGGCCCGGTCATCAACAGGCCAAGGACTGGTACCGGTCCGTGGCCCTGAGGATGATAATTCCTGCATTAGCCATCTCCTGTTGGGACATGCATCCTGCCAGCCCCGGCCCACTGGGCAAATGCCCGGCTTGCCCTATGGCCAGTCCGGGCCTGCCTCATATTATATGGTTTTGGTAAATCTAAAGGAAAATGGTAGAAGAGAATTGTATCATGCAGTACATTCCATCTATGCCAATATATAGAAGCTTGTTTGTAAAGGTCAATACATCTTGGACTTGTTCTGTAATGCTGATGTTGTTTAACCCTCATCCAAACAACTTTTTCAGTAAAGCAAAATTTCCCCAAAGGTTCAGTAAGGGAGAATTTTGCCACTTTGGCCAAATGCTCTGGAGTTGTTAGGGAATGTGAAATGAAGGTAGTTTTTAAGGGTACCATTGCTCCTCAGGGTTGAAAAAGCTCAATCAACCCTGTTCTTGTGCGAAACCAAAAAAAAAAAATCTTTTATTCTTTTTAAGAAAGAAAAAGCAGCAAAAAAAATGGGGAAGACAGTACACAAAGATCCCCTTTAGATACCCCTTAAGAGATTCTTATGCTGACTCCCGTCAACTCCATCCATTAACTTAAAGGTTTGTTTTTGCCTTCCTCTGTATCATCTGTGGGTATAGGGTACTGTATATTGAGATTTTCTATTTATTTCATTTTTCTGATGGTTGAACTAGATGACTAACTTAATTTCCACCTAACTTACTACGTAACTTTGTCTTTCCGTCTTCTATATTTCTCATTTGTATTCTCCTCCTCCCCTTTCTCACCGTCTCTCGTTGGCATGGAGTTCGGTGCCTCAGCTGTGGCCCCCCCAGGCTCTCAGACACAGAAGGGACATGGATGTGGCACTCAGCGTTCCTGTGAGATACATCAGGCGAGAGTAATGTTTAATCTCTCTAGCATTGGCTCGGCACACAGCTCAGAGCCTACTGTCGTCTCCTTCTCTTTGGACCCAACTCATCACCCTGTCTTCCTTTCACGGCTTTAACCATTTATTTGTCGCTATCTTCACTTCTTTTCATCTTATATACATTGTTTCCCTCCATCAACGCATTCATTTTCTCTCTCCACTTTCTACTTTCTTCCACCATTGTCCCCCTAACTCCATCTCCAATCATCAATACTAATAATTTTCGCCTCTCAGGTTGACCAACACCAGTCCCTTGTCCACCCCCTTCCTTTGTGCCTATCCCTTATGTACCCCTATAAATCTCCATGCAATGACCTCTTTGGGAGCCCCTTACGAAAGGGTGGAAGATGGAAAGGAAGAGTGCTTGGGTCAGGACTGGGGGAGCCGTTGTCACCACCCCACCGTTGGGTCGCCCATCGACAGGTAGACCGCGGATTTGAGGGTTTTCTGCTCACGCATGGCCTTACGATAGCAGAGAAAAAGAGCATGAGATACAGGTAATAAGGACAAATATGAGGGATCAAACCCTATTTCTCTAGAACACAATAGGTTCTTGCACAGTTTTATATTAAAGTTTATAGAAAAGCAATTTTTGAAACATGGACTTAGAGGGGAGTAGTTGACCAAATGTTAACCTAGAATTCAATTGTCACAGATCATTTGCCTGCTCTGACCTTTAGCCTAACCTTGTACCTGAGCTGGCCCTGGTATATATGGTGTCTTCCTGTGACTCCATAAAGTCCTGGGTGCCCTTGTGACACCTATGTCTTTGTGCCAGGGCCTAGACCCCTGTGTTTTCAGCATTCCTTGTGATTTTTTTAGTGGCTGTATCCTGTGAACTGCCCTGTGCCTCTAATGTCTTCCAAGGAATGTGACTCCTGGACACTTCTACGCCCTTGCACCCCTGTGCGTCATCCTTGTACCTCTGTGCTCTCGCCAACCCCTGTGCCCCTGTGAATTTGGTGTCACCCAGTGACCTCAGAGCATCAGATGTTACTGGGTGACCTAAGAGCATCCAGTGTCATCCAATGACCCCAGAGCATCCTGTGTCATACTGTTGCCTCTTCCCAACTTCTGCATATATCTTAGTATGCTTAGTCGCTGCCTATTTTGATCTTTAACCCTGAACTGGTCTGTTGACTTTGTACTTTGTCCTAGTTCTTTTGATTTTCAACTGCAATCTGCATGGGTGTGTCCAAGGGCCACAACCTGGGAGCTGTTATGCAACGAAATCCATAACTCCTTATGGGGTGTTCTGCTGAATACTATGAGGCTCCCTAGACTCTGTGCCTTGGCCCTTTTTAGGGCTCACACCTCCTCAAATCATGCAAATGGCACAGAGGTTCCACAATTCCTTTCACTCATGACACCAATAGTCTGATGTTTTTCAACCAGGCTTAAAGTGGTTGTAAACCCATAAACCCATGAAGTGGCTGGCCTCAGGTGATACACAGAGATCAAACAAATCCTCCTACATAAGTTGTACCTGTTTATCTTCGGTCTTCTCTTCTCTACATCTGTTCAAAGTCCAGGATTTATAAAGCTTGCCTGAGCAGCTCAGTGAGGAGAGCTCTGAGAGCTGATTGGAAGAAAGAGATGAATTAGAGTGCAGACTGTGAGCCAGGCCTTCCCATCCAACATCAGTGACTGACCTCACAAATGTGCTTCTGGAAGAATGGTCAAACATTCCCATAGACACTCCTAAACCTTGTGGACAGCCTTCCCAGAAGAGTTACATAGTTAGTAAGGTTGAAAAAAGAGCATTAACTCCAACCTATGTGTGTGTTTTTATGTCAGTATTACATTGTATATCCCTCAATGTTGTGGGATATACAATGTAATACTGACATAAAAACACACACATAGGTTGGAGTTGAAGCTGTTATATCTGCAAAGGGTGGGCCAACTCAATATTGAACCCTACAGACTAAGACTGGGGTGCCATTATAGTTCATGTGCGTGTAAAGGCAGGAGTCTCAATACTTTTGGAAATATACAGTATATTGATGTGGATAAAGTATTTGATACATTAGTGGCATTCAGTGTGGAGTTGCACATGACTGAGTGATTGTTTCACTGCTTCTTTTGCTTTTTTGCTTTTTTTTTTTTTAACTACTGAGAAGAACTAGCCAGCATCCAATTAATATCTCTGCATCCCTTTAGCAAGCATTCAAGATTATCCCTTCATGTTCCCTGCAAGCTACTTACGGCTCTTTGACTGGGAAAAAACAAGGACTGCAAGCAAACCCCTAGGTCCTGCTCACAGGTGTGCATTTCTGGCACAGTTAAATAAATGTAAACCAGAAGGAAATGCCATTTAGTTGCCAAAGCACTGTGTATTATAAGCACTTGCATTTTTTCTACAGTAAAATAGTTGTCTCCTTTGTTTCATATCAGCACTGTTGATCTCCTGCAGCTTCTTTGCAGCCACATCTGGTCTACATGCACTCCGGCGATGGCTGTATGACATTTCTCAAATAGTTTTTCTCATGGAGACAACAGTAAGGTACCGTATTTTCCGGCGTATAAGACGACTGGGCGTATAAGACGACCCCCTACTTTTCCTGTTAAAATATAGGGTTTGGGTCATACTCACTGTATAAGACTACCCCTCTTCTAACGCACACCAAATAAAAATTAAAAACATCAGATTTGATTTCAATATGATAATTTTAATTCAAATGCTTATGACATGCAGGTACTTAGTAGGAAAACTGTCACTTATAAACATAAGGCTGTTTGTCATCAAACATGTAAACATAAAACAGTGCAACGGGATGCGGTGCACAGTCGCTCAGCTAGAGGGCGCCTGTCCCTAAAGTTTCCGTATACCAGCTTATAAGGGCCGGTTCACACTTGAGCGGTGCGACTTGCCAGGGCGAAGCAAGTCGCCCCGCTCGAGGCGATCTCAAAGCGGCTTGTAAGGAGACGTCTATCATAGAAGTCAATGTAAGCCGCGCTGAGATCGCCCTGAAAATAGCTCAGGAACTATTTTTCTAAGTCAGAGCGAAGCAATTCCTATTAGAACGGTTCCATTGCATAGCATTGAGACGACTTGTCAGGCGACTCAAGTCGCCTAGATGTGAACGGGCCGCAAAGTCGCGCCGCTCAAGTGTGAACCGGCCCTAAGATGACCCCCGGTGTATAAGACGACCCCCGACTTTTGAGAAGATTTTCATGGTTTAAAAAGTCGTCTTATACGCCGGAAAATACGGTAATCAGCTGTCCCGGTTTCCTGGGGACAGTCCCCTATTTTAGAGGGTTGTCCCCAGATAAAAAGTGTCCCTGGTTTAAATATGGCTTCCCGGCCCGGGAGCTGCTTGGTGATCTACCCGCCAACACTGCAACAGCTCTCATTGGCTGCCTGTGCCTGGAGGAGGAGGGAGGGGAGAGGAAGGGGTGGATGCAGGGGTGGGCCGGAGGGATGGCTGCCCTTGGCACTGAGGTATCATGTGAGGTAGAGGGGCACCACAAGGAGATTGGGGGGGTGGAGATTTGCGTTGAGAAGGGGAACTTGGGGGGCAGCAGAGGTAGGAATTGTTGTGAGAGGTGGGGAAATTCGGGGAGTTGTGCTAGTAGGGGGAATTTATGCTTAGTGGGTGAGCATGCAGATTAGTACTCAATTTTTTTTGGGGGGGTGGGGGATTTTCGCTCACACATAATGCTCATACATCTTGGGGGGGGTGGATTTGGCATGATGGCCCTGGGCTCTAGATCAATGGTTCACGACCCTTTCCTCAAGTACCCCCAACAGGCCGTGTTTTGGGACTTTCTCTTAGATAAAATAGCTGTCCAAAATACCAAGACATTGAGTAAGCAGCAGAGGCAGGGGGCGAGCTTGCATTCCAGGGCTGAGTCCATGGCTATAATGGGGAGTTTGGAACAGAAATTGGGTTCCAGTCACTTTTGATATTTTCAAATCTTTAATGTGGAACTTGCAAGGAGGTAGTAGGAGAGAGGGTTAGGGGTCTCAGATACTAGTAGCAGATCACTTACAGACTCCTTGGATCCAGAAAAAGAACAGCTTCACAGATCCAGAGCCTTTAAGCCGACCTGGCGATACTGCAAACATATTTCAGATTGTAGAACAAGATCCAGCTGTACGGTCTCAGAACCTTTAAGCTGACCCAGCGACACTGTAAGCACATTTTAGATGTAGGTGTGTCCTCCAAATGTGTCACCAGGCCCTCCTGAGAGACCAGCCTTAGTCCTGGCTCTCTCTAGCAAGGAATATATATGTAAAACCAGCACAATGGGAAAATTAATTGTGAATGTGAAAAGATGTGAATCAATATATAAACGGATAGGGTTCTCCCCTGGATCTTCTCAGCTTGGCTTGGCTTCTTCCATGCTGGGCAAGACAGCCTAAGGACCACCTCAGGATTAGTAGGCACCAGACAGGCTTCTGGGCCTACTTGCAGAGCTCACTTCAGCAGCACATCCTCAGGCCAGGAGGGCCTGAGGCAAGAGAGATCGAGCACATGGACCTGCCCAAATAAATATAATTTCCCAGAATGCACCAGTGGCTAAGTACCTCCTACTGGGCTGGCTGGAAGAAGAATAAATATTCATAGTCCAACCTAGTTTTTTCTCATACTGGCCTGTGGTACCAGTGACACCTACTGGCAACAATGAGAAATGCACAACCCAACTGAGATTAGGGAAAGACCAGATAAATTGTACAATCATTCCGAGCTGCCTACAGCCCAGCCAAAAACTACATTTACATTATAGCCCCAGTTTAGGACCAGGGGGCTACATGTAGCCTTACAAACTGGAAGTGAGGGGGTCTAAACTAGTCCAGTTATTAGACTAGTGTAGGCTACTTATTCATTTGCATAGTGGCTACAAATGTTGGCATGATTTTGTGGATGTGGTTATATGTGGATGAGGGCAGTAGGATGTCCCTGGATTTCATTTTGAAAATGTGGTCACCTTACACAACAGTGGACCATGCCTGTGCAATGTACATTGGCATGGCCACCTGTAGTCTCCAATGGGAGAGCGCGACAACAAAGGAGGACAATTGGAGACAAATTGTCTCCCTACATGGGGTGAATCAGGAAATGACTACATAATGGCCTCAAGGTGGAGCTGAGGATCATAGGAAATAAATACATTTTAGTATAAGAAATACAATGTAACAATTCTAGAGAACGCTGGAGAGAAATGGCAAATAAACGGGATCCCATAGTAGCAATGGTTACATTGATTAGCTAATTCCCTCCAGCGCTCTCTAGTCACTTCACCTCTGGAAGATTTACCCCCTTAATGACCAGGCCATTTTTTGCGATACGGCACTGCGTTAATTTAACTGACAATTGCGTGATGGGGCGACGCTGTACCCAAATAACATTGATGTCCTTCTTTTGCCACAAATAGAGCTTTCTTTTGGTGGTATTTGATCACCTCTGCGTTTTTCTTTTTTGTGCTATAAACAAAAAAAGACTGACAATTTTGAAAAAAATAAATATATTTTTTACTTTCTGCTATAAAACATCCAATAAAAAATGTAATGTACATGTTTTGGTAAAAAATCCTAATAAACGTATATTGATTTGTATAAAAAACGTTATAGTGTCTACAAACTATGGGATATTTTTTTTTTCAGCAACTTATAGCAAGACTGCAATATTGCAGCAGACAAATCGGACACTAAGTGACACTTTTTTGGGAACCAGTGACATTATTACAGTGATCAGTGCTAATAATATGCACTGTCACTGTCCTAATGATACTGGAAGGGAAGGGGTTAACATTAGGGGCGATCAAAGGGTTAACTGTGTGCCTAGCCAGTGTTTCAGTGTAGTGGGGGAGGTGCTTTTACTAGTGGAAAGCATGGACCAGTGTTTCTGCTTTACAGAAACACAGGATCCATGCCTTCTGTACTGACAGAGCAGCAATCTGCCTCATTTACATAGGCAGACCGTCACTCTGTCTGTGTACCGAACAATCAGCGGGTGCTGGAAAAATCACAGTGGGAGCGACCCTCCAGCAGCAAGCACTTGCGTCCGATCCCCGAAAGTACAGGATGAAATATTAATACGAGATCCTGCACAGCGTGACCACCCTGTAGCAGTAAATCTGCTATGGGACGGTCGACAAGTGGCTAGAATTGTTACACCATATCTCTTCTTACTACCGTGTTTCCCCAAAAATAAGACCTTCCTATAGGTTTCCTTCTGTGTGAAATATAAGGCATCCCCCGAAAATAAGACATCCCCGATAATAAGGCATCCCCCCCGATAATAAGGCCCCCCGGCTCTGTCTCGGAATGAAAATTACCGGTAATTAACCGTAAACTGGTTACTTCATCACTGCTGTGTGGAGGCGGAGCGGAGGTCGGAGTGAGCGGTGAGCGCGGGGTGGGAGAGAGGAGGAGGAGACTTTCGCGACTGTGGTGTGAAGAACAGGAGGATCAGAGCGGACGGGACGCGGCGAAGGTGAGTGCTTGTCTGTCTCTGGTGACACTGCCTGATGCTCGCAGCCACCCTCATGATGTCAGTGGCAGACCCTGCTCCAGCCCAGGTCCAGGCCCCAGCCAGCCCAGTGACAGTCCCCTGGGCCAGGCAGGCCCCAGCTAGGCCAGCGCAGTGACAGTGTCTGGTGAAGGTGTCCACTGGCACAGGGGTGGGGGGGAGGGGGATCACTTACAGTAAAATGACACAGGAGGATCAGAGGGGGCAATTAACATGACACAGGAGGATCAGAGGGGGCAATTAAAATGACACAGGAGGATCAGAGGGGACAATCAAAATGACACAGGAGGATCAAAAGGGGTTACTACGGTAAAATGGTAATCCCCTCTGATTCTCCTGTGCCATTTTGATTCCCCCCTCTGATCCCCCTGTGTAATTTTAATTGCCCCCTCTGATCCTTGACAACTACCGTACCGTATACAGGTAATAAATTTCCTTTATTTTCATTTAACAATAATTGTGTACCGTATTCTTCTTCATGGTAAAATAAGACTTCCCCTGAAAATAAGACCTAGCGCATCTTTGGGAGCAAAAATTAATATAAGACACTGTCTTATTTTCGGGGAAACGGTAAGATATATTCAATTCTTATGATCCCTAGCATCATCTAGTGGTCATAATGTGGTATTTTCCCAATTCACTCTATGACTGTTATAAATGAACCTTAATATTTGAAGAACATTCGACCAGAAGAGAAAATAGCTGAAGAACATTAGTCTAGGTTTCCTTTACCTGGGTTTCCTTTACCTGGGTGTCAGCACAGTAAAGAAAATATATTTGTTAGTCTATAACTCTTTAGAGTTCTTGGAGATAAAGGTTTTGTTTATTTCTTTCATGCTCATTGTTTTCTGAACTGTCCATTCGTTTTATATTTTTATGATTTTCATCTGATCTTATATAGATAGAATAGATTTTACTGACAGAGATATCAAATGGGGCATTTTAAGGGGACTGTAAGGATCACAAATGTAGAATCATTGATTTAAAATAGATTTTAATAGTAGCGATCTCTAGCAGTCTCATGTTATGTGTCCCCAGTATATATCAACTAGCATGTTCACAGCTGTAGTCTAAACATCTCTTGTAGCATGCCTGCAGTCTTTGACCATCTGCGGTTGCAAGTCTGAGGTCTCTGACCATCTCTCGTAGCATTCCTGTAGTCTTTGACCATTTTATGTTCCCTGCCTGCAGTGTCTAACCATCTCTTATAGCATGCCTGTACTCCTGGATCACCTCCTGTTGCTTGTCTGCAGTGTCTGACCATCTTGTAACATGCCTGAGTTCTTTGATCATCTGCTGTTGCATGTCTGCCATCTCTGACTATCTCTTGTATCTCTTGTAGAATGCCTGTAGTCTTTGACAAATTAATGTTGCTTGTTTGCAGTCTCTAAAGATCTCTTGTAGCATGCATGTAGTCTAGATAATCTCCTGTTTCTTATCTGCAGTTTCTAACCATATGCTTTTGCGTATCTGCAGTCTCTGATCATCTCTTGTGCCATGCCTGCAGTCCTTGACGTCTCATGTTGCACGTCTGCAGTCTCTAGCCATCCCTTGTAGCATGCTTGTAGTTATTGACTATTTCCTGTTGCTGGTCCACAGTCTCTGACCATCTCTTGTAGGAAGCCTGTAGTCTTTGACCATCTCCTGTAGAATGACTGTAGTCTTTGACCATCTCCTGTAGGAAGCCTGTAGTCTTTGACCATCTCTTGTAGGAAGCCTGTAGTCTTTGGCCATCTCTTGTAGGATGGCTGTAGTCTTTGACCATCTCTTGTAGGAAGCCTGTAGTCTTTGACCATCCCCTGTAGAATGTGCCTGTACTCTTTGACCATCTCTTGTAGGATGCCTGTGGTCTTTGACCATCTCTTGTAGGATGCCTGTAGTCTTTGACCATCTCTTGTAGGATGCCTGTAGGCTTTGACCATCCCCTGTAGAATGCCTGTAGTCTTTGACCATATGTAGTAGGATGCCTGCAGTCTTTGGCCATCTCTTGTAGGATGCCTGTAGTCTTTGACCATCCCCTGTAGAATGCCTGTAGTCTTTGGCCATCTCTTGTAGGATGCCTGTAGTCTTTGACCATTCCCTGTAGAATGTGCCTGTACTCTTTGACCATCTCTTGTAGGGTGCCTGTGGTCTTTGACCATCTCTTGTAGGATGCCTGTAGTCTTTGACCATCCCCTGTAGAATGCCTGTAGTCTTTGACCATCTGTTGTAGGATGCCTGCAGTCTTTGACCATCTGTTGTAGGATGCCTGCAGTCTTTGGCCATCTCTTGTAGGATGCCTGCAGTCTTTGTCTTTGGCCATCTCTTGTAGGATGCCTGTAGCCTTTGACCATCCCCATGTAGAATGTCTGTAGTCTTTGACCATCTCTTGTAGGATGCCTGTAGCCTTTGACCATCCCCTGTAGAATGCCTGTAGTCTTTGACCATCCCCTGTAGAATATGCCTGTACTCTTTGACCATCTCTTGTAGGGTGCCTGTAGCCTTTGACCATCCCCTGTAGAATATGCCTATACTCTTTGACCATCTCTTGTAGGATGCCTGTAGCCTTTGACCATCTCTTGTAGGATGCCTGTACTCTTTGACCATCTTTTGTAGGATGCCTGTAGTCTTTGACCATCCCCTGTAGAATATGCCTATACTCTTTGACCATCTCTTGTAGGATGCCTGTAGCCTTTGACCATCTCTTGTAGGATGCCTGTACTCTTTGACCATCTTTTGTAGGATGCCTGTAGCCTTTGACCACCCCCTGTAGAATATGCCTATACTCTTTGACCATCTCTTGTAGGATGCCTGTAGCCTTTGACCATCTCTTGTAGGATGCCTGTACTCTTTGACCATCTCTTGTAGGATGCCTGTAGCCTTTGACCATCCCCTGTAGAATATGCCTGTACTCTTTGACCATCTCTTGTAGGATGCCTGTAGCCTTTGACCATCCCCATTGTAGAATGTCTGTAGTCTTTGACCATCTCTTCTAAGATACCTGTACTGTAGTTTCTAACAGTCTCCTGCTGCATGTCTGCAGTCTCTGACCACCTCCTGTAGGATGCCTGTAGCCTTTGATCATCTCTTCTAGGATGCCTGTAGCCTTTGATCATCTCTTCTAGGATGCCTGTAGCCTTTGATCATCTCTTGTAGAATTCCAGTAGTTTCTAACAGTCTCCTGCTGCATGTCTGCAGTCTCTGACAACTTTCTGTAGCATTTCAGTTATGAAATATTATGTGCAATCTTCTAGTGATGCACACCTGAAGCTCTCTATATCAAGGAGGTTGACCACCAGGTCTAGGAATGGTCTACACTCTGGAAGACCTTGTATATTGGCTTTCTTTGCCAGGGCGCTGTGGCTTAGTTGGTTAAAGCGCCTGTCTAGTAAACAGGAGATCTTGAGTTCGAATCTCAGCAGTGCCTTGTTTGTGATTTTACTCCAATGGAGTTTTAAATAATACCCTGACCAATTATTGGTTGCCCTTGAGGTACAAACTGAACATACCTCAGCCATAGGGTACCAGGGCATGATGGTAGTACCTGTGAACTTGCCTCTTATGCTGGGGCTATGGAATCCACTACCTTTTATAAAATTGATCTCAGCCCAAGAAGAATAATGTAATATGTAACCGATTACCAGTCCTTAGATGTGGTGGCCACATTATTTTTTTTTTTTAGGCTTTTTTCCCTCTTATTTTCATTTGGTGATCCTGCAAGTAACACACTTCCTTCCCTAGGGTGACAACACTTACTGTACATTACCTAAGGAGCAGCATTGTCATACTGAAACAGGAACAGGAAGGGTATTAGGACTACAGAGCACCTACCACTCTTCTCATCTCTATAATATAGGGGGAACTGTTCTGTAGTCCTTGGTGATGCTGGCAGTAAGACACTTCCTGTCCTAAATTGACAATACTCACTGTACTCTACCGCTATGGAGCAGCTTTGTCACACTAAGACAGGAAGTGTATTGGGACTACGGCGCACCAACCTCTCTCCTAATCTCCATAACACGGGGGGGGGGGGAGCTGTTCTGTAGTTCTTGGTGATCCTTCCAGTAAGACACTTCTTGCCCTAGATTGACAATACTTTAGACCCCATACACACTGTTAGATTTCTTGCAGAATTTTGTCTTAATATTTACCAAAACCATATAATATGAGGTCAAACCTTAGGAGGTTTAATTTGTATGCAACCAGGCCAGCCCTTGCACTACATTGGTAAATCTGGAGACAAAAATCTGCACAAAATCTAATAGTGTGTATGGCATCTAACTCACTGCACTGTATCTAAGCAGCAGCATGGTCACACTAGGACATCCCTTTGTGGACGCCCCACCATGTTCCAGAGGTTGCCCCACCTGCAGGCCCGGGACCAGCAAGGTATCATTTCTGGGTTGGACTAACACCTGTCTCAACAAAATAGTATCACATATGGGACTTTTGATCCACTATGGCAGTGGTCTCCAAACTGTGGCCCAGGGGCCGGATGTGGCCCTTTGCTTGTCTTTATCCGGCCCTTGGGGCACTATTCCTCTGCCTGACACCAACAATGAGGCATGATTCCTGTCAGTGGTACCAACTGTAGGGCATTATTCCTACTACTGAAGCCAGCAATGGGATATTATTCCTCCCAGTGACACCAGTAATGGGGCACTATTCCTCCCACTGATACCAATGATGGGACACAATTCCTCCCATTGACACCAAAGATTGGACCCCTATTCCTCCAATTGACACCAAGGATGGGACACCATTCCTCCCACCGACACCAATGATGGGGCACTATGCCTCCCAGTGACACCAATGATGGGACACTATTCCTCCCACTGACACCAATGATGGGGCACTATTCCTCCCACTGACACCAATGATGGGGCACTATTCCACCCACTGACACCAATGATGGGACACTATTCCTCCTACTGATACCAATGATGGGGCACTATTCCTCCTACTGATATCAATGATGGGGCACTATTCCTCCCACTGATACCAATGTTGGGGCACTATTCCTCCCACTGACACAAATGATGGGGCACTATTCCTCCCACTGACATAAATGATGGGACACAATTCCTCCCACTGACACCAATGATGGGGCACTATTCCTCCCACTGACACCAATGATGGGACACTATTCCTCCTACTGACACCAATGATGGGGCACTATTCCTCCCACTGATACAATGATGGGACACTATTCCTCCCACTGACACCAATGATGGGGCACTATTCCTCCCACTGACACCAATGAAGGGGCACTATTCCTCCCACTGATACAATGATGGGACACTATTCCCCCATTGACACCAATGATAGGGCACTATTCATCCCACTAATACCAATGATGGGGCACTATTGCTCCCACTAATACCAATGATGGGGCACTATTCCTCCCACTGACATCAATGATGGGGCACTATTCCTCCCACTGATACCAATGATGGGGCACTATTCCTCCCACTAATACCAATGATGGGGCACTATTCCTCCCACTGGCCACAGTCCTGCCCCCTTAAAGTCTGAAGGACAGTAAACTGCCCCTATGCTTAGAAAATTTGGAGACCCCTGCACTATGTGATAAAAAATAAAGCTGAGTGAAATATATATATTTAAAAAAAGACTGAAAGAATTAAAGTTACACCCAAGCACTTAGCCCCCCCCCAAAAAAAATTGTGAGTCCTGCACTGCACCCCCACATACACATGTACGCAAACACATGCATGAGCAGTGCCTACTTATGGAAACATTTATTGCACTACAGATGTTACTTATCGCCACGCACGCCGGAGTGAGAGCAATAATTATCTGCCCAATATTTACGGTTAACTCTAAACTGATGGCCTATAGGGGGCACTGAAAGTGTCGCCTATGGAAAATATAGGGTACTGAAGTTTGCTGCCTTTTCACTAGGGCACCCAATTTTAAGACTTGGCATGTTGGGTATCTGTTTACTTCAACTTCATCTTATAGGTTTTACAAAAAAAAATTGGGTAATATATTATGTTTATGTGCCCTAAAATTAAAAAGAAATTGTGTCAATTTTGCACTTGTGAAACCAATGAGCTAATAAATTGTGGCATGAAAAATTGGAACTACCACCAATGTATTCTGCAGGGTCACTGCTTTCAGACCTTTTTAACATGGGTGCAAAAAATACAAAACCAGCTCCGGCAGCGAAAGAGGTAACACTATATTCAACCGACCAAAAGGTGCCAGTTAGGAAAGTTCAATTTTGGGTAGACATGTGCAATTCGTTTCGTTCCGAATTAGTTTATTAACAAATTTCGACAAATTTGTTCATTCGGAAATATCCGAATCAACGAAAACTCGTTTAACAAATTTTTCTCATTATTCGTAAATTGGAATATTCGAACATTCCTAAATTTGAAAATTTGCAAGATTGAAAATTTGGAAATTTCACAGTCCGAAAACCTGAAAATTCAAAAATCTGAAATAATAACTAATTAATAATAGCTTAACTATCACTAACTATTAAATTATAGGTATTGGAATTTCCTTTCAAATTTAGCTGTTAGTGAACATAACGAATGCAAATTTATCCAAAGTTACGAATTATCTGAAATAACAAATGCCGCATGTAAACAAATGGAACGCAACTACAGTCGGTCCATAAATATTGGGACATCAACACAATTCTAATCTTTTTGGCCCTATACACCACCACAATGAATTTGAAATGAAATGAACAAGATGTGCTTTAACTGCAGACTTTCAGCTTTAATTTGAGGGTATTTACATCCAAATCAGGTGAACAATGTAGGAATTACAACAGTTTGTATATGTGCCTCACACTTTTTAAGGGACCAAAAGTAATGGGACAGATTAACAATCATAAATCAAACTTTCTCTTTTTAATACTTGGTTGCAAATCCTTTGCAGTCAATTACAGCCTGAAGTCTGGAGCGCATAGACATCACCAGACGCTGGGTTTGATCCCTGATGATGCTCTGCCAGGCCTCTACTGCAACTGTCTTCAGTTCCTGCTTGTTCTTGGGGCATTTTGCCTTCAGTTTTGTCTTCAGCAAGTGAAATGCATGCTCAATCGGATTCAAGTGAACGACTTCTGTTTTGACTTCCGTTTTACGGGGTTCTTGTTCGTCCTTGACTTCTGTCAACGTCATCTCCGGACCGTCTCGTAGTAGTCCCTAGTTTGGGTCGCAGACCACTACAGATACGCGAGGTCTGAAGTCCGACATTAACTGACGTTTCCTAAACGTTGGTTCATAATTTTTCTCTTTCAAACTAAATACTAACAATTAGACAGGGTAATGAAAACCAGGGAATTTTTCACACTCCGTGTATATGTTTGACAACATTAAGGATGTAACAAGTGGACTAAACCTACATTTATGGGAGTTTAATTTCGACTTTCAGACGTCAATTTCG